>CM062289.1:173549766-173687035 GCA_031216915.1 Pictodentalium vernedei | reverse complement strand
GCATACCAAATATCAAAAGAATTCATCTGCTGGATCTGAAGAAGAAGATTTTTAAAGAAAATTCCTCAATTTGAGCCCAAATATGAACCCAGGGACTTGGCTTGAACAAACTTGAATCTCACCCCCTAAGGATGCTGCATGCCAAATATCAAAACATTCTGAATCTGAAGAAGAAGATTTTTTTAAAGAAAATTCCTCATACTGACCAAGTTATAATTCGGGCTCCCACAGGGAGCCCAAATATGGACCCAGGGACTTGGATTTAACAAACTTGAACCTCTCCCCCCCCCCCCCCCCCCCCCCAAGGATGCTACACACCACATATGAAAACATTCCGACTACTGGATCTGAAGAAGATTTTTAAGAAAATTCCTCATTTCGATCTAAGTTACAATTCAAGCTCCCACAGTGAGCCCAAATATGGACCTAGGGACATGGCTTGAACAAACTTGAATCTCACCCCCTAAGGATGCTGCATGCCAAATATATATCAAAACATTCTGACTGCTGAATCTGAAGAAGAAGATTTTAAAGAAAAATTCCTCATACTGACCAAGTTATAATTCGGAGCCCAAATATGGACCCAGGGACTTGGATTTAACAAACTTGAATCCTTCCCCCCCCCCCCCTCCCCCCCCCCCCCCCCCCCAGGATGCTACACACCACATATGAAAACATTCCGACTACTGGATCTGAAGAAGAAGATTTTTTAAGAAAATTCCTCATTTTTAACTAAGTTACAATTCAAGCTCCCACAGTGAGCCCAAATATGGACCTAGGGACATGGCTTGAACAAACTTGAATCTCACCCCCTAAGGATGCTGCATACCAAATATCAAAACATTCCGACTGCTGGATCTGAAGAAGAAGATTTTTTAAGAAAATTCCTCATTTCGATCTAAGTTACAATTCAAGCTCCCACAGTGAGCCCAAATATGGACCTAGGGACATGGCTTGAACAAACTTGAATCTCACCCCCTAAGGATGCTGCATGCCAAATATATATCAAAACATTCTGACTGCTGAATCTGAAGAAGAAGATTTTTAAAGAAAAATTCCTCATACTGACCAAGTTATAATTCGGAGCCCAAATATGGACCCAGGGACTTGGATTTAACAAACTTGAATCCTTCCCCCCCCCCCCCCCCCCCCCCCCCCCCCCCAGGATGCTACACACCACATATGAAAACATTCCGACTACTGGATCTGAAGAAGAAGATTTTTTAAGAAAATTCCTCATTTTTAACTAAGTTACAATTCAAGCTCCCACAGTGAGCCCAAATATGGACCTAGGGACATGGCTTGAACAAACTTGAATCTCACCCCCTAAGGATGCTGCATACCAAATATCAAAACATTCCGACTGCTGGATCTGAAGAAGAAGATTTTTAAAGAAAATTCCTCATTTTGAACTAAGTTATCATTCGGGCTCCCACAGTGAGACTAAATATGGACCTAGGGACATGGTTTGAACAAACTTGAATCTCACCCCCTTAAGGATGCTGCATACCAAATATCAAAACATTCCGACTGCTGGATCTGAAGAAGAAGATTTTCAGATCCACCCCACAATGTTGCATCCCTAATATCAAAAGATTCTGCCTGCTGGATCTGGAGAAGAAGATTTTTTAAGAAATTCGCCTAAATGCACTAAGTTCGAATTCGGGCTTCTATACTGAGCCCAAATGTGAATCCAGGGGGCCGATTTGAACAAACTTGAATCAGATCCACCCCACAATGTTGCATACCAAATATCAGAAGATTCTGCCTGCTGGATCTGGAGAAGAAGATTTTTTAAGAAATTTGCCCGAAATGCACTAAGTTTGAATTTGGGCTTCTATAGTGATCCCAAATATGAATCCAGGGGGCCGATTTGAACAAACTTGAATCAGATCCACCCCATAATGCTGTATACCAAATATCAAATGATTCTGCTCACTTGTGCGGGAGAAGAAGCTATTTTAGTAATTTCTCTAATATACATAGGGTGCTATCAGAGTTATGCCCCCTATGGAGCCCCAAGTGGGCATGTCCATTTCATTTGAACAAACTTGAATTGACATATGGTAATGAACATCCATACCAAGTTTCGAGCAAATTGCCCTGGCGGTTTCAGAGGAGAAGTCGTTTGAAAAATGTTCATGATGCCGGACAGACAACGACAGCTGACAACGGACGGCAAGTGATAAGTTTAGCTCCCTGCCGTGAGCTAAAAATAATGATCATCCAGAGAATAAAATCTGTAATTCTGAGAAGATAACTTATTTACTGTTCATCTGGATATAATAAAGAGGACTGATTACAGTACAGCCATCGTGGATTGGTCAAAATCTATGGTTGGGCGTTTTTCCAGGTATATAATTCAGAGATGATCCGCTATGACATCTAGCAAAATTTCCACCAATGAAGCACTTGGATAATCCTGGTGTTTCCTTGGTGGAAATTTTGGTAGGTGTCGTAGTGGATCATCTCTGATTTATATGTGTGGAGAAAATGACAACCTGAGGATTTTGACCCTACTGCATGTCAGTTCACAGATTTCGAAAGCATCTGTGGCAAACACTGTGGGTGTCAGCTGTCTTAGGGAGTTTGACCATTGAAGAGAGGGGTCTTCCCACAGGAACATTTTAAAACAGTGGTATCAAATAAGGTGATAAGACACAACTTTTTGATGAACTGTTTGTAGTTCCAGCCGAACAACTTTTCGGTCATCTGTTTTTTTTTATTTAGATAACCACCAGAGGGACAAATAAAATCATTCCTCTCAAATTTTATGGTCTGTCATCTTTACCTTTGGTGGTGGTCAAATCTGTTCTTCTGTGGATCATACACACCTCCAACATCAACTACTATGTCACATGTATCCAAAATACTTTGATCTCTTGTCCTATATAGAAAATAAAAGGTAACTTCAAATGAAATGTTTGTTTTACTCTTCAGTTAACATAATAGCCAAAACTCGTCAGTGCTATTGGCATTCAATTTTGATTATTAATTTTTTGCCTTAAAAACATATTTTATGTTCCCAGGTACCCTCAATGGAATGAGATCATTGTTGAGCCCATCCTAATGAGGGGTCAAAAGCTATGTTTTTTAGGAAAAAAATGAAAATTTTTCAGTCATTCTAAAAAATTAATTTGTGAATGTTGTCTGCTATTCAAATTGGGTAAAGAGTTTAGGTACATGTATTTTCATCCATGAGGCACAAGTATGAGCCTCTTTCCACCCTCCATGTGTTTAGTTATGAGGCTGATGTGATCCTCAGCGATTGCCGAGGGAGAGACAATTTTAAACATCATTTTTTATTCTGAAGACATGCTAGCGAAAACTGTCAGGACTGTAACTGATCGTGACAAGTTTATACAAGTGGATTGAGATTTCATTGCAAAAATACTGTAAATCTGATTCAAGAAACCCAACAGTCATGAAATTGGATTCAGGCAAATTTTGTGTGCACCTACAACTTGTGCCATTTTAATTCCACATAAGCATTCATTTTTGACACCGCCAGTATTGTGGACATTCTGACCGCTTCCTCCACAGAGAATAAAATCTCAAATTTTGAGATATCCTATTTACCATTCATCTGGATATAATAAAGAGGACTGATTACAGTACGGCCATCGTGGACGGCTCAAAGTCTATGGGTGGGCAATTTTTCCACGCATATAATTCAGAGATGATCAGCTGTAACACCTAGCGAAATTTCCACCAATGAATGTGCATGGACAAAATGACAAACCATGGGTTTTGACCCATCCATGATGGCCCTAGTATATGACAGTTCACAGATTTCAAAAGCATTCGCGGATAGCACAGGGGCGACAGCTGTCTTAGGAAGTTAGAACATTTAAAAAAGGGGTTGTCCCACAGGAACATTTTAAAACAGTGGTATCAAATAAGTTGATAAGACACAACTTTTTGATGAACTGTTTGTAGTTCCAGACGAACAACTTTTTGGTTATCTGTTTTTTCATTTAGATAACCACCAGAGGAACGACAAAATTGTTCCTCTCAAATTTTATGGCCTGCTGTCCACAAAGGGTAAAACAGAACTGGCATTAAGCCAGCCTTTGATCTTGAACCCTCATAAAAGTAAATTTACTGTGTTTGATCAATTTAGGGGAGTGGGACTGTTAATCATTTCTCTTGGGCCATCAATAAATGGCCATGTCCTCCAAAATCATGTTATTAATTGTAATATTATCAAGCTCTGTGAAACAAAATATAATACATGCAGAATAAATGGCTGTATTGGATGTACAGAGGCCAAATACTTCTAAAATCAAGGGGAATTTGAAGATAAAGTAATTTTTTGACATATTACAAGATTCTTGTATTTAATTAGCAGGAGTTTACTCTATACATGTAACCTACCTGCGATTAACAGATCCAGTTGGTACTGAAGGTATGGTAAATGGTTTCATGCTCAGAAATTATATTCAATTAACAGTTATTCAATTATTAGATATCCAATTAACCCTTTACCTAATGACTCAGCCGCATACATAGACGTAATTTACAAATTGAGCAGATGAAAAAGAATTAGTTTTCAAAATATTTCAATGAAACCATATCATGTGACCTTCCCTTTGGAATGAGCTTGTTCCAATGAGGGGGGCACATGATATAATTTTGTTGAAGTGTTTCCAAAAATTAAAAAAAAATATTATTCAAAATACTCAATTTTGATATTGTGTGAGTTGGGTAAAGGATTAAGTGGACAGGCCTTTAGATTGTCCTAAGTTTGGGCACAACGGGTGTGGGTCACCTACAGTATGAGAAGACTTTATAAATATGGACACAAAACTAGCCATTTCCTCACATCTAGTGTCCCAAGATTGTAACCTGTTCAACAAGACTTCGAGACAACTGCAGGTACTTTTATCACGAAAATTATTCAATTAACAGATTATCTGGGACCATCATCATAGTTTGGGCAAAGTGTTTACCATCAGAAATTTGTGGAATTTAAAATTACATTGAAAGAACAGTATGTATTCAAATATACCTGATTATATCTGCATCTTTGTATTCATCCAGATACTGAAGAAGGCAGCAAGCTAAAACTTCATCACAGTGAAATGTTCCATTATGAGTCCCTATCTTTTTCATGATCTTAGGCTTCTTGATAGTACTGTCCTCTGCCATTAAAGTGATGCTGGCTCTGAATAGTTGTCTACAAAAGAATTTAACTCTTTCATTGCAGTGAGCGGATATTCCTGCCCAGGATAGTATTTCTCTTGCCATTGAAATATGTATAATCTGGGCATATTTAACTCCTTGCAGGCTGCTGACAGACATGATCCCTGCCCAGGACAGGAAATTTCTTGCCACGTAAAGAAGTAACTTTTGAGCACACTAAACCCAATTTTCACCTACAAATTGTATCAATCTTTTGACCACCAATTTCTTGAGTCAAACTCAAAAGAATATTCGTTAAATCTAGCCATGGCTGCTTCAGAACAGCCATGACTAGATTTGATAAAAAATATTTTAAAAATACTCAGCAGGTTAAGAGTTGATCCAATGGATTTTTTCACCAATGATTACTTTAAATTGAGATGAATTTTTCATCAAATCTACAGTTAAAACTAGAAGTCCTGTCACGAAATGCTCACAAACAGCATGTCGATCTGCGCGTTAATCTACGCATTAGGACCATAGTACGGCTATCAAATTCTGTACATATGGCTTGTGCACAGGCAATGTTTCAGCCTATGGACCTCCGGGTAACCCAGAGGTCCATTGGCAGAAACATTGCCTGTGTTTGCTATGAGTAACCAGGAGAACCTGCCGTGCTTTGGCTCCAATTCGATATGGCAATTGCACACAATTCCTATGCGCAATTAAGCCTAGATAAGCGCACAGTTCATGACAGGACTTCTAGTTTTAACTGTAGTCATTCCTACTTCACAGCAGCCATGACTAGATTAGATAAAAAATATCTTAACCCTTTACCTGACATGAAAAGCAGACGACACTTGCAAAATAAATTCTTGAAGAACTAATTTTTTTCATTTTTTGTCTCAAAAACATAGGTTATGACCCCTCGTTGGAACGAGCTCGACGAGCTCGTTCCAACGAGGGGTCATAACCTATGTTTTTGAGACAAAAAATGAAAATATTTTGAAAATTAATTGGCGATTTTTGAGAATAGTGCTGGCCGGTTTTGACCATTACGTTGGGTAAAGGGTTAAAAATACTCAGAGGGTTAAAAGTTAAACATACATGTATGAGACGTATTTCAAATAAAAATAAAGGATCTCTACTGATTTATGATTTTATATGAAAGTAATGACCAAGTTCACTAAAACTGATCTTAGCCGAGATTTACTGAGCTTCATATCAATTGTAATGAACGAGATTCAAAAAGTTCCATATCAATCCATTGTGAATGCAAGATTTTTTTTGTCACATAATGCAGAAATTCTTCTGTCCTCTTTGGAAAGGGTCCAGGGCCCATGCCATTGGGAAAATTTGCATCATGGGGGTTCGCATTGGGAATTTGTTATGGGGAAGGGGGTGGGGGTGGGGTGGGGGTGGGGGGGGGGGGGTCTGGTAATGTACAAAGATTAAGAAATTTATATTCAAATTGTGAAGAGAAGATTAAGACCTACACCTAAGCAACTGCATGTATACTACAAGTAACTATTAAAACAAAACAGTCACATGGAATCATGTTCACACGGTCTCTGTCTCTATTAAACTGTTCTTATACTATTAAAGAACTTGTCATTTTCCATTGAATTAAGAGACTTCGTGAGGTAAGCAATTTAAATTTAATGTACAATTGGAATCCTAATCTGGGTGGTCATAAGGCCACAAAAAAAACAATGGTCAACCCTTTACGTAATGCGATGATCTAAAATGTTTATCACCATTCACAAAAAATCCATCAATCTCCAATTATATTTGTTATTTCAATTTTTGACTCGAAAAATTTTAATTTTATAGTAAATTTCCTTTCTTATTACATGTATACCTACCACAACTATTTATAGCAGGCTTGCATTACAGTGGAGTGGAAGTCCCTAACTCAGAAGTATACTCTCTATTTTGATCTTTCCCAACTGAAAAGTGGTTCAAAAGCACCAAGAAAAAACTGCGAGAGCAAGGAGAGGGGAGGGCCTCCCTAAGCTCATGGCCCATATCAGCCGGTTTGACATGGCAAAGAACCAGTAAAGTGGCTTCGCTCCTGAACCTCTTGACCAGCGAAGGGCCACGATCCTCTAGAACACCCGACGCAGGCTGATGGGTGGCCACTGAAACATCTGAATGCAGTTGCTTATAGTGGTATCAAATACCCCGAGGATCTGAAGTGTGGGAACTCAGGAGAGTTGCCACAGACCTTTAAGTGACAGAAAGTCCAGGCTACACAAAAAGCGCCGGTCTCGCAAAACTGGCTGAAGGACCAGAGTGTGTGGAACTGTGGATGGAAATGCAACAGAGTCCATTGTGACCCCACCATGTACATCTGAATCCAAGGAAAACCCTGCGGAGGATTCTTTCCAATTTCCAACTTTGCCAAGTTGAACCCAGGGAAGGCTGAGGCTGATATCCCACGTCCAAATAACCAGACATCCCTGCAGGGATAAGCCAAGGCCAGCTGAAACGGGGACCGTAAACATTGCAGGCTGAACGGCAGTAGCAGCAGATATGTCGGAAGCTGTGTAAAGGCGAAGAGAGCAACCCATCTCGGATCCATGGGAGGAGGGACAACCGCCCCAGAATCAGGAATCTCTTCACCTGATATTTCAACGGCTCCTGCAGTATCCACTGCAGGAAAAGACTGCACATCTCTCACGAAGTGGATAGAACTCTCACCAGATGTAGTCATGCCAGGAGGCCCTAAACGACAGCATTCCCCTTTCCCATGGGCGTGGGCGGAACGGCCACGAGAATGCACCACAAGGTTCACAGAAGCTGAAAAGGTGATCGTCCAAGACCCATAGAGCCCATTTCAATCAGAAGAACACCCATTACATGTGAAACATGAAGCATGAGAATCATCCACATGCTTCGGCAGAGGGCACTGCCCACAAGGAACAGTCCTGGGCATAGTAGAGGTGAGAGAAGTAGAAGGGAAGGTGAACCTAACAGAAACAAGAGGTGCCATGGGGCTGAGGTCACTCACCTGACAAGGTAGTCTAAATATCAAACCAAGGACTTGACTTGAATAAGCTGCATACGCCCCTCCTAAGAAAAGCATATACCAACTAGATGAAGTGATTGTGCCCACACAATACACAAGATTTTCCTTCTATTTTCAGTTCCTGCACTATTACGTCCCAAAATTGAGATAAACGCATAAAAAACAGATTTTTTATTTCCCATATTTCCCACCCGGCCCCCAAATTTTCAGTGTAAAAAAAAAAAAATTTTTGTCTTAAAATTGACCAAAACGCATAAAAAACAAAAACAAAAAATTTCTGGATTTTGGTCCAAAATTTCTATGTCCAGAACGGAACCCCAAATTTTCAGCCTAAATATGAACCCAGGAACTTGGCTTGAACAAACTTGAATCTCACCACCCCCCCCCCCCCCCCCCCCCCTCTCCCACCAAGGATGCTGCATACCAAATATCAAAAGATTCTTATTGGATGATTTGAAGAAGACTTTTAAAGAATATTCCTCATACTGCACTAATTTAAACATTTGGGCTCCCATAGAGAGCCCAAATATGGACCCAAGGAATTGATTTCAATAAACCTGTGAAACAATCTTCCAAAGATGTTATATGTGAAATTTGAAAGCTGTTGGAGCAGTGGTTTGGGATAAAAGTAGTGTTAAATGTTTTTCCCATTACCCACAGTGTTAAAAAATGAGGACAAAGTACCACTTTTTCAAAGTCCCAAAAAAGTACCCCATGATAAAACCGATAGCAATTTTTTTTTACCATTCAATTCTCTTGGCCCTAAGGAAGCTTCACACTAAATAAAAATTCTCAGTGCCATGCAGTTTTGGAGATATGAGCATTTTAAATTTTTTCTATTTTAAGCTCCTGTGGTTCCCATGGGGTGACAGGAAACATTTTTTTGCATAAATCAACTACTTATGTCCCAATAAAATCTCAAATTTGGTTCAAATCAGCCTCTCGGTTTGGAATATAAAAAATTTAGGCGTAGCAAAAATTCTTGCCCCTCCCATAACGATGGCAAATATAGCCCCCAGAACTTTTCTTGAACAAATCTGAGTCTATACCCCCAAACAAAGCTGCATGCCTAATATGAAGTCTCTGCTACTGCTGGTTCATGAGAAGAAGCTGCACACTGGTACTGGAAGCCGTGGATCTGTACTAGGAGAAGAGCATCTCCTCGTGGGTGTGCACCGGTAGCAGTCGATCTAGTTTTGGCAAATTTTTTCTTGGTGCTTTTGCACCACTTTTCTTTCCCAAATCGCTTGGGAAAGATCAAAATAGAGAGTATACTTTTGAGTTAGGGACTTCCACTGTAATGCAAGCCTGTTGTAAACAATTGTAAGGTAGGTTGATAAGAAACATGACCTCTCATTGTAATATTTTGCAGTCATGGAATTCTAATGCAAGCGATTTTTAGCTTGCCTTAACTGTTCACGCAATTTAATCCGGTATAAGCCTTTTTTTGCTCACCTACTTTCAGCTATTTTCGACGGTGATGGACCATGGAACATGTGTACAGAAAATGCTGGGTACATGTGTATGTCGGCCACTACATGTACCAGTCCCCCTGAACTTCTTGATCGATCTGACCACACTGGGGTGGAGGGGATATAAAAAATGAATACAGGTTCATTCATTAACATTTTATTAATTCATTTAAAATTGATTGGCTTGAATGCACTCAAAGGAGAAATTACCCAACCCGGTATTAACTAAGTCTTTAGAAGATCTTTGTGAAGCAAAAAAGTGAAAAAGATTTCAGGAGAGCAATTTGCTCGCCTAAGTAGGTTCCAGGTGAGCGATTTATTGCCACCCTGGATTTTTCAGAAATCCAAGCCTGATTTTGTGGGAATATTTTCAAAAATATGATCCCCTTTGTGTTTCAAAGGTGACATATAATAACACATCATTCAACTTTGGTTTAAATTGTTGAGCATTAGAACTGACTGGTAATAATTAATGTTATTCATGACAGAACTCCAACTTGACAAGTAGTTTGTGCAAGATTTTGTTTTTCCTATAAGCAATGACAGTTTAAAGGTACTAGAATTTTGAATTGACCACATTAAATTCTTCTTTTATTATTCTCACTAATGCCATGCGCATTCTATTGTAAGTTAAAAGTAAAAGGAATGATCAATAGCCTTTCACATCTTCCCTTAAAAAATGCTGTACATAAAGTTTAAGGCTGCAATAATATGCTCTCACACATGATACAATATATCACCACAATGCGATATGTGTCATGATACACATGATCTCTGATGGCATGCAACTATAACTATCAAGGGAATTTCTGTAAATTCTGTAATTTCTGTTGATTAAATAAACTGGACGGTGTCATGTGTGTAAGCACACTATAGTATCTCTCCACATTTGCATTCTTGAATATCAGTTAATGCTTGATACAGACAAAAATTAAAAGGTATTATATAAACTCTTAAGCCTTTATGTACATCTAGATACCCAACAGGAACATATGAACACACTTTCAATGTTTTGAATTAAACACTCCAGGAGCCATTCGCAGGAAACTGATTCTCTGATGACAAATGTGTCGCTACAGTTGCCACATGGTGCCAAATCAAAAATCTGAAACATTTATGCACATCTGGAGACCCTACCTGAACATATGAACACACTTTCAACATTTCAAATTAAAAACCCCTAGGAGTCTTTTGCCACAAACCGAATCTTTAACGACAAAAGTGGCGCTATAGTAGCCATATGGAGCTCGATAGAAAATTCAAAACCTCTATTTCAGCACATCTAGAGACCCTACATGTACCTGAACATATGAACACACTTTCAACATTTCGAATTAAAACCCCTAGGAGCTTTCGCCGGAAACCGATTCTCTAACGGCAAAAGAGGCACTACGGGCACATAGGACCAAATTGAAAATCCAAAATCTTTATGCACATCTAGACATCCTACTGGAACATATCCACACACTTTCAAAGTTTCGGAATTAAAACCCCTAGGAAACTTTTGCCAGAAACCAATTCTCTAATGACAAAATTGGAGCAATTGGGTGTCACACAGGGCCGAATCAAAAATCCAAAACCTTTATGCATATCTAAAGACCCTACCGGAACAAATGAACACACTTTCAACGTTTCCAATTAAAACCCCTAGGAGCCTTCCACTGAAAACCAGTTCTCTAAGGACATAAGTGGTGCTATATTTCAAATTAAAACCCTAGGAGCCTTTGGTCGGAAACAGATTTTCTAATGACAAAAGTGGTGCTACGGGCACCAGATGGGGCCAAATCAAAAATTTGAACCTTTATTCGCAACTAGAGACCTTACTGGAACATATAAACACACTTTAAACAACTGAAATAACATATAGTAGGAGCCTTTCGTCGGAAAGCAGTATTTTAGCTGTCTTTAAATCACGCCCCTGGCAGCAGCTGTGACAAAAATTCAGACTAAATCTATTTTTGTCATCTCTATACTAGACTTAAGAAGTATGGCAAGTTTCAAAATTATAGCTCAAAAAAGGGACGTATGGACGTACGGATGGAGATCATCACTATATCCTCGCATTTTTAAAAAGTGTGGATAAATATTGTTATCCGCTGGAAGTATATTAGGAAATTCCTTTTAATGTACAGACCCATTTTTCAGTGCTTTTTAATGTCAGAAAATATGTTCTAACTATTTAATCTGTTATCATGTGACTTGTGAGCTCTCATCAAACAAGGCATAATGGATTACTCAAATAAATACTGAGTACTCTCCTCTGCCAAATAAAAGTGACATCACCATTATTCATTTTTAGAGAAAGAGGAGAGCATCATGATTATTAGGTACCATCATGATTGTTAAAATGAGATGGTGTCATTAGAATATCCGATCAGCAAGTCAGCCAACAAGAAGGACGCAAACACCCTATAGCTCACCAACATTCCTCTTTGATAGTAACTTTGGCAAATACAAGAACTGTATTAAAAAGGCTCATAAAATGCGACAAAGCTGACCTAAACACAACCTCTTAAAAGTAAAATACAGAAACTCACATAAACACTTAGTTAAACATGAAATTCTGAGCTAAACACTAAACAGAAAACTAAACGCAACTAAAAATGTCAAGAAAAATGTTTAAAATGCAGAGTATGAGAGGTTAATCATGGAACAATGATACTGAGGAACATGTATGATGAATATAAGTGCCATGGGAAGAGAAGGAGCACAGCATCTGACCTAAACACTTAGTTAAACATGAAATTCTGAGCTGAACAGAAAACTAAACGCAACTAAAAATGTCAAGAAAAATGTTTAAAATGCAGAGTATGAGGGGTTAATCATGGAACAATGTTACTGAGGAACATGTATGATGAATATAAGTGCCATGGGAAGAGAGGAGCACAGCAACTGACCTAAACACTTAGTTGAACATGAAATTCTGAGCTAAACAAAAAAACTAAATGCAACTAAAAATGTCAAGAAAAATGTTTAAAATGCAGGGTATGAGGGGTTAAATCATGGTAGAATGATAATAATCATCATATAGCAGCATTATAAAAGCCATGACATGGAAATAGGGTGAATAAGTGACCTATGCAGAAGCTTTAACATTATTGGACATGTACGCTGACACCGATGCCGACCGATCCAGTCATGCCATAAGCTCACACAACTAAAGTTGGTGAGCTAAAAAATTACAACATCTGAAAAACTGCATTTGTTTGAAGAAAATATTGTAAAATTTCATTGAGGTGCACAATCCAGGCTCGTCAGAAATTAAAATTTGCATACCCGTGAAAAGATCCTGCAAACAATTTTTGTGCAATTTCTCACTATTATGTACCACATCCTCTTGAGTTCCTTTGATCCATGTCAAATTTATAGGAGTGAGACACAGGTACCGTCAAGTGGCCTTTTTGGGAATTTTACGCAACTGTAGCTATCACTCCCATAATTTGGGTAGGCCTGCCATCACTATTATTTATATTTGGCACCATCACTTTTAGTTATTGAACCCACAAATGTTCAGGATTACTATTATTTGGCAATCACTATTATTTGGCAGAGAAGGGTATTTAGCAAAATAGGGAGAATTTACAAAATTTGGTTAACTGAACAATCCTTTTAATCACATATTTATCACAGTCAAAATTGGTTTGCAAATAATAGGGTGTCCAAGAAGATGTTTTGCTGACATTATTTATGTTTTACCACACTGCGATGCACTAGTGAACAATGATTATTTTTCTGGAACACCCACAGCATCATTTCCAACTCGGCCAAGACCCATCCTTCTGTTACCTAATTCTGCCTCTTCCTCACCTACTGAAGTAGGAAATCAAGACTTGAAGGGTTAAACATAAGTTCTTTGAAGCTGTCAGAATCATTAAAACAAGTTCTCCCCTTCAGTTTATCAATGTGCCTACATATTTTTCTTCTATCTACCAAATCTACCATATACATGTTATAATTTAGTCCAATGCAATTACTCCTACGTAAACAGCATAGGCCTGAACTGAAATATTTTACAGCTACTTGTACCTTCTCACTCTGGGCAAACTTAATGACTTTTAAAGTGCGGTCACAAAAAACCACATTTTTTTAAACAGCCCTTTAAATTCTAACAAACTACTAGCAATAACCAAGAGGGGTGGTGCAAGGCTTTCCCCGATGCAGGGGCTATGATACCCAACATGGCTGGCCATGGTTCAGCACCAGTGACAGAAATTTGTGTTTTAATTGGGAAAAAACAAAACACAAAATATCACAATGTTTGTATCAAATGAAAAGTTATTTTAAGAAAGCCATTAACGATGAGCAGCCAAGTTAACATAAACTCAAATGTCTGAAGATAATCTGACTAGATGTGTGTCAACTAGTGATTGTGTGGAAACTCCGAAAGTTTCTGGTATTGGTCTTCCGTAATCTAAATAACTCTGCCTATGCCACAGTGATTATGTGGCCATCTGGTCATTCCTATTGTGCATGTGTAGGCCTGTCAGGTAACTAGGTCCAGGCCTGAAAATAAGCAGTCTGACATTTGCAAAATGAGGTCCCCAAAGGGTGAATTTCATGAGGCTATTCCATACCTTGGGCCAATTTATCCTCTGGGTACCTCTTTCTGTTTAGTTTTGAGCCCTGATTCAGAAAGAGGTTCCCAGAGGATAAATTTAGTGATACTACCCTGCTGTGCAGGGTAGCATCAATACATTCACCCTCTGGGGACCTCATTTTGCAGATGACAGTCTGCTTATTTTCTGGCTTGACTAGGTCTTCAGTGGTATTATCTCTATCTTTATGGTGTTTGCATAAATTTATCTCTGCCCTCACCCCCTCCCCTGGTAACTAGTGTCCCAAATTACAGGGGTGTTCCTAATTTAGGGATAAATTTTAATTGGGGATAAATTTCTAATTTTCATGCATCGGTAGCGATAAAACTGTTATAGAAATTCTTTATTCCTCCACTGATGACTTTTCACCATAAGGTGAACATTCTGACAAAGAAAAAACATACAGTACCAGAATGGGTTTCTTATTCATTTTTTAAAAAGGCTTTTTCAAAGCAAATTTACACAAAAATTGTCCCATTTGATACCTAAAAAATGTCAGCTCCCAAACTGGTGTGGGTAAGTCATCAAACACACCTGTGTGACCTTGACCTCCAACTGAAATGCACTTGACTGTACACAGTTTGAATCAAGACCATCAGCAGATTATTTTGGCCATATCTCCATTAATGAGCATTCAGGGATTCTTTTGCCCTCTTTGGGAAAGGGTCCAGGACTCCGGGGCCTATGCAATTGGGAAAAGTCATGCCATGAAGGCTCCAGTTGGGAATTTGTTTGGAAGAAGAAGCACACAAAAGAATTAGAAATGTTACCTTCATATTGAAATGAGAACATTTATACAGAAGCTACGACATGTCGAGTGCTTTTTCTGGTAAACATTCGCATGAAATAACGATCAGTCTCTGCAATCTCTATCAAATACAAATAAATTGTTCTTATATTATTAATGATGAAGATATTAATGTGATAGTCTACATTCTGGCTTTGTAGTTGTGTCTAGGCAAGTCTTGGCTGCATATGTAAGCAGCCAAGCCTCACCTAGAAACAACTGACAAGGGTCCTCAGATGTAACTTGCAAACATATCTAAAAACTGCCAGCTGGGGCACCTATTTTTGTTGCAGTAAAAAGTGGTGAGAGATAAATTTAGACCTCCAAGAATTAAACAATTAAATTTTTATTTGAATGAGGATGGAGATTGGGAAATTTTTGGTCTGAATTGTAAAAAATCCTGCCAAAATGCCATTGGGAAAGGGGCCCATTTTAGGACCCTGTAGACATCCAAAATAACCCCTGGCATTCTTTACAAACTCCACACCATCACAAAATAAAACTATGGACCAAAATAGCATTTTGGTCGGGTATATCTAACAACCCTGGATGTGGCCTTTTAATAGGAAACAAGACCTTATATCAACATGCCGCTTCAAGTTAAATACATTCGGCCTCGGGAACATGTGACACCAGGAACATTCGGCCTCCGTTTTCAACTAGGGAGACTAAGGGTGACGCAGCTTAATATGAGTTTAAACACCTTTATTACAACCAAAAACAAAAATAAATACCATGTAATATAAAATATATACAATATAAAATACATTTACACTATATAAACAGTACGTGGAGAGTGTATTATCACTAAATCACCAGCAGAGTGGGGATTCCACCCATGCAATAATTGCAATTTTTTTGCAAAGCATAACAAGTACAAGCAAAGTTCCAGCCAATGGACCTCCGGGTTATACCCGGAGGTCCATTGGTTGAAACATTGCTTGTGTTCTTTGTCCACATGTACAGAATTTGAAAGTGATACTTTGGGTGATAACTCCACTCTCCGAGTGATTTCATTACAATCCACTCTCCACATACTGTATACTGGCACACAACCTCCAAAATCTAGATGTAGTTATGTCATTCTCTTTATATTTCTCCCATCATCCCATGCTTCCTCTAACTTCTTGGTTATCTTTGGACAAGCAAGTAAGCGAGCAAGATCAATGTTGGACTCGAATGAATGAAAAGTTCCAGCACACTGAAGGCACACAGGAACGATGTGGGGTGTCATTCTGTTATTCAATACAGTGGATTTTGTACAATGGATTTTATATTTCATTATAATTCATTATTCAGTATGGATCGGTCTCGTGCTTAATATATTTCGACTTTAGGAATACAGGAAGTTACACCATATATATTTTTCTTTAAAAAAAAACGACAAAATGAACTAAAATATTATTTATTAAAGTTATATTTCAACTCCCAAACTCCTAAAAGAAGGAACATTCGGTCTCAAAAGTGGGAACATTTGGCTTCTACTGAGGCCGAATGTTCCCGGAAAAATACCTGGGTCCGAATGTTCCAGGGGCCGAATGTTCCAGGGGCCGAATGTTCCAGGGGCCGAATGTTCCCGAGTCGAAATGACCTGCACCCATTACAATATGAGGTCCAGATGGTAAGTGAAAGAGGGTATGCAAGTGGAAGGGCAGTCCTGGCTCTCTCCCTATAAAAACGTTCACATTCTGGAGGTCTGCGAGCAACACTGGAGCCTCCTGTCCTGAGGTCGGGGTAACGTTCGAGTAAAATAGCCTGGGATTGGAAATCAAAATGGGTCGAGGTGACAATGAGCAAAATTACTTGAAGACAAAATGACCACAAACAGTGCGCGGGACCAATCAAATTATTTCGTTGCGTAGTAATACAAAACATGACCCGGCATTAATTATTGATAACATCCCCATCAGTATTCACGTATATTGGACTGGACGTACACAATTCTAAAGCCAAATGGTTTTAACAAAGCTCTCTGTCCTCTCTTGAAGCTGAGAAAAACGCGGAACATCCGCCGATCCACACAGAGCAATACAAGTGAAAGGCGGGGGTTCTACTAAAAAGTTCCCGGGAGGTGTCCTGGGAAGACCGGGAAGGCTCTAAATCGCAGAATTTACTTATCTTTATTCGCATTTATTATATTTTATGTTATTTAATGTGAAAAACGAATATAACTCAAACGCAACCGTCATCCAAGTCCCAACAAACAGTGAGCTAGGGATATGTTCAAAGACATAAAAAGTACTAAACCGTTTAAACTCTGCACGTGAGAATTGTGAACCATTATCCGACCTGACAATTCTAGGTCTGAACATTCAAGTACAACACGATCACAATGGTTTACCATATTTATTTGTACCTGCGTCGCCAGCGGCAGAGCAGGTCTAGTAACCGCTCGACTCGGTCCGTCCGTCAGTCCGTCCGTCCGTCCGTCCGTCCGAAACACTTTTTTTTCCGTCAAAGTTTTCTTGGCTTCTATGAAAGGGAATGATTTTATATTTGGTCTGCTGCTTCATAATGATGAGTTGTATCGTGTAAGCAATTTTCAGATCTGCCGTGCAGCCACTTCCTGTTCGCCGATACTTTGAAATTTTACTGTACCCACTGAACATTGAAATTTTCCGTCAAGGTTTTCTCGGCTTCTATGCCAGGGATTGATTTTATATTTGGTCTGCTGCTTCATAATGATGAGTTGTATCGTGTAAGCAATTTTCAGATCTGTCGGGCAGCCACTTCCTGTTTGCCGATACTTTGAAATTTTACTGTACCCACTGAACATTGAAATTTTTCGTCAAACTTTTCTCGGCTTCTATGCAAGGGATTGATTTTATATTTCATCTGGAGCCTGATAATGATCAGTTGTATCGTGTATGCAATTTTCAGATCTGCCATGCAGCCACTTACTGTTTGCCGATTCAATTGCATGCAGAGACGCAGGTCCAGACCCGGTATTGGTCTTGGCTTGTTTAATACAGCACTCCTCTTCGTTTTTTTCGAGAAGATTCGGTCTCTAAGGTGAGATAATTGTGATGCCTGTGATTGTTGGATACACAGAAAATGTGCAAACTTAACAAAAATTGAATTACGTAAATTATCAGAGCAAACAACAACTTGGTTCTGCAAAAACTGTCTGATCAAAAATATTCCATTCTCTAACATTAACGATGAAGAATGCACTCATTACTTAATTGGAATAGAGGGTAATATGGTAGAGTTATACAATAATTGCACCGATCTAAATGTTGAGCCATTTGCATTCTCAAAGACAAAATGCTCCCTTATAAAAAAGGGGAACAGGTCAAAACGTCACACGACCAAAACGTCACATTTCAAAATGGTCAAAACGTCACATATTTTGGTCAAAACGTCACATACTTTTGGTCAAAACGTCACATGCTTTTGGTCAAAACGTCACACACTTTTTGGTCAATACGTCACATACTTTTGGTCAAAACGTCACACATTTTATATTTATTATTATAAAGGGCCAACGTACTAATGGCCGGAGGGGGGGGGGGGGGAGCTGGAAATTAGAAATGTTTTGGTCGGGACCATTTGGATGTTGTGAAGTACGCAGAACTGAATTAGCCGCAGCGATTCGTGCCTCTCAGAGCTTATAGGCAGAGAAAAATGTCATCATTATGTGTACATTGCATACAAAACCGCACTTGCTAATACCCCGTCGTTTTCGCTGATATATGATTTGGATCCCCCACTCCCCCCCCCCCCCCCTGCACCCTCCCCCGTATAATTGAAGGTCGGATTGTCTCCGTCGAAATGATCTTGTCTTCATTCATTCTCGTAAATGAAATTAGGGAATAGAAAGAGTATTTCAGTGAATAAAATGTGTTCTGGGTGTACGGTGTTTTTGAAACAACAATGTGACAGTCTTGGCGATACATCCTAGCGTTTCGCTGCGGCAATAGCTTTTCCGACACGGGATTATGGATTCTATACTGTGCCGAGTGCCCGAACATTTCAAAGTTAAAACCCGGTGATTTAATTTTTATTGTAGCATGAGCTTTTTACCGAAATAGTTTAGATGAACTAAAATGAGAATGTATTATTCATTAAAAAAAATTAATCGTCCAATATGCTGGAAAAGGCGGGAAAACTGCCAGCAAGCTTTCTGTTAACTATTTACCCGAAGTAACTGCCAAAACCGACCCACCGTAAATACAAAATTCTCCATTCAAACTTTATATATTTTCAATTCTTTTTTAAAAACACAGCTTATAACTCTCACTGTAACTAGCTCGTTGGGCTCATTCCAATGAGGGGTCATAGGCGATGTGTTTGACTCAAAATATGAAAATCTAGTCATTTAAGAATTTATCTTGTGGCAAGTGCCGTTTGCTATCCCCATTGGGTGGACACTAATGCCAGAAAGCTCCCTAGCGGTTGGTATGCTCTTTCTTAAAAATAGTGGGTTTATTTTTTGTGGGTGGAAATTATAGTCTAATAACACTTTTGCCTGCCACTGTTTTGTCTACTGTATAAGGTGTTTTGGTAATCATAACTCTCTACGGCAAGTAACTTTCCGTGTCTGTTGAAAAACAGACTGAATACTGAGTTTGTTCGCCGGTCTCCAATGACTTCAGAATATTTCATGCAATGTTGATCCAACTGACGGAAGAGCCACACTGTTGCAGGTGATCGGCGAAATTCTCATTTTTGGGGTCAAATTTATCACACAAAATAACGGGATTTACCGAACCGATTTTCACCTTTAAAGATTTTATTTGATATACAAAACTCCCAAACAAAATGTATCAGGTACAAAAAAAAGATTTAGTGAACAGAAATTAATATGTTAATTGCGAATCTTTACCACACTGATTGGTAATATTTTTACCTCTGAATTACACGCACAATTAGATAGTGGAATAATAATCAACGACATTAGTGACCATTTACCAATTTTCACACTCCCAAACTTCACCCCTAAACGCAACTCAGCATCAATCCCTTCCAAAAAGAGGAAGGTGAATGACAGTACTGTATCTGAACTTGTAAATAATTTATCAAATCAAACTTGGGATGAAATAATCAATAACAATCGGATGCTAATGAGGCTTACAATAAATTCATTGAACTCTTCATATCATTGTACAACACGTCATGTCCTGTGGTAGACAACAAAGGAAACAAAAAGAAGTGAATTATTCAAAACAAACCCTGGATGACAAATTCTATCATAAATGCATGCAAAAAGAAAAACAATCTTTACAAAAAATTCCTGAAATTTAGAGATCAAACATCAGAACTGAGATATAAACGTTACAAAAATAAACTTACATCCATTCTGAGATACTGTGAAAGGCAGCAATACACCCACTTACTAGAAACCCATAATAATAACGCGAAAGAGACGTGGAAAATACTGAACACACTAGTTAGTAATAAAAAGAAATCTTCTTACCCAAGTGAATTTAAAATAGGACAACAAATAATAACCGGTGATAAAAACATTGCCAATAATTTTAACAATGTTTTTCGTAAATGTAGGCCCAAAACTCGCAGATGGCATTCCTAAGTGCAAACAAAAATTTACTGACTTTATGAACCCCCACAGTTAATGACTCATTATGTTTTACTCCAGTGACGGGGATTGAAATAAACAACATTGTCAATAAATTTGACTGGAAAGTATCAAAAGATCACAATGATCTTGACATGACCCTGGTTGAAAAAGTTTTATCATATATAGCCACCCCACTGGCACATATATTTAATACTTCTTTTCAAACAGGTTGCTTCCCAGATTTAATGAAAACGGCCCGCGTCATTCCCTTGTTTAAATCAGGCGACAAACAAATTTTTTTCTCAATTATAGACCAGTTTCTTTACTTCCTCAAATTTCAAAGATTTTGGAAAAACTTTATAACAATCGTTTAATGTCTTTTTTAGATAAGCATAATATTATCTCAGATAGCCAATATGGATTCAGAAACAATCGTTCTACTTCTCATGTCATCATAGAATTAGTTGAAGAGATCACAGATTCCATAGAAAATCTCAGCACCTTCTCGAGGTATTTATTGACCTGAAGAAGGCGTTTGATACAATAGACCATAATATATTACTTACAAAACTTGAACGTTATGGAATAAGGGGAAGCGCGCATGATCGGCTTACAAGTTACCTGAACAACAGATACCAATATGTATCCCTTAATGGGACAGACTAGGATTCCTTGAAAATAAAGTGTGGTGTACCCCAAGGATCAATCCTCGGACCCTCACTTTTCATACTTTATATAAATGATATCTGTAATGTATCATCATTATTGAAAATTATTACGTTTGCTGATGACACTAATTTATTTCTTTCAGGAAATGAACTAGAATCTCTCTGTAGGACTGTGTCTTTAGAATTAGATAAACTTATCATCTGGTTTCAAGCTAATAAATTATCTTTAAATATACTTAAGACAAATTTTATGATATTTGGAAATAAAAAAGAAAACAAGAAAGATATAAATGTAAAAAAAATGGCAAACAGATGGAGCGTGTTTATTCCACCAAATTTTTGGGTGTTCACATTGACTATAAACTATCATGGAGGGAACAAATTAAACATTAACATTCTAAAATCTCTAAAAATCTTTCTGTATTGCTACGTGTTAGGAAACAAATAAATAAACCAGGACTTCTCTGCCTGTATCAGTGCTTGATAGCGCCTTGCTTAAACTATTGTTGTGAAATTTGGGGAAATATTTATAGTACTTGGCTTACTCCCCTCAGAATCCTTCAAAAGAAAATATTAAGAATAATAGATGGAGCCGACCATTTACGTCAGAGTTCCCCCATATTCCAGAAGTATAAAATCCTAAAACTTGAAGACTTAATTAAATTAAATACTCTTGTTACATTGTTTAACGCAAAGCATGAGCTCCTATCTTCCAATTTACTTTTATTCTACGACACTGTTGAAGGATCACATGACCACAACACACGCCAATTAAGGAACTTCAAAGTTAACTATAGGAGAACCAACACAAAAACTTTTTGCACAAGAATTAGTGGAATATCCTTGTGGAATTCTTTAGATTTACGCCTAAAGAATTGCAATAATGTACTCATCTTCAAGAAACAATACAAACAAATCCTTCTAAAAAAATATGCCTCATAGTCATATCACTAAGTAGTAAGCAGAGTCCAAACCATTACAAATTAGCATGTTAGCTCACTTATCTCAATTAGCAGATTTTCATAGCTCAGGCTTCAATCCAAACTTTAAATAGAACAGAAAAACCTGAACAATAGCAGTTAATATTGTTACACCTATATTAAATACATTCTGGGGATTGCACTTCATAAGTTAACACTTCTAGCAGTCCTCCTTCAATATAAATTTTCCGTGATCTAAAATCCTCAATTGACCTTCCATTCACTTGCAACATGTTTATAGTAATGTCTCATGTATGCTTGTATTGTCTATTATATTTATCTTGAATAAACCATTTTCAGTTTCAGTTTCAGTCAGTTTCAATAATGTATCAGGGCCGAATCTTCCTGAACCCCATTTTTCCCTTCTTCATTTTTTCCTTTTTTCGGTCCTACTAAACACCAAGAAGAACCAAGAAGTAAAAAATAAAGATAAAATACAATTTTAAATGCTTTATTTACTTACCAGGAGGTGTACTGAACTATATAATCCACAATTAATGTCATTTGATGTATAAAGGTTCCGAAATACTGCCTAACATGTAACGCGCGATCCAGATTACTTTTTGGTCTTTAGTAGGTAAGCGCCGCAGCTTGGTTTATTATCGACAGTGTTACTGAACAGTGTTAAATGGCTTATCAGTTTGTTTCACGTCTGATATGCGGTGCAATGTGTAGTTGTGGTAAAGTCTTACTTGTTATCGCGATAATAACACTTTGTCTGGCCGGTGATTTGTCGCGGTTCTCCAGTGAGAAGGCCTTGGTTACCCCTGTGGTCCCAACTGCCTCCCTATTCCCTCGCTTCTTCTCTCCTCCCAACACTCGGAGAAGAACTGCTTGATGACATCCCTTGCCTCATTCTTCCCATGCAATCTCTCCGATTGGCATACTAACCCTCTCCTTTGATTCACCCACTAACCATGCACGTGTCCTTCATTCTCCCATCCCACTTCCCCATTATACTCCCATTGAATCTTATTTTTTTCAGACTGGTATTTTGGGCATTCTAGAAGAAAGTGTTCCAGGGTTTCCACCACGCCTAAATTACACATATGGCACTTCACTGTTTTTTCCCAATTTTCCCCTCAGCTCCAGAGACCGCGACCTCGGAACAACAGTGACCCTCAAAGGTGCCATCAAGGTACTCTTGAAAACCAGACTTGTCTTTATCACGCAGACCACCAAAAGACCTCTGATTTGACCCCCTCTCGCCAATTAAGGTTACCACCCTCCATGACACTTTCTCTGACGATTTTGTTTTACCCTGGGTTGCCCCTACGTCTAGGTCCACGATCTCCCGCAATGAGTAGTTCTCTATTAACTCCCTCACTTGGATCATCCACCCTGACATGGTATTTGAGTTGAAAGTACTCTGAAACATCACTTTACACCATTGGCTGTCGGGGGATTTACCAAATAATAAAGATAACCGAGTTTCAATAAATCTATCCTGTCCTTGATCCTCATCCACCGAGGCTCACTCCTGATTGCTTCTAGTGCTGCGGCAATACTCGACCCAGTTATCCACCGGTCTGAGTCGTTCTGCAGGGTTTCCAAGCTCTTTACAGCCGTTTGGTTTTGGGGTACCACGTCCGTAGCTCTTTACAGCCGTTTGGTTTAGGGGTACCACGTCCGTACCATATGTTATACTTGGCAGACCCACCACTTCCGAAGTGGTTTTCCCCACGAAGTTTCATTTGGTTAAGGATTCGCCTCCCCTTTAGAATCAATTTATTTGTGTAGTTTAGGTAGATGTCTCCATTTGTTCCCATATTTCCCAACAATTCCCAGCATTTCCGCTAGCTCCTCTTCGCTTTCTGACACTAGCACCATATCGTCTGCTAAACATAGCCCTGGGATCTTCAAGTCCCCAACTGCTACCCCCTCGTCAGTACGCAGGCGTTCATCTCCTAAACCTATGACGTACAATGCAAAAAGAATTGGCGAAACGATACACCCCTGTTTTAGGCCTATCTCCACCCCTGTTTTAAGCCTATCATAACCTGTCATTCTAGAATAAAAAACATTGTTAAAATAAACAACTTCCAAAGGTTCGTTTCTTATAGATATGAGGCACTCCAGGGAAATTTCAGTCTTCACATTGCCGTTCATTTCTACAACTGATTGAGTTCACTTCACTTCAGATCATTCAAACCAAATAAGATTATTGGTTCTCGCTTCCGACTCTCGTGGATTCATAAGAAAATAAAGTTATAAAGCAAATAAAGTTATTCGGGTCTCAAGGGATTTAAATCCCACATCGTCTGAAACGTTTCATGCACTCGCTTCTGATCATTCAGGCGCACCTCTGACTTCAGCGTGTGAAGAAGTGTTAACTAGCTACTCGCTTACTATGGGGAACTTGGCAATCCCAGTTCAACTTAAGAAAGCCCTGTCTGCTTTGGATATCTCATGTCCTATCAACTGGATTATCCAGATGAAAGGCGAGAATGTCCAGCTGACACTGCAGTTTAAGACAGAGAGCGCCACCCCACCTTCCTCTGAAAGAGGTAGTACCTTTGATGAGAGGATCCCCTCTCACACTGATCCTCACCCGAAGGAGTCGAGAGGTCCTAAAAAGAGAACGAAAAGAAGAAAGAAGAGTCCATCAACCAAGCACAAGGACGCCCGGCGCTTGGAAGCCTGGCTTGAGAGGAGAAAGGCAGAGGCAGAGAAACATGAAAAGGAAAAGGTGTCAATCATCAAATCCCCACCACCCCTCCCACGCCAACTCCACCTCTTCAATGAAGAGGTCGGAAGGCGGGTAGATGGATGAGACTGAGGAGGCGATTGGGGGTCATCCAATCCAAACCTGTATCCCATATTTGCTTGGACCAATCAGGTCAAGGCTTCGAGGAAATAGAAGAGGAGACCCTTGAACAGCTGGAGGCAAGGTGGATAAGGGAGGTGGAAGATGAACAGAGGAAAAGAGAGAATGAGGTATTCTGGCGGGAGCGTAACGAAGACAAGAGGAAACTAGAAGAATTGATAAAAAGCGTTCAGGGAAAATTTTCGGCAAAGGAAACGAAATCAAAATCACCATCGGGAGCACCACCAAGGAAAAGGAAGAAAAAAGGACACCGTTAGTAGGGTCGAAAGGGGTCGAACAACCCCACATTGTCCTTGTGTGCTTTTCGGCATGCAAAACCGTTTCATTCAGTTCCAGTCTTATCGGCTGACGAATGACTCCCAGCTTTCAAAAAACACACATGATGAATGAAGATGAATGAAAGGTTTTAGCGCGCCGAAGGCGCGCAGGGACGATGTGGGATTAACAAATCCCTTGCGACCAGGTTAACCTTATTTTATTTCACCTGGATCACACAGGCCTAGCTTTCCTATTGCCTCAAATGGGGTCTGCGGGGGTACCCACGCGGTTAGAATTCCCGGCAGTTTACGTTGGCGTGATAGATTGTCAATAATCAATCCCTCACCGCCATTAAGACTGTTAGAGAGTGGGCTCTATCCGGGTCTAGTTTGGCGATGGTAGAGGTTTGAGTCCCACCATGGTGGCGAGCCAGAATATAATGTTGTGCGATGGAAAATTTAAGGGTAGAAGAGAAAGGAAAACCAAACAGCAACGCCGGTTTGGTAGCGGCCCCGGTATATGACCATAGCGGTTAAAAAAAAAAGGAATGGGGAAAGCTCCAGCAGTTTAGTTTGAAAAACCGGGAGTCATCCATCAAGCCTTCTGGGAGATAGGATGCCGTATGTGATTATGAGGTATCTGGTTATCCTTAATTCGGGAATTCCAAATGACTTCCCCCCCCCCCCCCAAAAAAAAAAAAAAACCCTCTCACAGACACACACCCTCAAACCCTTAAAATGGCTGTTAAATCTTCATTCAAATGCTTATTTATATAAAATTTAACTCGTCCTCAGCCAGACAAGCTTGTTTCAATCCTTGCCTGATATTTGGTGGTTTCTTGTGTATGTTAACAAAAAGGTAGGTTGCATCAATTCCTCCTGCGCTTTGTCTACCATTTCCATGCGTCTTCTTGATAGAGTGTTGCAAGAAAATTTGAGAATGTTATTAGAAAAGTTATAGGTAGAGAGAAAGATAGGTATCCGCTATTGTGTACGGTGACTATTGTGTGATTCTTGCTATGAATGGGGTAAGGGGTGGGTTTCTTCGGAGCCCACTCCCCACACACAGAGTTGCGAGGCAATCCTCACAGACTCAATCCTGGAGATCTCAATGAGTAGCGAGGCAATCCTCACTGACTCCACGCAGTTTAATTATACTGAATAATTTTAATTTACTGTGGATTATTCTGTTTTTCTGCATGTTAAGGGTTCGGTGTTCGTTCAGCTTCACCATTGATTCACTATCCTGGAGTATGTGGAGGGTTTTGTTATATAGATCTTATTAAACGCATTTCAGTCGCGCTTCAGCAGAGTTGCGAGGCAGTCCTCTCAGACTCTATCCTAAAGTTCTCAATGAGTAGCGAGGCAATCCTCACTGACTCCACGCGATTTTTTTTTTTTTTTTTATTTTCTGGAAACTTATTTTGTTTTTCTGTTAAGGGAGTCCTCACATTGGTGGATTTTTTCTTTTTTAATCCACAGCTACCTAATATTTCTTTTGTTCTCTTTCATGAAAACAAGCCCTATAAAATCACACCAAGTACGGTTTTGATGAAAACAGCTCAGTAAAACAGTACCAATATCTGGATATTGGGACGGTTTTGAAACAGTCCCAATTACTAGATATTTGTACGATTGTCACGGTACTGTAATCATAACCATTCAAAAGTAAAGATGCCGTGAAGGAGGTGTGAAAAACTTTCTAACACATGAATTATCGACAAGCTTTTCTCGACAGAGCTACTGAATTGAGTGTGCATCGTGTCCAAATTATAATGTACTTTTTAATTTTTTGTTGCTTCAGTGACCGGGGTAGAAGTCCCCTAAAATGGGCAGCATGGGTGTAAACGATTTGCTAAACTTGACTTTACACCTTTTTGTGGTCACAATTAGCCATAGCTGCAGAAAAGTGACCTTAAACACCAGTAAATAAATAAATAACCTTAAAAAACGCCCTTTTCAAATATTCAGACGGCTATCAGGCACCACCACCCGCCACCCCTGAGGGAAAGCGAACCTCTTCTTCAGGTAAAAAAAAGAATTATTCTTCCAAATGCTTTAAAAATGAACGATTATTAAATTTATCTGCCGCACTTTCGATGAGGGATTGAATAAGTGTTCCACCCTTGAGTAATATCAGGGAGAGAAGGTCAGTAAGTTTGGTGGAGTCGTATAAAGGCTTAGTCGGCAAACTGCTAAGTTGGAATGCAAGGGAGTCGTATCCGGGGTCCTTCCTGTCCTTGGAGGTGGGGACGAACGGAACTCAAGGATTTTGGCGCTAAATGAAGAGTTAAAGGACTACTGTGTTGATCTGAGAATTCCATTTATCGGCCATTGGGACACGTTTTGGGGCAACGGGAGCATGTACGGGCGTGACGGGCTGCATCTTAGCAGGGTGGGGAAACGGGTATTGGGGGATAAAATTCTACGGATAGCAGAGCCTTTTTGGAGAGGAGCGGGGGGGGGGGGGGTCAGAGGCAAGTATAATTAGAGTGGACATAGGTGGTGTGAACAAGAGTGAGGGGACAGAATAAGTTTACCAAGACTAGCGCAAGAAAACAATGGGCCCAGTAGGCGGAAGCCAATGAACCTCTGTACCCTGAAAGTGGGTTATAGCAACATCCAGGGTCTCCACCGGAAAGTAAGTGAAATTGCTATATTGATCGAGGCAGAGGAGTTTGTTGTCATGGGCTTAAGCGAGACGTGGGTAAGACACGAGGAACGGGTAGAACAAGTAAGCGGGTGTGTATGTATAGGTGTAGGGCGAATGGAAGGCCAGAAAAAAGGGGGAGGGATAGGCATGTACATTAAAGAGGATTTAAAACCGTCGCTGATCACAGATCTGGAAGATATCATCACCTCGGCTGAGGTGTCAAAAGAAATTGGATGGGTAAAGATCAGTCTGAGAAACAAAAGTATTGCCCTTGGGATTGTGTACTGTGCGGTGGAGGGAAGTAAACCCGAGTGGAATGACTCGATATACTCAACACTAAGGTCCAATATCACTGAACTAGAAAACAGGGGGCTCGGTATAATCCTGATGGCCGATTTTAATGGACACATAGGTGATAAGGAAGAAGGCGTAGAGGGTGGGGACAAGAAAGTCAACAGGAATGGAAGGAAGCTGTTGAACTTCACAAATGAGCTCAGTCTGAAGATTCTGAACAGGGACGCTAGATGTAAGGGGAAATGGACCTGGGAGAGAAACGACAGAAAATCAATAATTGACTACATTCTCACAGATATGAATTTATGGAGGGAGGTGATAAGGGTATAAGTGGATGATGGGGGCAAAATGGAGTTGGATAGTGATCACAACTTGATTACAGTGACGATGATGGCCAAAAACCTAGAGAAAAGGAAAGGAAGCTTCAAGGAGGTTTGGGAACTCAAAAAGGATGCCGACTGGGCGAAGTTCGAAGAAAAACTGAAACCAAAGCTTGCAGCCGTACACAAGGGGGACAGTGTCTAGAAGATGGCCGACGCCATCGTTGCGGGCCTAGTGGAGGCAGGGAAGGAAAGTGTAGGAAAGATTAGGGTGCCAACACGGGAACTTGGGTACAGAGTGAACGAACTGAAAAGGACCATAAAGGTTAGAAAAGCTAAATGTGCTGCATACAGGAGAAGTAGAAAACTTAAGGGGATAGAAAGCAATGAGGCCATGGTAGCAAAGGAAGAATACCAACAAGCACGAAATGAAGTAAACAAGATTAAAGACGACAACAGGAGAGTGCGAAATAGCAGTCTTATAAGGACGATAAGAACGACAGGTGGGTCGAGTTCGAGCGTATTTTGGAAATGGGTGAACAAACGTAACAAAGGGAATAACCCACAGCGCATTAAAGTAGATGGCAGAGTTACAGAAGAGCGAGATCAAATCGCATTAAAACTAGTCAAGCACTGGGAAAAGGTAAACGATAAGCGATGGGGCATGGGGAACCCACCAGAGTGTCCGAACCAGGTCGAGGAAAATCTACCGGACTTCGTATGCAGCGAAATCAAAACTGAGGAGGTGCGAAGGGTGATCTCAAAATTGAGGAATGGAAAAGCGGGAGGGGTGGACGAAATTCCTAACGAGTTTATCAAAACAGGGGAAGAGGAACTCTTGGAAAGCCTAACTGCCCTATTCAATTTAGCCATAGAAAAACAAGAGGTCCCAAAGGAGTGGAGGGAAAGTAAAGTGACATTTATTCACATAAAGGGGGAAAAAGACGTCTTGGATAACTATCGAGGGATCTCTGTCAGCAGCAACATTGGAAAAGTCTTTTGTAAAGTCCTGTATGGGAGATTAGAGGAGGTGATTGAAGAGAAGGGTTTTTTGGGAGAAATCCAGAATGGCTTCAGGAAGGGACGGAGAGTCACTGACCATCTTTTCACGCTATCCCAAATGATAGAATCCGCGAAAGCAAAAAAGAAAAAAGATGTTCATGGCCTTTTTGGATGTTAAAAAAGCATACGTTAGAGTATGGAGGGAGGGTGTGTGGCGCAAGCTGGAGGCTCTGGGCTTGGGGGGGGGGGGTCGAGTTTGTTGGGATTATGAAAGCATTATATAAAGACGTTCAGAGTGAACTTAGCCTGGGAAACATTACAACAAAAAGTGTGCCTATGGAGATAGGCCTAAAACAGGGGTGTATCCTTTCGCCAATTCTTTATGCATTGTACATCAAAGGTTTAGGAGATGAACTCCTGCATAGCGACGAGGGGGTTGCAGTTGGTGACTTGAAGATCCCAGGGCTATTTTTTTGCAGACGATATGGTGCTAGTGTCAGAAAGCGAAGAGGGGCTAGCGAAGATGCTGGGAATTGTTGGGAAATGTGGGAGCAATTGGAGACTCGAACTTAATGAAAGCAAGAGCAAAGTTATACCTGTGGGCCGCAAAGTGGACCCCACTCGAAGGTGGAGAGTGGGGGAGTTCTGCATTCCGGAAGGTAGCAGCAGACTTCTTAGTGTAGGAGAGACTAGTGACTATGAGTACCTGGGGGTAAATATAAACATCACAGGAAGAGACATCTACCGAAACACACAAATAAATTGATTCTGAAGGGGAAGCGAATCCTTAACCAAATGAAACTTATAGGGAGAAACAGTTTCAATAAGTTTTCGTGGGGAAAACCATTTGGGAAATATTGGGTCTGCCAAGTATAACATACGGTACGGAACTTGTACCCCAAACCAGACAGCTGTTAAGAGCTTGGAAATCCTGCAGAACGATGCAGGCCGATGGATAACAGGCTCGAGTAATGCCGCAGCGCTAGAGGCAATCAGGGGTGAGCTTGGGTGGATGAGGATCAAGGACAGGATAGACCTATTGAAACTCGGTTATCTTAATTATTTGGTAAATCTCCCCGATAGCCGATGGTGTAAAGTAATGTTCCTGAGAACTTTCAACTCAAATATCAAGACGGGGTGGATGGTCCAAGTGAGGGAGCTAGTAGAAAACTACTCATTGGAGATCTCGGACCTTGACGTTGGGGCAAACCAGGGCAAAAAGTTCGTCAGAGAAAGGGTCATGGGGGATTGTAACCGTAATTGGCCAAAGGGGGTCAAATCAAAGAGATCTTTCAGTGGCCTGCGTGATAAAGAGAAGCCTGGTTTTGAAGAGTACCTTGACGGCACCTTTGGGGGGTCACTATTGTTCAAGCTGAGGTCGCGGTCCCTGGATCTGAGGGGAAAAATTGGGAAAAACAGTGAAAAGGAGTGCCAGATGTGTAACGTGGGCGTGGTGGAGACCCAGGGACACTTTCTTATAGAATGCCCAAAATACCAGTCTAAAAGAACAAGATTCACGGGGAGTATAATGGAGAAGTGGGGTGGGAGAATGAAGGACATGTGGTTAGGGGGCGACTTAAAGGAGAGGGTTAGTATACTAATCGGAGAGATTGGAAAGAATGGGGCAAGGGATGTCATCAAGCAGTTCGTCACCGAGTGTTGGGAGGAGAGAAGAGGCGCCGGAATAGGGAGGCACTTGGTAGAACATGGGTAACCAAGGCCTTCTCATACGAGAACCGCGACAAATCAGCGGCCGGCCGAAGTGTTATTATTATATCAGCTGAGACGTTATATTAGAGGGAGAACAAATTACGTCATGATGTGAGTTCACTTCGAAGCCACAGATCTGTCCACAATATCTGAACTCCTGATGCGTGTCATAACTTCAATAGACTTTCTAGCAAGCAAACAATGGGTTATGCCCATTTTGTTTTTCGGGGGCAGAGCAAGCAAAAAGTGTTTTAAAATGTGGTTTTACTCGTGTCAAACTTTCTAAAACATAATTTTTTTGACTTTTGTTAACATTGAGGGCTGTGGATTAAATCACATATTTCACTATTTTGTGTACCGAAGCCTCGTCAAATATTGGAGGACACCTGCACAACTGTACAATTATTTATCCATACAGTACACAAAATAGTGATATATCTATTACTTATAACCGTTATGGATAATATGCTCCGGCTGCTCCCAAACCAGCGAGTATTTGGGTTTCTTTTTCGTTTTTCTAAAACAACCACCAAACTGGCGATTTCGGTATTACCTTGAATATGCACACGTTTCTAAGTAAAACACACCACGGCAGAGTAGAATTCTTGTATTTATGCGCAATTCCTAGCCACCTTCCAGTTCGAGATCCTCGGGGTCTGACCCCAGTACCCCACTGACAATGCGCACACTCAAACCAAATAACATTACTGACCCTCGCTTCCGACTCTCGTGGATTCATGTAACAGGGGTGGGGTGAACGACTCCCTAGGGGCTAGAACCCTGGCCGAAATCTTCCTGTTATTCTTCAGATTCGTGAGGATCTGGATCAACTAGCAACCAATGGATAAAATATAACTCAACTCCAGAGGTAGAATAATCATTAAGTTATGTGTTGTGGTCTGGATGAATACACAATAAAATAGGAATAACAGTTTATACGTGGTTTATTAAGAAGCCAAAGAAATAGTATGATATGAAATGGACATGAATATGAATGATGGGTCAAAAACCACGGGTCCACTACACTTTTACCAAAAAGAGGGTTAAAATTCCACCCAGCAAGTCTATTAACTTGAATGGTCCCACAGAACTCGGACCTGGAGAGAATCAGTGTCAGAAACGGTGATTCTCACCAGGGCCGAGTTGAATGGGTCCGAAAATGACGGCACCCATTACAGTTAACCTTTTTAGAGGTTACAAAGTGTTCCCATACTAAGCTAGTGTATGGTTTAAGTTTGGATAGCTAGATCAAAGCTTTACCCAAACATGAAGTGAACGACGAATTATGAGCGAGACCGCTCTTATATGGGATAATTTCGCGGGGAAAGATTTCAGATACTGGAATCTGATTGATCCCTCGCTTTCACCTCGACAAATTAAACAACAGCAAAATGCTCCACGGCGTGAACCAATAAGGTACATCGATTCATTTCGAACATGGAAATGACTTGAAGCCAACAAAAATAGAATTAAACCTCTGTTATGAGCAGACGAATTACAACAGAGTGATTTAGAACTTTTATTTTATTCTATTTTTCAACTGCTGTCACCAAATCCGTTACACTTCCCCCTCCTTAAAAAGAAAATGTGTAACATTTTTTAGAACCATGCAGCAGTTGTTAAATAGATTCAAATAAATCTTTGATATTTCATAATTGTCTTTAAAATGTGGCGTTCCACATAAAACATTCCTCCATAATCACGAGACCCGGCTCACCAAGCCAGTTCCCCTGAAAACATTGTATGCAAAATTTAAATTGATGATATGAAGGAGATGAACAAGGTGTTACAAAATTACACATGATTCCTCTACCGACTATTATATAGTTTAAGTTATTGTCTCTTTTTAGAAATTCTGTAAAGTCTTGATCTTGTCTCTCTGCTTCTTCTGAAGTAGTCCTCTGGTATTCACTGCTGGAATGTTTTCAATTTCTTTTCACTGTTCGATAACAAAATAACCCTCTTCTTCTTCACAACATGCTAAACCATACGCCGTTCTGTTCTGGAGAAGTGAAGTTCTCTTCCATTACCACCACTCATCTCGGATCTGCTGGAACACGTTCATCAGATTCTGCTCTCTCCGCTAGCACCGAAAGGCATAGCAAACGTGCGTCAGCAGAATCAAGAATTCTTTTCTAACACTCTGCATACTACATCACCCTACTCCGTTGCCAGCTTCTTGTAATGGTGTACGCTCCATTAATGTTAAACAGACATTCAATTTCAACTGGGAGGAGCAAACAAATTGAATCTACAGCAGTAACAGCAATTCTAATTGCTTCCTCTGCTTCATAATTTTACAAAAATTCCAAAATGCGAAATACTGGATATACTGGTTAATTTTCTAATAAGATAATAAGAAATATTCAGAATACAATTAATGTAGATGAAATTCTGGATAAAATTATTTATCTGGATTTTACAATTCCGCCAATAATTCTAAAACTATTCAAAATTTAATTGTAACGTTCTAAAGGTCAACAAGGCCACGTGGTTTCCACTAATCTAACACATGTGGTAGCTCCTCGGCTCTTCCACTATCAACCATATATTCCTATCGATGGGATATATCAATATTCGAGCAGAATAAGCAGATGCATTCAGCCTTTTGATATATATAAACTGCTCACAATTGTGCCCCATTTTAAATTTAATGGTCAATTTGGAAATTATATTTTGGGCTATCCACGGAGAACATTATTCCCAACAACCAACTATTTTATACTAGCATTCAAGGAAACTTTTTAGATTTTAGTAAAGGAACGAGAGATTGGCCACTACCCACAAAACAACAAGCCCCAGGATTGCAATATTTCCTCTATTGTAATTCACTTGCCCTATATAACACACTCCAAATGTCCACCTCTAAGGTTAGTTCAATTTGACATATTAGTAACAGCTTCAGTTTTCGCCAGAGCTAAATGATGTATCGCAATGACATCCACAAATATTATCTATGTAATATTAAAATAGCACCCAGACTAATGAAGACAAACCACCTATTATTATCAGAACCCAAGACGCCGGGAGCATAACTTAAAAGAAAAATATACAAATATTTACAAACTCCTACACGTCGCGATTGCTGTTTAATAGAAAATGTTCCACATACGTCAATGCCTATTGTCAATAGAAAATCGACATACCAACACACTGTGTACTACCTACTTTAAATAAGCAGACTACGGGGTCTTATTTCGCTTCCTAGAGAAAAAAATCCTTTTCTGGTCACTACCGAGTGTTACCTACGGTAACACAAAATACATCCAAACTAATGAGCAATGCAATCATCTAGCATTTTAGCTTTCAGTATCGATTTACAAAAAGATTCTTTCTTGAATCAAGTTTACGTAATAGTTTATACCTTAACGAACCTCTAACTTGGCCATGTTTATAAAATTTAAAGTTGACCTTAAACATTTCCAGAAGTTGAAAGGAAACTTGTGGGGTTAAATGCCGTAAACACTCAATATCACTTTGTACTAAAGGGCATATAACTCGACTTCACTTCCTATTTGCCCATGGTTGAGTTGCCTCAAATGACCCATAGATTGATTCACAAAATGAGTCATTTTCATAATGAACCCGGAAAGTGAAGATATTTCAGAAAAATTGGAATTCAGCTACAAATATTTTTTACGACCAATACCACCCACAGCTTTTACGAATAAGCTTCTTGAGCTACATTGGCACTTTAAATACCAAATAATATGGCTAAACATTTAACCTCCAATATCGTTACCAGTCGCAAAATAAATCCATCTATAACAAGATGTTAAAAAGCCTTTATCGGGTATTTTTCACATTCGTGTCATAAGTGAATGGGCTGAGTTGACTAATCAGCTCAGAGGTTCTCAAATTCTCTGATTCAAATTGCTCAGATCGCCGACGAGAACACAAAATGTGTATTATGTATGTGTGTGTGTGAGGGGGGGGGGGGGGGGCGGTGGCCCCTATTAATCCCAATTTCAGTGACATTTCGGAGTCTGGCGCAGAATAAAATAAAACAACAGAATGAACAGTCTATAAACTTAGACTTCATCTCACTCATAGAATGACTTTGTCTACTAAACTTTAATTATAACCAGCTTATGAGCTAAAATTTCACCAGCAGTTGTATATTTGGGCTCATTGTGCCACTTAAAACCACTAAGTAGGATTCCAAAGGTATACAATTGCATTCAATTGGGGAGAAGCCCTTGCGTTTAAAATAATACAACAAAAGCTATTGAAATTATGCATACCAACAATCGAGCTCTAATTTGCCCATGAATTGAATTCATCTAAATCGTTCAAAGAATGCAGACCATATCGAAAACAATTACCCACAATGTAAGTAGCTGGAATAACCAGATGCTGGTAGCCTGGCCAATTTGTCACATGGGTGGGATGAACGACTACCCAGGGACTAGAACCCTGGCTGAAATCTCCCTGTTGTTCTTCAGCTGGAATAGCCAGATCCTGGTAGCCTTGCCAATTTGTAACAGGGGTGGGGTGAACGACTCTCCAGGGGCTAGAACCCTGGCCGAAATCTCCCTGTTGTTCTTCAGATTCGTGAGGAGCTGGGTTAACTAGAAAACCATGGATAAAATATAACTCAACTCCAGAGGTAATATTATCATTAAGTTATGTGTTGTGGTCTGGATGAATACACAATAAAAGAGGAATAACAATTTATACGTGGTTTATTAAGAAGCCAAAAAAATAGTATGATATGAAATGGACATGAATATGAATGATGGGTCAAAAAACCACGGGTCCACTACACTTTTTACCAAAAAGAGGGTTAAAATTCCACCCAGCAAGTCTATTAACTTGAATGGTTCCCACAGAACTCGGACCTGGAGAGAATCAGTGTCAAAAAACGGTGATTCTCACCAGGGCCGAGTTGAATCGGTCCGACGATGACGGTACCCATTACGGTTAACCTTTTTACAGGTTACAAAGTGTCCCCATAACTAAGCTAGTATATGGGTTTATGTTTGGACAGCTAGATCAAAGCTTTATCCAAACATAAAGTGGACGACGAATTATGAGCGAGGCCGCTCTTATATGGGATAACTTCGCGGGGAAAGATTTCAAATGCTGGAATCTGATTGATCCCCCGCTTTCACCTCGACAAATTAAACAACAGGAAAATGCTCCACGGCGTGAACCAATAAGGTACATCGATTCATTTCGAACATGGAAATGACTTGAAGCCAACAAAAATAGAATTAAACCTCTGTTATGAGCAGACGAATTACAACAGAGTGATTTTTGAACTTTTTATTGTATATTATTTTTCAACTGCTGTTACCAAATCCGTTACATTCATAAGAAAATACAATTATTCGGATCGCAAGGGATTTCAAATCCCACATCGTCCCTGAACGCCTTCGAATGAAACTTTTCATTCATTCATTTTCAGTCTCACAATATACAATAGCGGATTTCTATCCATCTCTAATAAAGATATGGAGGAGTGGAATCAGTAAGGATTGCATCACTGCTCATTGAGAATTTTATGATTGAGTCTGTGAGGACTGCCTCTCAACTCTGGGTGTGGGGAGTTGGCAAACGAAGAAACCCACCCTCTCCCCATCAATAGCAACAATCACTCTTTAGTCACAATATACAATAGCGGATTTCTACCTATAACTTGTCTAACTGAACACTCAATTCACAAATTTTCTTGAACCACTCAAACCAAGATGACACCAGTAAAAAAGTAGACGAAGCGCGAGAAGGGAATGGAGTAAGTTTTTATGTTAACATACACAGGAAACCAAGCACAAAGCAAGGATTGAAACAAGCTTGCCTGGCTGGGACCTATTTTTAAATAAATAGCATATGCATAAAGATATAACAGCCCTTTTAAGGGCTTTTTGGATGTATGTCAGTGAGTGAGTTTTTTTTCTTCCTCCCATCTCCCCGTCATCTGTTCCCCTGAAGGTAGATCAGATGGCCAGGGCTAAGTATAGTAGAACGGTTTTTGGGGTTTAAATGTTCAAATAAATACCTCTTGGAGAATTAGCGGTTTTATTTTCAAATTTATGACAAAAATGAGCATCGAAATTTTTTGGAATAAACTACGAACATTGGAGCCTCCGACTGGAACGTAAAATGGTGACTTTCGCGGAGACTCCCAACACAAAGTGAATTAACAATCGGATCAAATTGTTTTCGCGCGCCAGGGCGCGCAGGGACGACGTGGCAGTAAATCCCTTTCGATCCCCTTTAACTGTATGTGATTTTTACTTGTCTGGCCGTGGCATAGGAGGAAAATGATCAAGGTACTCAGCGGCGTCTGTGTTTTCGACTGTTCTTTTTTGGGAGGAGGTGGCTGCGATAATGAGACCTCCTTTGGTGGTGTTGAAGGAGGAGTGATGGAGGGCTGACATGGTTAATACGGTCTAGCCCTTGCAGCTGCCGGTGGTGTAGAGCTCTTTTGTGTTGTGCGTTGGTAGTGGCTGCTAACACTCTCTACTGCTATTTTGAACATGTTTTTTATTTAGCCCACGGTTTTCCAAAGTTTTGATCGTGTCTTGCAGAAATGCTCGGTGGTCGTCATCTCTGACCTTTTCTCTTAGGATGCTCTCCACGGACTCCGCGGTGTATGCTTCCTGGATGGTGTCCTGGTCGGAAAAGGCTGGAAGACCAAGAGCGGGTTTAGCGACATGTGCGATGTCCGACTCAACTTCCTGTTCCACAAACAGACCTTCCTCCTCCATCTCCTCTTCCGAGGAAGAGTGTGATGGGCTGGAGATAGGACAGTTACCTGGCGAACCAGCGTTCTCCGGACCTTCCACTGGAGTGGAAGGAACCGAGCTGAACGTGGAACGGACAGGGGTATCAGGCATTACATGAGCTCCAACGCCATGATTAGCCTCCCTCTCTTCCCTTTACGTCCTTTTCATTTCCATGAACACCGTCAGTCGGCGGGCATCGCGTCGCCTGGCGGAAGGTCCCTTCTTTCTTTTCCTTTTCTTCTTTTGGCTGTTTTGTCTGTGTTCGGTGCTTGTCGTTATCCTTTTTCAAGTGACCAGTACGGGGGAAAATACCCTCACGAAAGGTACAACACCTCTGCAAGGACGTCGGTTCGGCTTCGTTATCAAAATCCACTGCCAGATGAATTTTACCCTTGAGCATTTGGATACTCCAAGTGGTAGAAAGGATAGCCTTCTCTATGACAAGTGTTTCTTGAATAACAAGTGGGAGCTCCATTGTTTAGTAGTTAACAATGTAAAAACAGCAATATATATACAAAAATGAGACAACAGAACATTCGACGTGGCATGCCAGAACAGTTGAAACAGCTTCGCAAACAATATCTTACAAGTAATAACCAGGGAATTAAACGGAGCTGTGAAAGGCCGCCGAATAGCGAGTTTGATTTTTTTCGAATCTGCCAGATGGTTTAAAGATTAGCTTTAATCTTTACAGTTTATAGCACTTTTCAGTAGAATGTAATGTATGCTGGGACAAATGACTAATTCGGTCCATTCAATGGCACCCTTTTAGTTTGCAGTGAATAATTGTAACTAACATTTTTGCGTGTAATGCTGAAATAATAGTTTATTATATTTACGAAAAAAGAGTGGCTGATGTTGGAACTAAATGTCACTCACCTGTCATTTTAACGCTGCCACAGTACTCCTCGCCTTCAATGAGATGCATCCTCGCATCTGAGGAATCACCTTTTGTTTTGGTGTCTCTCGGCTATTCTCTCATTTTCTTGTCTACACAATCATTCCCAGACGTCATTTGGAAGATGTTCCTCCTTTATGTCTTTGCCGATGCCCCCGTCGTTATACTCGACTGTATATGAAATGTCGCCCAAACGACTATGACATGAAACTAAATGATGAATGTTTGTGGGGTGCCGGGTGTCTGGGTGAACGGTGGTCCTTATATTTCCAACGAAACTTTTTCCTGTTTTTGCAGATATATTACCTCGAATTTTGTCTTTCATTTCATTCACTAACTTTAGAGCAATATTGTCCAAATCACCTTCATCTATCCACGTGTTTTCCGTCGCTGGTCTATCTTGCCAATTTATAAGGTATTGTGGAACCTTTGTTTTGGGGTTAATGCGGCGGTGTACTAGCTTTTCGGTAACTTTACAGTCAAGTTTTGAACTTGATCACAATTTTTGCTAACTGCGCTTAACAGTGCTGGGCATCTGAGCAGTAGTTCTGATGTTCTTCGTTTCTGTGATGGGTTACGTCTGGACCATCGTGGAAGTTTGAACACCGACATTTTCACCGATATTTTCAGCGGAGATCTTCGTCATCAGACCGATACTTCGGAACATACTCTGAGAGTTTGTGTAGAAGAATCGCCGACGCTTGCTACGGCGTCCACACAAACAACGTGTACTTTGTTTGCAAAGGATGATTGCGTAACGGTACTTACAGCTGACGAACATTCTTTCTCCGACTGACTGACTGACTTAGATCCCACCAATTCTCTCTCCTTTCCTTTCTCTGTTTGAATTCCTTTAGACGAGTCTTATCCCTCAAGCGATGTACTTTGAAACTCCATTCCAAGTGATATCCGAATAAATCAAAACTTGATAGCAGGTTCCGGATGTTCACGGGTATAGAATTGGCCATGTATGTCGTCGGGATCGCTGCGTCTTTTCACAAAAACTTCACAGAGTGAGCTAGATAGTCACTAGTTAAGCTGTGCTCGGATTCTTCCACCAGTATAGTAGAACGGTGTCTGGGTTTAAATGTTCAAATAAATACCTCTTGGAGAATTAGCGGTTTATTTTTAAATTTATGACAAAAATGAACATCTATATATTTTGGAATAAACTACGAACAATCGAGCCTCCGTCTGGAACGTAGAGTGGTGACTTTCGCGGAGACTCCCAACACAAAGTGAATTATCAATGTAAAAGCAGCAATATATTTACAAAAATGAGATAATAGAACATTTGACGTGGCATGCCAGAACAATTAAAACAGCTTCGCAAACAATATCATAGAAGTAATAACCAGGGAATTGAACGGAGCTGTGAAAGGCCGAGTAGCGAGTTTGAATGTTTTTCGAATCTACCAGATAGTTTAGAGATTAGCTTTGCAGTTGATAGCACCTTAAAGTAGAATAGAATGCATGCTGGGACAAATTACTAATTCGGCCCATTCAATGGCATCCTTTAAGTTTGCGGTGAATAATTGTAATTAATCTTACATTTTTGTGCGTAAATATGCGTAAATGCTGAAATAATAGTTTATTATATTTTCGAAAAGAAAGATTGGCTGATATTAGAACAAAATGTCACCGGTCATTTTAACTCTGCCACATAGGCATCCACTCTCTCTTTTAGGCTGATGGATGACTCCCAGCTTTCAGAAACACATATTGGTGTATTTTTTCCTTCTTATAAGCATTGTACTCGAAGCGGGCACATCACAGGGATCGGTTCTAAGCCCGTTTCTTTTCATAATATATGCGAATGACATAGGAATAGTATGGAAAAATTACTATCGCAATTCTCAAACGATAAAGGCATGTGGACACCCAGTTCCGAAACATAATTAAAAATCGCCTACAGAATAGCATTCGCGATCTTGAGAGCTGGTGCGCCCTATGTCGCATCAAACTCAATGCTGCAAAAAAAGTTACGTTCTTCAAGAAGCAAAGAAAAAAACCCAGTCCCCATTATTGATCTCCAGTTTTTGATCACAAATTAGAAGCAAACAACGAGGCCATGTTTCAGGGATTTATACTTGATAGCAACCTCAGTGTAAACAGTCACGTAAACTCCATTAGTTTAAACAATATTTATTTGTTCAACATTTTCAAGAGATACAAAGTACAACATTGTTGATGGTGGATCCGACAGAAAGTTAGAGAGCATATACAAGGTCGTTTCCACGAATAACATTAACAATATAACGATATAATCGGATTAATGACACTCATACAGTTACGTTTATATTGTTTAAACCATTGGAATTAATATGAGAGATGCTGTAGGAAAAAAGAGAATATTGAATGAAAAGAGAAAGCAAGAGCCAACCTGGGTGCAAACTGATCCGGTAACTCATCTAGCATTACTGAGAATACAAGTGGACTGTAATCACAACATGCGTATAAATTGGATATGGACTGTGTTCAGTGAAGCCGCCTACGTACACACACACACACACACACACACGCACCCTCTCACACACACACACGCACACACACACACAGTCTTGTTTTCCCTACATACCGAGGTACCCCATTGTCTGTCCTTTGTGTGGACTAACGGTTTCAACCTCGTTTTGCCGGTACAGTTCTGGGAAAACAACCGAGGTAAAGGGTTTCTTTTGTCTTTTGTACCTCGGTAAGGCGAAACACGCAAACTCTTTTGTCTAGTTACCTCGTCAAGTTGGTAAGACAAACGCACACACACACACACACACACACACACACACACACACACACACACACACACAAACCACTCACTGACTGATTAAAATTCAATGGAAGCCAATCAATAGGGCTTCATCTAATTTGTTTGGACGACACAAACTGAGTTGTGAAAAACAAACTTGGGACATCTCAGATTGAAAAGAATTAATTAGATGAGTGACATTTGTCAGCTTGTTACCGAGTTTAATTATGTACTGAGCTGTGAAAAACACCCCCAGCCCACATATGGATATATACCATGCATGCCCTCCCAAAGTTGGAATCATTTTCCTCAAAGTCTCTTTGAAAAAGCCAAACCAAGCGAAACGCGTCGAGACAGACGGATTATTTTCTACCTTTGCTGAAGACTACAACCAATCCAGGTATCTTCTCTAATAGGTAATATCTAGATTTCATTTTAATTTATTTCATTTCTTCATTTTAAATTCATCTACCTATTCTTCAAATGGCTCAAAAAAGACAGAAGCATCAGGGAAAGAGAGTTGCCCAGTCTGGAAGAGGCCAGGAACAATCGTTCCAGGCCTATTCTAGATTGGTCAAGGCCCTTTTCAGGTGATTCAGTGTATGCACCATATTGGGCTCTTAGAGCAGCATTTGGCCAACCGGGATTTCCCGAAACAGTTGGAGAAGAAAGTAGATGAGTTAGGTGGCTTTCTAAAGCCGGCTCTTCCCACCCCACACATTTTTTCTGTTTTTCGACAGATTAGTGTGGGATGGGCCAACCAAACGTTAAATGCTTTAGTTGAGCATTACAAGATAAATTTAAACCAGTTGAAGTCTAAGATAACTTTGGCTATGCGACCACCTCCTGGACTCGAAAAAATAGACTTCAACAGCGCTTCGGCGCGTGCCTTGATCTGGGCTCAAAAAAACTTTAAAAATAAGTTGACAGATAAGACGATTTCGGCCTATGAGTCTTACATTTCGGAACTTCGCCCAGCGTCTGGAGTAAGGAACAATACGGGAGGGAGCAAGCAAACTCCGGCCCGTGTTGTCCCTCTACCCCAACGCGAAAAGCAAAATAAGAAAAGATCAAGGCAAAGCACTTCTCCCTCTTCTTTTCCTTCTACTTCTTCTTTCTCTCAGAGTAAGCGCCTCAATTTGCAAACATCTCCGGTCCATATTGTGACTGAAGATGCTCGCAAATTGAGTAACGCTGTCTCGCCTCGTCTTGCTCCTCTACCTCCTACTCCTCCTCAGCCTTTCTTCTCTGGTTCTCCTAGTGCTCTTACTAGAACTCCTCCTTCTGTTTCTTCTCCTGCTTCTGTTTCCTCTCCTGCGTCTGTTTCCTCTCCTCCTTCTGTTTCCTCTCCCCCTTCTCCTGCCTCTAGTGTGGTTCAACCAGGTATATCGTACTCAGAGAAAGTCAAATCACCGAGCCGCAACTCGGGCCGCTCATTTGATTCTAAATTCTCCCAGTTTCGGCATAAAAGCGGAGTTAATTTTGACAAAAGGAATTGGCGCCTCCCCGATGTTTGTAAAAACATCCTTATGATTGGAAGTTCAAATTTAGGACGCATTGATCGAAATCCCCATCCGGACATCCAGGTGGAGTGTTACCCCGGCGCCAAATTCAATCATCTGCGCTCTATGTTTAAAGGGCACAGGGGCCAGTCCAGTCCCCAAAAAATATTATTAAATATTGGCGTGAATTCTCGAAACGATAATTCTGATCTCGTAGTTAAGCAGTTGCGGAATATGCTTAGCGATATCAGGGTCAAGTTTAGATCAGCAAAAATTTATTTCGCTGAACTAAACTTTTCGCAAAAACTCCCTCAGGCTGAGAGGAGAACCCTGAGCATCATCAACGAAACCATTCGGAAAGTGAAGGACGTTAACGTTATACCTAAAATTGATGACGCGAAGTTTGATGTTGCTCAGGATTTAATCCATTGGACCACGAGAACCGCCAATATTATGTACGATCACTGGTTGAACCACCTAAATTTAAACTAAGTAAAGGCAAAGGTAACAGCCGCCTAACAGATGTGGGATTAGGAACTAATGTGGTTAACCTGTCTGGCACCAATGACCTAACAACCCAAGAGAAATCTCTTTTAGATCGCGGTTTAACTTTTGTACCAGCACCAAAGCCTAAAACTGATAACCAAACAAATTTACCATCATACAACTGTAATTTTCTTAGGCAAATGAAATTAGCAGACCGCTTTAGAAACTCCAGCGGTCGGAAACTTCCTTTTACAGAATCATCTGGTTGGTCACCTCCAGATAGTGAAGTAGATCCCGAAATTATTGAGGCTAGCAAACGAATCATCCAAAAGGTGTTCAGCATGAACATACTCTCCGATAAAGACAATTTAACAGCTGGTGAACGGAGAGCCCTCACGAAACTTCGAAAAAATAAGAAATTAGTAATTAAACCAGCCGACAAAGGTGGGTCGGTAGTTGTTCTATCTCGGGATAATTATATAAAGGAAGCCATGAGACAACTCAGCAATACCAAACATTATAAGAAAATAGATTCACTTATTTGGCCTAGTAATATCGAAAAATTCAATAAGATCTTAAAATTTCTCCTCGACGAAGGTCACATTACCAAATAACAATTGAAATATTTAACAGCTAAGCTCAGTGCTCAAACAAGACAATTTTATACCCTACCAAAGATCCACAAGGACCGTTCTTCATGGACGGTTGACTTAACTCCACCCGGGAGGCCAATTGTATCAGATTGTAATTTGGAATCTTATGCGATCTCGGAATTAATTGATTATCATCTGAAACCTATAGCAAATAGACATCCGAGCTATCTAAAAAATACACAGGATTTCCTGTCAAAAATTTCGAAATTGAAAATATCGAAAAATGCAATTCTGGCTACTTTGGATATCGACAGTATGTATACGAACATTGATATTGATAAAGGTGTTAAATCAGTTAAAAATGCATTTGAAAAATATCCGGATGCGAAACGCCCGGATGAACAAATTTTGGATCTTTTAGAGCTGAGCTTAAAAGGTAATGACTTTCAATTCAATGGAGAATATTTTCTACAAATAATGGGTTGTCCTATGGGCAAAAGATTCAGTCCTAATTTTGCAAGCATTTATGTAGCGGAATGGGAGGAAAATGCCTTAAGCAAATGTGCAAAGCATCCTCTCGTATATCTCAGGTATTTAGATGACATTTTTATTATTTGGGAACATTCAAAAGAAGATTTTGATGAATTTTTAGAAATTTTGAACAATCACGATCCAAATATTAAATTGAAAGCTACTATCAGTAAAAATTCTGTTGATTTTCTCGATGTGACCGTGTATAAAGGCAAGCAACTTCAGGCGTCCGGTCATTTAGATTATAAAGTGTATTTTAAACCAACTGATTCACATCAATTGTTTCACACAAAATCATTTCATCCTCAACATACATTTAAAGGTATCATCAAATCACAACTCATTCGTTTCCACCGCAATTCAAGTGATAAGGTAAATTTCAATGAGGCTTGTTCTACTCTATTTGGCGCCCTCAGATCGAGAGGGTACTCGCTGCGCTGCTACTAGACACAAACAGGATATAAAACATAATGCTGATGCCCCAGTAGCACAACATTTTAACCTTCCTGGCCATTCTTTGGACGATTTCGAAATCCATCCTATTGAACAACCACCAATTAAAGACACATTATACACACATTCTTAACATACATACGCACGCGCATAAACGCACATAAACGCACACACAAACATATATATTTACATAGATATGCATACATACATGCATTCATGCACGTATCTATATACACTTACTAAAAGCGCGTTGAAGCTATGATATAATCCTGGACAAGGTCAACGACTGAACGATTTTCCTCGTTACTAAAACAATTGGAGCCATAGAGTAAGACTGTAACATTTGGAGTAAATGATAGTTGGCCAATGGTACGGTTACGAATATTAAAGTAAACATTAACAGAAAATGATCAGTCGACTCGATCTCCCCACCCTGGCAGTTGGGTGAGAGTGATATATAATTGGCATATAGGCGTGAATTGAGATTGCTACGTCCCAAGCGCAACCGACAATGGTATATCTGTGCTGATCGACATTTTGCATTACTGAGAAACGATGGTGGCCGTCGATTATTATGATTTAAATAACTCTTAAAATTACTGTGAGAGCTATTCTCTCTAACAGGTAGTGGTATTCTATTCCATAATTTATTTACTTCCGGGATGAAAGAAGATTGGTATAAAATAGTTCGGCAAAAAGTTATCCTGAGATTATCGCTTGAACGAAGATTATGTGTCTTATTGCTCGCTGACAATGGGGTGGGACCTTACTGGCAATGTTTGGGGGCGTTATGCAATGGTACATCTTAAAAAACTGCATTAGTTTGTGTTTTCCGCGCCCGTCCTTGAGGGTATCCCAGCAGGTTTCGGAGTATAATAGGGCTCTGCTGGCACTGACAGTTCCCCTGGTAACAGCCCTAGCTGCAGCTACTTGAATTTTCTCTATATTAACAATGTCTCTTTCATTGCAGTTATCGCAAACCGTATCGGCATATTCCAGTAGGGGTCTTACGAATGCGAAGTAATTTTTTTCCAGAACACATCTACCAAGTATGAATTTGTACTTTCGCATTAAGTCTATACGTGTCCAGGCTGTAGCGCAGATATAATCAATGCGATTAGTCCAGGTACAAGTAGTATTCAATATAACACCTAAATGTTTGTGACTATTAACTTCGGCAATTTGTGTATTAGAAAACAACAGGAGTGGATGAGAACTAGGATTAGTTTTCCGAGATGTGAGAATACTTTCAGTTTTTTTTTTTTTTTTTGTGGATTGAATTCGACCAGCCATGATCTAGCCCAATTTTCTATTGTCGCCAGATCGCGATTGATTACATTAGCTTTTTGGGTAGGATTTTCAACAATAAGATAAAGAGATGTGTCGACTGCAAAGAGACGCAGGCTGCTGATCAAATTTTCCGTTATATCATTAATATAGATGAGGAATAAGAGGGGACCAAGAATCAAACCTTGTGGAAATCCAGAATAGACGACTCTCCAAGAGGAGCACTCGATCATTTGCTATGACAACCAGCTGGGATCTATCAGAGAGATATGATCTGAGAAAATCCAGTAATCCCCCCCCCCTCCCCTAATGCCGACCTTCTCCAACTTGTAAAGCAATCCGCCGTGCAGTACTTTATCAAATGCTTTACTAACATCACAGAAGACCACTCTCACCTCCTTGCCATCATACAATGCTTGACAGAATCCGTCGTATATATCTGTTAGTTGGAGAACTGTAGAGTCCCGAGGTGTAAAACCAGAATGAAACGGACTGAGGGTATTATTATCACTCAGGAATTTCCACATACGCTTAAAAATGCATTCATCAAATACCTTGCCTACACAAGTAATCAAAGATATAGGACGATAATTCGTGACTAAGTTAGAGGGAAGTTTCTTCAGAATTGGAGATACATTAGCTTTTTTCCATGCAGTTGGGAAATAACTCTATTATGGTTAGAGCTACTAAACGTATCAATCTTCTGAAAATGACTGGGAAATCCCGGTTGGCCAACTCTGTGGAAGCGCGATAGAAGATTAATGGTAGAGTTAAACGAACACCGAACCCTTAACAGAAAAACAAAATTAGTCACAGAAAATTAAAATTATGCAATAGAATTAAATTGCGTGAAGTCAGTGAGGATTACTTCGCTACTCATTGAAAACTTTAGGATTGAGTCTGTGAGGACTGCCGAAAAATTGTATTCATTTACTGAACCTTGATGGATTTCAAACATAACAAAAATACATAAATTGATTTAAACTAAGTATGAGCTTAGGAACTAGTTAAACTGACTGGCAGTAATCGATGTTATTCACTGATGGACTCTAATTTAGTCCTTACAAAGATATTACGCAAGCTTTTGTTTTTCTTATAGGCGATGACAGGTCGAATATTCAAAGATTCATCTCAACTTTTAATATTTTTGCTATTTCGATATTCATTCTGTTGTATGTTAAAGTGGAAGGAATGATGGACTTCCTTTCGCATATAGTTCTCCCTCTGATATATCCATACCAAATGGTCAGAGGGTTTGAAGCGTATTGATCAAAAAAGCTTTATGGGACAGAAATGAAATATATTATAAGAAAAAACTCTTTTATTAGATGTATTTCACTTGTATGGCTATTTTTTGTTCCATTCGCTATAATCAGAGCTTTGATGGTCTGTGATTTGACACAACATCGCGAAACGGGGGAAATACTCGACACTTTATTTTCCGGGGTTTTGGGGCAAAACTGATTCGATCCCTTCCGAGAGGCCGGGAATTTCACTGAATTTCCAAGATTTCCCCAGGCATTCAGGGATAAGTAAAGCAGCTGAATAAAGTCCCAAGAAGTTTTTAGCTCGACTTGTCAACGTCAAGTATGGGCTATCATGGTGGGTTGCGATCCGTCCGTCCGTCCGTCCGTCCGTCCGTCCGTCCGTCCGTCCGTCCGTCCGTCCGTCCGTCCGTCCGTCCGTCCGTCCGTTCTCACGAGGGGGGGGGGTGCATTGTATGTTTATTGTTATGCCTGTTGGTTACTTGAGTGACTAATTTCTGTTGTGGGACTAGTCACACAAAGCATGACATAATGATTTGCCAGATGACCCCTTGTGTATTTCTGAAGCAGTTGACGAAATGTGCCACAAAATAATGGCACTGTCCCAAAAACTTCCACGTGTCCAATTAAGGACGGTACCACAAAAGCAATATGGACGCTCGCGCCTTACACAAACCAACCAATTTAAAATAGATAGCATCAGGTAAGTTTAATTTGCAAATCACAGTGTCGTGATGATTGAAGAGCTTCCACAAAACATGTGTGACGACACAATGGTACTCACTCTTTTGATTTATTACATCATTTTAGAAGTTATTTCCAAAATACATAAATGTAGGCCTATTACAATGTAAATTGTTTGCGTTATATAAACACACAAAATGGCATGGACACGCAAGAAAACACACAATATATCATTTGTTAGAACACGTTTTTAGCTCACCAACTTTAGTTGTGTGAGCTTATGGCATGGCTCGATCGGTCGGCGTCGGCGTCGGCGTCGGCGTCAGCGTCGGCGTCAGCGTCGGCGTCAGCGTAAGTGACCAATAATATTAAAGCTTCTGTTTAGGTCACTTACTCGCCCTATTTCCATATCATGGCCTTTATAATTCTGCTATATGATGATTATTATCATTATACCATGATTTAACCCCTCATACCCTGCATTTTAAACATTTTTCTTGACATTTTTAGTTGCGTTTAGTTTTCTGTTTAGCTCAGAATTTCATGTTTAACTAAATGTTTAGGTCAGCTGCTGTGCTCCTTCTCTTCCCATGGCACTTATATTCATCATACATGTTCCTCAGTATCATTGTTCCATGATTAACCCCTCATACCCTGCATTTTAAACATTTTTCTTGACATTTTTAGTTGCGTTTAGTTTTCTGTTTAGCTCGGAATTTCATGTTTAACTTAGTGTTTAGGTCAGCTGCTGTGCTCCTTCTCTTCCCATAGCAATTATTTGCATCATACATGTTCCTCAGTATCATTGTTCCATGATTAACCCCTCATACATTGCATTTTAAACATTTTTCTTGAAATTTTTAGTTGCGTTTAGTTTTCTGTTTAGCTCGGAATTTCATGTTTAACTAAGTGTTTATGTCAGCTGCTGTGCTCCTTTTCTTCCCACGGCACTTATATTCATCATACATGTTCCTCCTCAGTATCATTGTTCCATGATTAACCCCTCATACCCTGCATTTTAAACATTTTTCTTGACATTTTTAGTTGCGTTTAGTTTTCTGTTTAGCTCGGAATTTCATGTTTAACTTAGTGTTTAGGTCAGCTGCTGTGCTCCGTCTCTTCCCATGGCAATTATTTTCATCATACATGTTCCTCAGTATCGTTGTTCCATGATTAACCCCTCATACATTGCATTTTAAACATTTTTCTTTAAATTTTTTGTTGCGTTTAGTTTTCTGTTTACCCGGAATTTCATGTTTAACTAAGTGTTTATGTCAGCTGCTGTGCTCCTTTTCTTCCCACGGCACTTATATTCATCATACATGTTCCTCAGTATCATTGTTCCATGATTAACCCCTCATACCCTGCATTTTAAACATTTTTCTTGACATTTTTAGTTGCGTTTAGTTTTGTGTTTAGCTCGGAATTTCATGTTTAACTTAGTGTTTAGGTCAGCTGCTGTGCTTCTTCTCTTCCCATGGCACTTGTATTCATCATACATGTTCCTCAGTATCATTGTTCCATGATTAACCCCTCATACCCTGCATTTTAAACATTTTTTGACATTTTTAGTTGCGTTTAGTTTTCTGTTTAGCTCGGAATTTCATGTTTAACTTAGTGTTTAGGTCAGCTGCTGTGCTCCTTCTCTTCCCATGACACTTATATTCATCATACATGTTCCTCAGTATCATTGTTCCATGATTAACCCCTCATACCCTGCATTTTAAACATTTTCTTGACATTTTTAGTTGCGTTTAGTTTTCTGTTTAGCTCAGAATTTCATGTTTAACTAAGTGTTTAGGTCAGCTGCTGTGCTCCTTTTCTTCCCATGGCACTTATATTCCTCATACATGTTCCTCAGTATCATTGTTCCGTGATTAACCTCTCATACCCTGCATTTTAAACATTTTTCTTGACATTTTTAGTTGCGTTTAGTTTTCTGTTTAGCTCGGAATTTCATGTTTAACTTAGTGTTTAGGTTAGCTGCTGTGCTCCTTCTCTTCCCATGACACTTATATTCATCATACATGTTCCTCAGTATCATTGTTCCATGATTAACCCCTCATACCCTGCATTTTAAACATTTTTCTTGACATTTTTAGTTGCGTTTAGTTTTCTGTTTAGCTCAGATTTCATGCTTAACTTAGTGTTTATGTCAGTTTCTGTGTTTTACTTTTAAGAGGTTGTGTTTAGGTAAGCTTTGTCACATGTTATGAGCCTGTTTGATACAGTTCTTGTGTTTGCCAAAGTTACTATCAAAGAGGAATGTTGGTGAGCTATAGGGCGTTGGCGTCCTTCTTGTTTAGTCCTACAATGACTCTTCAAAATAGTCACACAATGCAATAGTAACACAATGTATCGTTCGTCCGTCCGTCCGTCCGTCCGTCCGTCCGTCCGTCCGTCCGTCCGTCCGTCCGTCCGTCCGTCCGTCCATTCCTTTGTCCGTCCCCGTCCGTCCATTCCTTTGTCCGTCCCCAATTCATTTAGCTCACTCTGCAGGACGCAGCTCTCACCCGATCAGTTCCAAATTTCATATATGGCTTTCGGACAATATCTAGCTGAGTGCTATTGCATTTTGCCGAATTTCGTTGAAGCACGTGGCCGCCAGCGACCATCTTAAATTTGGCATATAAATTGTCAAGAATTCCATTGCCATACCCTACAGACCGTATTTCTGACCTTTCAAATTTCATATGCCACGGTAGCTTTTGGCGTGACGTCTAGATGGAAACGATCAAATTTTTCTGAATTTCGTGGAAAACCATGGCTGTCGGTGGCCATCTTGGATTTGGCATATAAATTGTCAACAATTTCATTAGCAAACAGTACAGATTGCATCTCTCACCTGATCAGTTTCAAATTTCATACGTGGCTTTGGGTAATGTCCAGATGAGCGCTATCAAATTTTTCTGAATTTTGAAGAAAAACATAGCCATCAGTGACCAGCTTGGATTTGGCTCTTTAATGCTCAACAATTTCAGTAGCACAGCCTACAGGCCGGATCTCTCATCCGATCCTTTTCGTATTTTATATGTAACGTTGGTGTGACGTGGGTCATTCTACAGATTTGGGATACTTTTTGTCCATGGTCCTTTTTATATCCTTTTCAGGGGCAAATGCATTTTTTTCATTGGCGGCAAGTAACTGAACATAATTGTGATTTAGTAGTTATAAAATGTTCATTTATATAAAATCTAAAATTTTTCAAAAATTTAATAATTATAGCAAAATGTCACTGGTGTAAAATGGCCCTGGCTGATAGTTTGAAAGTTGTGGCTAAAATTTATAAAATACCCAAGCTATAAGGTTGGTAAGAATCTGTTTGTCTATTAACGAGAGTTCAAAGGGTGCATACAGTATCGTTTGGTCACATTTAAAATGATAATTTGCAGACGGTTGTATTTTAAAGTCGTGTCCATGAATTTTGTTGTCACTGGTATAACAATGACGATTTTTTCCATGTCACATACATTGGGTGCTCCCTGAGCAGATGCCATTTTGTGAATATTGAAGGTTGAACCACGTGGAATCGTTTCACAACTAAACATGCAAGTGTAATTATTTTATTTTTATAATAACCAATTGCTCAAAACTGTCAGGTTTGATTTTTAGGTTTATTCACTGTAACTGGCGTAACAGGTTTTAAACAATGAAACAACAAACGTATTGAAATGTGTTTTTCACATCTGTGAAGTTCATTTGAATTAGTTTCTAAATCAACTTCAAAGTACAGGTTCAGGGACCAGGGTCAATGAAAGGGAGAAGTCATTATTTTTCCCTGTTTTGTCACTGGTGTAACATGTCAATGGTATAACATTCTGGATGTTGCACCAGTGACCACGTGTTACACCAGTGACCCAGTGATCTATTTGTGTCATTTATATATTTCTTTTCAGTTGTTTTAGTCTTTCTGCAAAAGGGATATGTCATCATGTGTGGTAGCGTTGAACTACATGTGTAGTCATATAGCATTAGGCTACCATGTGTCAAAGCATTGACAAACTGGTCTGGATGTTCAAATTAATGTAAATAGAAAAGGGTGAAGAGGATTTTGTTATATTTATTTGTGCAGTAAATATTGTTTTATTGTTGATTCTTTCTTGTTTTTCAGTAATTATTTAACTTTTACAAGATGCCATTGAGCAACAGAAAATTCCATATTTTGGAAGGCAACAGGAAACTTGTTGTGTCGATGGGTGACAGGGAGCACAGAGAGGCCAAGCGAGGGTGGAAGAAGCGACAACCCAAACACCGTAAAGCTTCAAAAAACAATGTGTTAACACCTCCAGCTTCCCCTGTTGAAGGCAGTCTGTTAAATGAATAGCCATCAACAACAAGATAAATCTAAATTATATACACATTACACTTACAAGAGGGATGCTCACGTCCCAACGCGCCCGCTCATCAACATTCTATGCTGGATACAGTCGTTCAACCATCATTGATGCTGATAATAAACGTCTGGGGTTATTGCGGCAGATCGGAAAAGGAAGACCCTACATTTTCATTAAAAAATGAACTTAACAGAATTACTAAATTATAAAAATGAACTTTAAGTATCCAAACTTCTAGGTAAGTTTGGAAATTTATTTGACCCCCCCCCCCCCCCCCCCCACACACACACACCTAAAACAGTAATTCCTAAGACTTCCATCAATCCGTAGTTTTTGCGAATGACCCCACCCCTCCGCCGCTCATTAAGCCATTTTGCCTCGACATCAGAGGAAATACTTGGCTGTGATCAGTCAACATGACAACAATTATTTTTATTCCTGGCTTGAAGGTGTGGGGGGATATCAAACGCGCCATCAATATCCTACATGTACAGGCGAGGTTGCCACGACACAACAACATCGTTCAGATGTGTATGCGCAAAAAAATACAACAAAAATATATATATTTATATGAATTAGAGAGACGTCAGATTCTCTGTAAAGCGCGAAATTAAACCGATTTCCATTTCCGCGCAAGCGGAACTATCGGTATGAAATGTACAAGTATTTATGGCTAGTGACGTAAGCATAATCCCAAATCACATGCAGACCCGAGGCTGGTGGGAGTGCAGAGGGGGTAAGAGGGGGGTGGGTGGGCAAACCGCCGTTCAAAGGAGGGAGGGGGCTATTACCCCCCCCCCCCCCCCCCAAGCACCACCACTAGACTCTGCAACTGCACAAGTTACAAATAAGGCATCCAGAGTCTCTAGAATTGCTATCAGAGTCTCGGATTTTAAAAATTCTCGGAGCCACTCCCCTCCCCCTCCCGAACACTCTCCAACGGGAAGGGGACACCTCTTCTCATACCTTTCCTGCGCACCTTGGGTATGCTTTCGGCATACAAAAGTCTGTCTGCCTCCCTTTGTCGGATTTTTAAATACTGATGGCTTCGGGTCTGATCAAAGGAGTCTGGAACTTGTCCTATGGGTCCTATACCACCCCTAGCTCTGTCAAGCGAATGCTCCACATATAAATTATATACACAATTCTCGCAACATGAAGCTAGTGTGTGTTGGGGAGGGGGGGGGGGGGTCCAAAACGGTTGAATGCCGGTGATATGTAGAAGAGAGGGTACATTTTATACAATTATGCTTTGAATTTTCAATATATTTTGTTTAATGTGTCGGGAAGATGATAAAGGGTAAAACCAAAACTGACGTGGGCCCAGTAGTGTGACCTGTCCCCTCAGGGTTGGCTTGGGTATGCCGATACTCCACATTCTGCATGCAGTTCGTGGATGAGGATTGCTACTAAATCAAGGTAGAGTAGATTTTCTGCCCGGCAATCATTCTCAAATTTCTAAGAATGTTACGCAAGAAGCACTTGCAAACGTTCAGCTTTTGGACCACCTGTTTTGAAAAGTAGTAAATATTTGTTGCAGTGTGAATCCTCTCTGTCCTGATTTAATACTAATCCACCCTCCACATACTGTACATGTATGCCACTTACACAATATGCATATTGGTATGTCAACAATGCCTCCACCACGCCCTCCCCCCCCCCCCAGCTCCCCCCCCCCCCCCAAAAAAAAAAATACAATTACAATATTATTTAAAATATTGAGCGTTTTTTGTTTCTGATCTTGAAACATAGCCAATGGATCAAATGATGCTTTTGATCCATTGGCTATGTTTCAAGGTCAGAAAAAAGCAGCCGCTCGGTATTTTAAATGATCAGTCTGTCACTGGTGTAACAGTCTGTCACTGGTGCAACTGTAACCTCACTGGTGTAACGAAGTGTTCGTTGTGCCATACTCTTTTACCAATTTATTGTATGAAAAACATTTCCCAGTTATATGTTAAGTAAGGTTTGTCGTTTCTTGTCAGTGCAAAAATGTTTGAGGTTAGTATGCTTTATGAGCAATTTAATAAATGTGTAAACAGTTTATTTACAGAGAAAAGATAATACCAACGTTGAGGTGGAGCAGAACGTATTATAAGAAACTCTGACAGTGAGATTGTGCCATTTTTATACTAAAAGACATGCATTTTAAGCATAAAATGTGAAATTAAATAAAAGTGAATTATCTTATGCTGTGTGTCACAACACAATCGTCCCGTTACACCAGTGACTAAAAGGCGTCCCGCAGTGAATAAAATATCTGAATTTCATGCTCAGCTTTAATTATTTGTTCGGTATTTTTTTTCTCCGCTTATTGGATATATCCCCTCTCTAAACAACATTTTACATGTTTTCCAAACCAATGTTGCTCCCATTCCAAAACATATTTTCAGAATATACCAAATCTGTAGAAAAACCCATGTCTCGATGGGCGATATCAATTTTTTCTGAATTTTTTTTAAAAACATGGCCGCCAGTGCCTATCTTGGATTTGGCATATATTGTCAACAATTCCATTAGCACACCCACAGTCCTCACCGCTCTCATGATCTTGTTCAAATTTTAAATGTAACTTTGGTGTGATGTCTAGATGGTAGCTATCGATTTTTCCGGAATTTCGTTGAAAAACATGGCCGTCAGTGGTCATCTTTGATTTGGCATATAAACTGTCAACAATTCCATTAGCACACTCTACATACCATATCTCTTACCCATTTTTTAAATTTTATATGTAGCTTTGGTATATGATGTCTAGATGGGGGCGATAGAAGTTTTCAAAATTTCATTGAAAAATGTGGCTGGGACTGGCCATCTTGGATTTGGCATATAAATTGACAACAATTCCATTAGCACACCATACAGGCCGCACCTCTCACCCGATCTTTTTCAAATTTTATATGCAGCTTTGGTGTGATGCCAAGATTGGAGCCTTCAAATATTTCTGAATTTCCTGAAGAACATGGCTACAGCGGCAATCTTGGATTTGGCATATAAATGGTCAACAGTTCCATTAGCACACTCTACAGGCCGCGTCCCTCACCCGGTCTTTTTCTGATTTCATATGCATCTTTAGTGTGATATCTTTTCTGCAGAAACTTAAGCGAATGATTTAGCATTACTGGAACTTGTTATTTAGTTCCGTCCCTTCTTGGTCAAGTTGAGCTGCAGTGTCACTGGCACTTTCATTTAAAAACTATAATCCAGACTGACTAATATTCCAGTGTGGCGTAGAAATTATAAGGTGCATGCCCTTCTAATGATAGTTCAGATGCATGAAAAATAGTGCACCTCGATTCCAAATAAGGTGCACCATAAAATAAATCCCAGGAATTGGAACCGTGGTTGATTGCAATGGCAGACAAGTTCTGCTGCACTGCTACAAATAGCTGATGGCATAGAGAGGGGCAGTTTCCACAAGCGTCTGCTACTTAAAATGCCATTGTCTAGTCTGTCCATATCGATGACTTTTCGACCCCTTTCACCCTTTCACCCAGTGTTAGGTTATTATGGTATCCCAAGCGATCGGCCAAATTTTGACGTTTAGCCATGGGATACGTGGTGTCAGTGTGCAGTTCTTGTTGTTATGGTGACACGTGCTTTCGTCGTTTTTACTGGAGGCCGCCATTTTGGTTTTCATGGTGGCACGTGGTTGCTATGTGACTAAAATACCCTTAATAGGACGTGAGTATGGTCCGAGAGTGTGCTTAATTCGATGGGTGTATATCAATTATCACAAACAACTAGCCAACTTCCAAAAATCACCAAAAGCATCCCAATAATCACCGAAACGAACCAGACAAGGCCGCCATCTTTGATGTTACTTAGGGAACCCAAAGTCCTCTAATAGGGTAAGGATGTGATTTGGGGATACGTTAGATTCGATGGAATATATCTAATGACCTAAATCGACCTGACTACTATTTATCTACTTCAGATTCTTCCAGAACCGTTGAGGATCTTCCAGAATCCTCGGTTTCATTCTTACCTTGATAGCATGTAGTGCTATATGATTTTGTTGCCTTCCGTTGGTCTGTTGGATTGGTCTGAGGTATACTCTAGTAGTGGTAGAGCAAAGGAGCGCTAGATTTATAACAGATCAGTTGTACCGTTACTGTTTTAGCTTTTCTGGTCTGTTCTGAACAAGGTTTTAGTTCTAATTTGTGGTTCTAGAGTAACTGGTAAAATGTAAGAACCTTTCGCTTGGAATAGTTTTACATTCGAAGCTTAGTCTGTCACTTGCTACTACTGCTTATTCCATGCTCTATGTCATCATCGAGTATACTTATGACATGGTGATCTATTTGAGGATACTGTCCAATGGCTTATACATATTTGTCATATGAGGTGATGACCACCATTTGTAAATCCCTTAATTGGGTCTAACCTAAACCCGGTCATATCCCTATCTGGGTATTGATCATCCATGTTCCGCAGCACCCACTTCCCACAGGACTACCTAACAAATGAATGACCATGGAAACCCCCTTTTCATCGTATTGGGCCACGAGGAAATCCCCCAGTTAAGACATTATGTCATCAAACATCATACCCCTCACATCCTCATCTTGGTGTTTGGGGATACTTACGGCATAGAAATGTAGTTTTGGAGGATACTTATTGGAGGATAATTCTCTGGGGATAGCTGATAGTCTATATCCCACATTCAGCTCCTACATCCGGGCATTCGTGTGAGTATTTGTGAAAGATGGTGCCACTCTGCTGCATCCAGGTACTTCAGTTGCAAAAAGTATAAAAAGGAAGGATATACTATAACTGCGTCATTTTGCTGCCGACCAGCAATGGATCAACATCACGACTGAAAAGAGTGCCAGAAGATTTTCACAAAAATGCAATCTTCATCGCTATAAGAAGACTATCTACATATCGGGAATCTACTAATGCACTAGATGTCAAAAATCATTTAACAGAATACAATCCAAGAAGATACGAGAAGCACCACTCACCAAAGGAACAAAAATAACTATGCTTTTGAGAAGAACAACGATAAACCCGCTGGAACTATCACAACCGTACTAGAGGGGAAGCCATGAACCAGTCAGAAATCCTTGGACACATATTTCTCAGCCACGTCTTGAATATATTCAGCAGAAACAGTGTGCAAGATTGACATTACATGCGTTGAATTTGTATTTTCAAGTCAATAACGGCATACAGTAGTAATGCCTGGAACATAGAAAAAGCGACTGATAAACGATCGTGTCGACACAATTCAGCGAAGAAGGAAACAGAAGTCAAAAACTATGTCTTGGTTGATCATAAACTATAGGAAAGCTTACAAGAAGGACAAGTCGTATGAAACTGTATAATATAGTTAAAAATATCGAAATGGGCTATTCTGTCCTAGTGCTGTCCCTGCGTGTCTTTAGGGCACGCAAACCAATACTTTCATCATCAAATCCAATGTTCTTTTGTTAGTAATCCTGATTTTAAACATTTCTGTAGCATGATCGATGGCCTGTATTTTCTGACTATCCAAAATCAAAGAGGAAAACTGTTCTTGGAGGCGATTGTCTTTTAGAGTATTATGATGTCACGTAAGTATCTGGAACATTTAGTAGGATCCCTCGTCCTGTTGGTGAGGCAGGTGAGTTTCACAGGTTCTACCAGATATTTGGAATAGTTCAAATATTGAGGACAGAAAAAATAATCTTTATGAAGGGTAGGATATGCTTTTAAGAGTATGATTGGTCATAATCATCCACCAGTCTGGAGACTCATTAATGCTTGAATGAGGATGCTGCTTTAGCTAGCACATGGGGGGGGGGGGGGGGGGGGGGGCGTTGCGGTAACCGGTACTCGTCAGATCACCGAAGTAAAGCAACGTCGAGCTCGGTTAATCCTCGGATGGGTGACCGTCTGAACGATCAATTTGGAATCCCGCGTTGTGTCCTTGGGCAAGACACTTAACCCCGATTGTCCACATGGGGGCACGATTACGTCGTGTACTAAGGCGTACTGCACGTCGATGGTACACATGTCTTCAACCAATCTAACCCTGCTTGTGCTGCGGTGTGGAGTTACGATGTTGGGGGGGGGGGGGGGGCTGGCAGCTGCTCGTCATTGCTCGGTAGTTCTCTCCGGGTACTCCGGCTAAAACTGTCACGGTCATAATTAGCCATTGTGCATAAGTATATGATCTTAAACACCAATAAATAAATAAATTTGCCGGCACACAGATATTGCAAGGGACTGTAGGTCAACCAAGGTAGATTACAAAATCTGTGTCAGTCTAAATTATCGGGAGAAAAAACTACAGAGGATTTTATGCAGGGGCTGAACCATAGGATTAGACTAACTAATGACTTGGATTAACTGGTTGAATGTTCTAAACCACTATAATGTCTGCTCTGGAAAGTGCTGAAAGTCGTCTCAGTGACTCTATCCTGTGTGCCTGAGTTTGTTGTTGGCTTTGCAGTAAGCCTATTAATACAAAATTGTTTTTTACAATTTTTTGTAGACTGCCAACTGGCCCTTTTCAATAAGTTATAATGAAACAATTCTTTAGGAACCGTGTTGTGCTAAACTATGGACAACAAGGCACTAATTTTAAAAATATCGACTCTGAGATTTTGCTTGGATGTGAAACAGCGTGTTAAAAACCGCTGTGTGCAAAGTGTCGAACATTAGAAGCAACAAGAAATTACTTAAATCTATAATCAAAAAACGTTCCCACAGACGAATTTGCAGAAGATACATCATTACGAAGATATAAACAAATTTTCCTGAAGTGATCTGATGTAAAAAGGAAACTGCGTGTTATAATTTCTGATACATGTGGACGTAATTGAATACCACAGCTGTATTGTGAATGTTTGATCGCCACGAACAGCAACTGTGCATTATTTTAGCACTAACTGGAAATTAAAATAACTTATTATTTTAAATAACGTGCAGTTATACTTCCAAAAAGATCCAAAGAATGAGTATCGACAACAGCAAACTGAGATAGTTTCCATGGATGCATATGCTATAAATGGAAACAAGTGTATACAAACTTCATATTTTTATTCTGTGAGACATAATTTCGACAAATATGGAAAATTGCGCTATGCCGGAAATTTCCATGAGTGATCGGATAACAAAGGTATTAGTTTTTAGATAAAGCTTGTAAATCTTCATCTTAAAAGATAATCGATACAATTACATTTATGTGAATGACATATGAACATAGGGTACTTTTGCATTATGAAAATTGAGGTTTTGGTCAACTTATTTTTTCAAATTTGTGGCTTATTGTCCATTTACACATTTTCACTTTGTTACTTTATTACTTTAGCAAATGGTCTTGGTCCAGGTATTTAGTGAATTTTATAAGAGTAACCCCCATTAATGGAAGTGAAACTCTGAACATCTACACTGGTTTTGAAATTTCAAATTACTCACCACTTTTCTTTAGCAAATATGTTATCGGTCCAACAGTGCATAATAGCCTAGTCCACGCGGCAAGGGATTAAAATAACAGAGTAGGCCTATATGGTGTAAAAATGTTATGAAATGTTATTTGTAATGTTGTGAAACGTCAGTACAAATACTGTAAAAAGTGAGTAAAATAGTTGTAAAAAGCGGTATTACCATTTAAAAATAAAATGTTATCTCACTTTATTGTACGATTTTTATTTCATTTTGTCTGAGCAGGGTTTGGTCCATGGGGATTTCGTCTGATATTGCTTTTGTCAACGGGGACCTTGCCCTGGATTAGGAAATTTGCGTCACTACACGTACATCGACATTCCGCCAGCCTTTTATGGATAGTTGGTACAAAGAAGAAAATACAAGTAGATCCACCACAGCTATATTTATATTTTAACTTTATCCAATAGCATAATACAAAAGCACTTCACTCTCCATATCGTCGTTTATCTAAACTATATTATAAGTGCCCAGTAAGACCACATTTGGAGTACACACAACCAGCATGGAAACCATGTCGTAAAAAAACATATAAACCTTATTGAGGGAGTCCAAAGAAGAACATCTAAATTAGCCCCTAGATTGAATAAATTCGAGTATAATGATAGATTAAAGAAAATGGAAATACAAACATTACAATACAGGCGTTAAAGGGGTGATATGATTGAATGCTTCAAAACTATTCAATTGTTACCACCCGGATGTTCCTGACCTACTCACAAGAAATACTGAACACTGAACTCGCGGCTTTAAATCATACAGAGAGACACCAAACCTAGACATCAGGAAGGATGCATTTAGTCAGAGAGTCGTCACAACATGGAACAACCTACCAACAGATGTGGTGCATGCAGATGACATGAAGCAGTTTAAAAATAGGCTAGATTGACACTGGGAATTCCAGCCAGTGAGATTTTAATATTGGTGGTGGTGGGGAGGGGGGGGGGGGGGGCTTGATGACAGATTACAAACCATACAAGTCGAGACACCGTGGGTCGGGATTCGGCGAAACAGAATACGAGGTGGGAACAGTGGTTAACGATAGCCAGCGTCCACTACAGACAGACTAGGTTATTTAAGGTTACAATACACTGCGAATAAAATGTTAAAGTGCATGTTTTGAAAAACCTATAAAATATTGGTCATACCTGTTTTCTGAAAAGTGTGGGAGAAGATAATAATTGGGTGGGGGTAGGTAAAAGAATGTCTATTTTATTCAGTGCGAAACTGGACGGGAGTACAGGAATCATCAAATTTAAAGGCAAAAGTCACATGGCGACCTATACTTTTTCAGTATATTTTATTGAAGAGGTGATAAACTAAATGGATATAGGGGTGTTTTTTGCAATATCAGCTGGATGAGGCCGGGAGAGTGGGGAAATATTTGTACCGTCGCCAATGGAAAAAACAGTGTATTGTAACCATGAGGTATGAGGTCATTGCATTTTTATAGACACCGTTTTCACTGGCGGATTTTATCCATCCTGTTATCCATGCTTTCTCATTTACCTGTTTACGTTTTTCAGTTGAAAGGTCTTCCCCAATTTCGTTGTCAATAATGAGTGGCTATTCTTTGCCAAAAGCATCGGATATTTCGCCAAGAAGACGTTTCAATATAACAGAAGAACTGGACAGACATAGAAGACATGAGCGTACTTCGTTTTCCGAAGGATACGAGCCTCCTAGGACTCAAATGGGTATGTCATAAATGAAGCATTGAAGGATCTGTCTTTGACATTTCTCAGGGTCATCACTGACAATCAGTAAGACATTACAATTTCATTGCGAATTTATCCCACTCATCGAAAGGTACAACTTGCAACATATTATAGCATACCTTGTACGGCTTTAATACACAATTAATCCCCAAAGATGCATATATTCATCAGTTTAACTTGCCATTGTGAATGTGATGGTTGTCTCATTTGACAGAAAAAAACTTGTTTATGGTAAATAGACATTTTTTGTTTTTTTTTCCCCCAGTTGCTCCGTTTGAAGAGAGCTTACTATTACAATGAACGATGTAAATGTCGCTGCAGCTTGAGTAGCTTTGAATGTCAAGCCAATTACTTAGAAATTTGAAGCACATTTGACCACAAGTTCTTGTGAAAGATATTTCATTATCACTTCTAAAGTTCTGGTCATTAGTTCAGCGATCTGAACGTAGTGGCTGCCCATCTACATTCAGATTCCTCCCATTCAAATCTGTGGTAAAATTCCCCATCAAGTTTTAATGGGAACTCAAATCTCGAAAATACGAATATATATCAAGCTTTCGCCCTTATCATCGGATGCATTCAATAGAACACATATTTCCTTACATTTCAATTTGTGGAGAGTAAATTGATCCAAACTATGTATTATCCTTCATTTATCGTGATTTGAACACTGCGAAGCGTCAACCATCGCTTCGATATCGTCCATGTTTTTTGCGCAACCCGGGGTTACTGTCGAAATGAATATTGATGCGTAAACGGTAACTCATAATAAATGATCATAATCGACCTCCTCTGTGCGAATGTGACCGTATTTCCATTTCTGCATCGATATTTGTTTAGGCGCAACTCCGGGTTATTATTTTAGAGCTGATACAGGCAAAAAGTAACAGGAATGAAGTGATTATTGACACTTCTCCCATGTTCACATCTCAATAAATAAATGATAAGATATAGTTGGGATCAATTTATTCTGCACAAATGTAAGGAAATATGTGTACTATCGAATGCAGCCAATGATAAGGGTGAAAGCCTGATATATATTAAAACCCTTGGCGGACTCGCTCGTCCATGTGTGCAATCACTGCGATCTCGGGTGATGGGGATTAGTGACAGTACAGAAAAAGGAACATTGAAATTCAATGGTTGAGTGGTGTCACTGCGACAAAGAGTGACTGAGATTATCTTGAAAAATCGTCTGATGTGAATATAATGCATAATCCATTGTACATGTATATATGTATAAGTTGAAAGTCAAGTTGAAAATATTTTTTCAGTGTTATTGTCAGTCGAAAATGTTTAAGTACATGTAGTCTTATCAATGGCAATGGAAGTCTTCAAAACTTCACTTCTGCTGCATGGATATGATGTTAAAGACGTTTTGACAGATCGCAACAAACTACAAATTCAACAACACATTGTTGAACTATTTCATATGGAAAAAAAATCCAATGCGACATTGATGAAGAAATAATACACCCTAAGTTAGTTTGCTTTCGTCAGTCATCATATAAGCCAAAAATGCGCACCTCTAATAAAAGTGTTGGGCGGGGAGACGATTCTGTTTCACGGCTCCAGAACACAAAGACTGTTAAAAAGAAATAGGCTAATCATACACCGTAAGCCTGTATTTATATGTGTAAACAAAAATTAATGATGGCACCTGGAAGTCTTTTCATATTTACAAACGCCCTCGTGAAGATTCGACAGAGCATTCCTCTTTGGAAAAATAAACTGTTACTGTAAATGTACGGAACAGACCCCATATCAGGAGAGGGAAGCTTGAGCAGGAAAAGAACCAAAGATGCAGAATGTTTAATAAAGGGTAACCCTTTCCAAGAAAAATAATGAACTCCTGAACTGAACCAGTCTGAAGGCTTACAGTTACTTCACTGTGCATTTCCCAGGTGTGGGTTAAATTCACTGATGCATTGGTAGCCAATTTCCACTCTAAGGGTGAATGTCTTACTAATCCCTCATTCAGCATGCAAGGCAACAAGGCAATTCAAATGAACAACATATGTACATGTATGCTACTGTGATTTTCAGCAGTGAAATGGCTAAAAACTCGAACGAAATGTCGACATGAGGTGGTTGTTTTGTGGTGAATAAACATTTGAAGAAATATGCGAAGGGGCATTTAATCTTATGAAATATGTTTTGTTGGGATAATGCTAGTTGCAAATATTCAGCGAACAGAAAACAATGAAGAATGGTTCTAGCCTTATTAGTTTATTTGTGTGCTAAGAACGAAACTGTTAATTCTCGTCCGAACACATGCTCTTAACCAAAGACGAAGCACTATCTGCCCACCCAAGTTCAGACCTGTTGTTGAAACCAAGTTCCTTTTAAAATTCACCATTCCAAGAGAAACCTTGGGAGAGGACATACAGACACAGTGATTTAAATAAATCCATGCAAGGTTGGGCGGTTAAAACCGCCCCCGGTTTTAACCGGCGGTTTTAACCGGTTTTAACCGCCCCGGTCAATACTCCCTCAAGTGGTCAATACTGGTCAATACTGGTCAATTGAAATTTTGTAAAAGACAATCAAGTAGTTTTAGTAAAAGAATGTCATATAATATTTGAAAAAACATTTTTTTTATTTATCTCAGTGGTATTTTTATATTAAAGTTGCTATTTATATGAAATATGAAAGAAATTGTATTGTATGTAAATCCTAATAAGGCTGAAAACTTAGTGGTCAATACTTGATACTGGTCTATTTAAATATTTTAAAATATTAAAAAGGTGGATAAAATTTTTAAAGTTTATGGAATAGTATTTGTGCATGTATCACAAATGTCATTTTTACAGGTAAATTACAGGTATCACACAGGTACATGTAAGTACATGACAATTAATTAAACACCTGGATGACAGATGGTCAATTAGAGATTTGATTGTTAAAACAACACCCCTTCAGTACAAGGAAAAGGGGTAATAAAAAAGTGGCTTTAATCCATTGTAATGTGATAATTTATAATTAAGGTAATAAAAACTTTTATAAGTTCTTTCATGTACTAGGTTGTCTAGACAAATTTTAGTCCAAATGCAGGAAATGGATTGTCCTCATGGATATACTCTTCATGGCTTCTTATATGTAGGGTTTCTTTATTTTTCTTTTATAATGAAGTCCAAAACCAACACTTTCATTCTCAGTTTTACACTGCTATTGAAAACGTCACTCAAAGAAAATTCACTGTTCACCAAGATGAAACCTAAAGATCCCATTTGGAACTTTTACAACTTAGGTGATTCCAGTAAAACAACTGCAACATGTAAAGACTGTAATGCTGTAGTCAGTGCCAAAGTACTCAGACTGAGGGCCCACAGAGAGAAATGTCCCTCTACAATAATAGATTTATGATTTATAAAGTTCAATTGGTCAATAATCCAATCGACCAGTATTGACCAGTATTGACCGGTTAAAACCAGTATTGACCACTGGTCTGGTCAATACTAGTATTGACCGGTTTTTTGCCAACCTTGAATCCATGTCCTTGTCAGGAACATTTGAAAACAAAGAGTGCTGATCTACTGATGTAGACATTTATTAGTCGAGTTGTGACGAAGTCAAACTCGACTTATAGTTTGGTGAATGGCGGGCGGGCGGGCGTAAACAATTGGTTTCCGGATGATAACTTGATAGTGGTTCAACTCACATTCATTAAACTTCATATGTAGGTTGGTCTTGGGGGGAGGAAGAACCCTATTGATTTTGGACATGCTACGTCGAAGGTCAAGGTCACAGTGACCTTGAACATAATAAATCTTAAACAATTGGTTTCCGGATGATAACTTGATAATGGTTCAACTCACATTCATGAAACTTCATAGGTAGATTGGCCTTGGTGAGGGGAAGAACCCTATTGATTTTGGACTCGCTACATCAAAGGTGAAGGTCAACATGACCTTGAACATAGTAAATCGCAACAATTCCTTTCCGGATGATAACTTGATAGTAGTTCAACCTACATTCATGAAACTTCATAGGTGGGTTGGCCTTGGTGCGAGGAAGAACTCTATTGATCTTGGACTCACCAGATCAAAGGTCAAGGTCACAGTGACCTTTAACATAGTATATCGCAACAATTGGTTTCCGGATGATAACTTGATAGTGGTTCAACCTAGAGTCATGAAACTTGATAGGTGTGTTGGCCTTGGTGCGAGGAAGAACCCTATTGATCTTGGACTCACCAGGTCAAAGGTCAAGGTCACAGTGACCTTGAACATAGTATATCGCAACAATTGGTTTCCGGATGATAACTTGATAGTGGTTCAACCTAGAGTCATGAAACTTTACAGGCGTGTTGGCCTTGGTGCGAGGAAGAACCCTATTGATGTTGGACCCACCAGGTCAAAGGTCAAGGTCACAGTGACCTTGAACATAGTATATCGCAACAATTGGTTTCCGGATGAGAACTTGATAGTGGTTCAACCTAGAGTCATGAAACTTCATAGGTGTGTTGGCCTTGGTGCGAGGAACTGTTGTCACAACTCGACATTGGATCGGTGATCCTGAGCGGCATTTTCTTGCTACCAGATTGGTGGGGGGAGGGGGGGGGGGGGGTTGGGGACCACACTGGAACCTACTCCACCTTCTCCTTGGCGAGAGATATGTGATGATACTTTTCTTCTCTGCAAATGTAGTCTCCCATTTGAATTTGATTAACTTGGGCTGTTAAAGAGTTTATTTTATTGGAATTTATCCTTTGCCTGGAATCATCTTCCAAACCTGCATGGGGCTTAGCTTACGGTGATGTTTAAATAGGCTGAGCCTGATGGGGCCACCATATTTTTGGTTTTATTTGGTTTCTACTAATTGTTTCTGGGGGGGGGGGGGAGGAGGGTAGTGGATACACAAAAATTCATAGGCCCTACTGCAGGATTTCAGGATTTTCTCTTCCTTTTTTGGGGGGGGTGGGGGGGGGGGGAGGTGGCGTAACCTCGCTCTTATGTCAATAGACCTAGATGAAAGCCAATGCTTTGACAGCTAAAGTGAATCGAATTCGATTCACATTAGCTGTCAAAGCATAGGCTTTCATTTAGGCCTATCAGAAAGCTTATTTTACTCTTTGTCTGGCATCATCAAACCTGCACAGGGCTTATGGGAATGTTGAAATAGGCCTTACGGTATGGCCCTCCCATTGGTGGGGTTTAGAGCCCTTAGGTCTATTTGTTTCACATTTTTGCATTTTATCCTACAATAATTTTTTATAAGACGGAAAGGGGGAATCGGTAAAAGACTAAATTATGGTGTTGAAGATTTTTCAGCCGACACCTATTTTAAGAAAAGATTATTATCAGCTCATGGACCTTGAGCAATTGTAAAATGTTGAAAGAAATAATATTTGTTTGTGGCCAGTTTTATGACTTGACCGTCTTGTTATTCTTTAATTGTTTGTTGTTATAGTAATAAACTCCTGATTAATGTTTATCAGTTTTCTGCTCTCTGTAACACGATTACCCACTATCAATTAAGCTTCCACCAACAGTAGGTGTTAAAACAGATGTTAGGTGTGATAAATTGATACTATCACAGAAAAACAAATTCTGTGCAAAATGTTCTCAGATGGACCTGTTGGCAACTATAGCCGTGGGTGTAGGGGGGAGCGAGATGTCACCACGGAAGTCACCACAACGGCCCAACTCAGTATTAAAGTTATACATATATCTTTTATGTCCAAACTATGGTGTTTGACCCTCATTGAAATGGGCGAGTCCTAATCTCTGTTTTAGAAGTAAAAATGATAATCGCATGAGTATTTCTTTCTTTCTTTTTTTTTTGCTACTCGAGCTAGTTAAATAATTAGTGGGTCATCATGAATAAAAATCTAAAATACAATATGGCAGGCTCCATTAAATACAACTTCTGGCTCAGGCTCTCATTAGGCAAACAGACCCCTGCCCCCAGGCTCCAAGTTGTCTGCGCCTCTGGGTTGGACTGGAATGCCCGTAATTATTCATTGATATTTGCATCGTGCTATAGAACGGGAGGGGGGGGGGGTGGCATATATATAAAGTTCACAACTTTTAAACCTGCTGTCGATCATCATCTAAAAAATGCCATTGACACCGATCTTATTATTCTGTTCCAGACTCCAATTGTTGTATAGTGCACGATTCACCTTCGTTGTCTTTTCCTTTTCGAGCACGATGGTCCAAACTAAGTTGGCAGAGACGATGTACTGTCTCGGACTTCTCGCCGCGTTTTCATTAATGGCTGCTTAATAGGGTGGAGGGGGGGGGGGGGGGAGCACCCTCATGACGGCACTGTGAAGGTTCAACAATGACAAATTGACAGCGTGATTAGAAATTTGTCTTATTGTTTTTAGCCACATGTTATTCTTCCTGTCAGGCTCTCCGTTCTCTCACCACGCTCTCGCAAAATCCCCAGACTTGAAATGATATGCTTTCCTATTAACATGCACTTGGATGTCAATATTGAAATGCATTATAAATTCAGAAAAATGTTTGGCTGCTATTGAATGTGCTGAGAATAAAATATCACAGCATGCACACTGAACTTACAGGAATGCTGAGCATCAGGAAACAATACACAAGTTGGGAATGGATTAATTAACGCCGATCTCAAAATATTTAATCATTGTCACTCAGATCTGCGGTGGCCATGGTGACTAGAAACAAAGTTGTCACTGACATTCCGCAGTGGGTCACTGGCAGTCCACAGCAGAAATGTCAGCGTGTGGGTGTTTTAGTAGTAATCCACCCTCCACGTACTGTATGTTGCACGTTGTTCCTTTCGATGAGTGGAATAAATTCGCAATGAACTACTGGTACATGTGCGATCGATGAGTATACATGTAGTTACCGTAATAATTTAAGATATCAATCATCATTGTTTGCCCCTCAGTGTTTATTATTTGAATTGTTACCCATTAATATTGTAGTGATGGACCTCATCCATTAGAACTTGACCCTTGGCACAATTTTATGTATTTAGTTCCAAATTGTATGCTTGTTCATAAATATTTAGTTATCAAGTATTAAAAATATTGCCAATTTACAACTAGGCCCTTGTTGTACCTACTAACAGCAACAGAATGTATGCTGATGCCCAGTAGCTAACATACATGTAGAAATAATATTATGAATGAACAGAAAATCCTGTGCTTCTTCACAAATATTTTCTGACCACCTACATGTATTGAAAATTGCCTCCAGCACATTTTAACACCTTGATAAAAAATGATATTTGTGAAAAAGCCAACATAACAACCTCACATAACATGTAATTGGATTTTTTTATTGTTTCATTTGAAATGCAGTGAATTTTATTTCATGATTTTTTGGCTGTGCTTGTCACTTTAAGGTTTGATGTGTCCCTTTCCCAATTATCTTGTTGTTCTGCCTGGAGGGTGGTTATAAGTTTTTTTGAGATCTGCTTTTTTTGGTTGGGTTGCTGTCTGATTTTAGTGAGCAGAGGGTTTTACATTTAGTTTTTATGAGTGAGAGGGTATCCCCAGAGATTGTTCATCTCCAGAGGGGCGCGCATCTCCATATTTCATCTAAGGTTGAGTTGATTATATTTTGTAGGTCTGCGTATTGGGCTTCAAGGTCAGTGGCATTGGAGGGTGTATTGTGAGGGATTTTTAGGGGGTCATTTCCTATTTTGACTGAGGCGTGGACTGGGATGTGGTTGCTGCCTAGGTCGTCATTGCCGACCCTGTGATCGTCAATATGGTTGTTGAGGGAGTCGCTCATTATTAGTAGGTCCAGGATATCAGATCGATTTAGCAGGTTACTACTGTTGTAGGTCGTGGAGTTGTCATTCATGACAAAATGCAATTTAAATTTTATTAGTGATGTTGAATAGAGAATCACCATTTGAGCTTGTGGACTTGCAGCCGAAGTTTTGATGTTTAGTATTGGAGTCCCCCAGGAAGATGATACAGTTACTGTATTTTCATGTGAAGAATTCAAATACTTTCTCGTTGACTATTTTCTTGGGGCTGTTGTAATAATATACTATTACAATTTTTTTATTGTCGGCTGTGATTGCAACCACCTTGGCATTGAGATGGTTTGTTTTGATAGTTTTTTATTTAATGTTCAACTTTATTAGAAGAGCAATGCTCGGACCTCTATTGAGGGAGTAGACTCTTCTAACAACACTAAATTCGCTTAGTGAGAAGTTTTTATCCTTTGACAACCACGACCCACAGATGCGGATTATGTTGGCATCCTTGAAGTAGTGGATCATTTGTAATCTTTTGCTAAGAACACATCTGACATTCCACACTGCTAATTGAAACTTATCCATAATTGTCAATTAGTAGGGGTGTTATTATAAGCTGTTTTAACCCTTTACCTAGCATGGAAAGCAGACAACACTTGCACAAAAAATTCTTGAAAAACTAATTTTTAGTCGAGTTGTGACGAAGTCAAACTCGACTTATAGTTTGATGAATGGCAGGGGGGGGGGGGGGGGGGGCAGGGGGGGAGGGGCTGGCAGGTGGCCATAAACAATTGGTTTCTGGATGATAACTTGATAATGGTTCGACCCACGTTCATGAAACTTCATAGGTAGATTGGCCTTGGAGAGAAGAAGAACACTATTTATTTTGGACTCACTAGGTCAATGGTGAAAGACCTTGAACATACTAAATCATAAACAATTGGTTTCCGGATGATGACTAGACTATGTTTGAACCCACATTCATGAAACTTCATATGTAGCTTGGCCTTCGTGAGTGGAAGAACCCTATTTATTTTGGACTTGCTAGGTCAAAGGTCACAGTGACTTTGAACATAGTAAATCAAAACACTTGGTTTCCGGATGATAACCTGATAATGGTTTGACCCATGTTCATGAAACTTTATAGATAGGTTGACATCAGTGAGAGGAAGAGCCCTATTTATTTTGGACTTGCTTGGTGAAAGGTCAAGGACACAGTGGCCTTCAACATAGTAAATCTGTAAACAATTGGTTTCCGGACGATAACTTGATAATGGTTTGACCCACATTCATGAAACTTCATATGTAGGTTGGCATCAGTGAGAGAAGAAACCTATTTATTTGCGCTAGCTCAAAAGTGAAGGTCACAGTGACCTTGAACATAATAAATCATAAACAATTGGTTTCCAGATGATAACTTGATAATGGTTTGACCCACATTCATGAAACTTCATATGTAGGGTGGCCTTCTTGAGAGGAAGAACACTATTTATTTTGGACTTGCTAAGTGAAAGGTCAAGGTCACAGTGACCTTCAACATAGTAAATCATAAACAATTGGTTTCCAGATGATAACTTGATAATGGTTTGACCCACATTCATGAAACTTTATAGGTAGGTTGGTCTAGGTGAGTGGAAGACCCCTATTTATTTTAGACTCGCTACGTCAAAGGTCAAGGTCACAGTGACCTTGAACATAATAAATTGTAAACAATTGGTTTCCGGATGATAACTTGATAATGCTTGCACCCACGTTCATGAAACTTCATAGGTAGGTTGGCATTGGTGCAAGAAAAAGTCCTATTTATTTTAGAATCACTAGGTCAAGGTCACAGTGACCCTTCACATAGTAAATTGTAAACAACTGGTTTCCGGATGATAAGTTGATAATGATTAAACCCACTTTTTTGCTGTCACAACTCGACATTGGAACGGTGATCCTATTGGCATTTTTTTTCTCAAAAACATAGGTTATGACCCCTCGTTGGAGTGAGCTTGACAAGTTCTTTCCTATGTGGGGTCATAACCTATATTTTTGAGACAAAAAAATGAAAAAATAATGAAAATTAATTGGCGATTTTTGAGAATATTGAGGGCTGGTTTTGGCCATTACGTTGGGTAAAGAATTGAGTTGACAGATTCTTAATTGATCAAAGTTTCCGATATTTGGGTCTTGAAGAGTCTAGATGCTGACATCTTTGCACATGTCATTCAGGTTGGTGTTTAGGTGTTTGCTTAAAACAACATGAAGGGTTCCCGCGATGAGGGAGCTGATTCTGTGGGGAGAGGCGTTGTCAGGATTTTTTAGGTTGAGGTGTTTTAGTTCGATATTCACTTTGACTTTTTGGAAAAATGAGGACACCCCCTATACATGTAGTTGCTGTCGTATTTCATAATCCTTTCATAGACATTGAACATTATCCTTTTCATCTCCACAACAAACAGTCAAGTTAAGCTACAGTGTCATTGACACTTACTTTTCCATTTCTGTTTTGGCAGCTATGTGAGAACAAAAGCCTTGTAAAGCCAGCATCAGTTGTGTGAAACGAAGTCATGTGATTTTTTCCATTTCTGTTTTGGAAGCCATGTGTGAACCAAAGCCTTGTGATATTTTTCTTTTTATTCCCACATTATCAAAAAATGCAGGGATATAGTGATGATCCCCGTCCGTCCGAACGTCACATCCTGAAAGGCTCCTAAGGTATTCAATTCAAAACATTTAAACTGTGCTAAGATGTTCAGGTAGCAACTCTAGATGTGCATGAAGGTTTCGGAATTTTGATTTGGCCCCAAGTAGTTCCCGTGGAACCACTTTTATCGTTAGAAAATCAGTTTTTATCGAAAGGCTCCTAGGATATTTAAATCGAAACGTTTAAACTATGCTAGTGTGTTCAGGTAACATCTCTAGATACACATAAAGGTTTCGGAATTTTGATTTTGCCCCAGGTGGTTCCAGTGGAACCACTTTTATCATTAGAAAATCAGTTTTCATCGAAAGGCTCCTAGGGTATTTAATTCAAAACATTTAAACTATGCTAATGTGTTCAGGTAACATCTCTAGATGTGCATGAAGGGTTAGAAATTTTGATTTGGCCCTAGGTGGTTCCAGTGGAACCACTTTTATCGTTGGAAAATCAGTTTTCTTCGAAAGGCTCCTGGGGTATTTAATTCGAAATGTTTAAACTATGCTAATGTGTTCAGGTAACATCTCTAGATGTGCATGAAGGTTTCGGAATTTTGATTTGGCCCCAGGTGGTTCCAGTGGAACCACTTTTATCGCTAGGAAATCAGTTTTTATCGAAAGGCTCCTAGGGTATTTAATTCGAAACGTTAAAACTATGCTAAGGTGTTCAAGTAACATGTCTAGATGTTGATGAAGGTTTCGGAATTTTGATTTGGCCCCAGGTGGTTCCAATGGAACCATTTTTATTGTTAGAAAATCAGTTTTAATCGAAAGGCTCCTAGGGTATTTAATTTGAAATGTTTAAACTATGCTAATGTGTTGAATTAACATCTCTAGATGTGCATGAAGGTTTTGGAATTTTGATTTTACCCCAGGTGGTTCCAGTGGAACCACTTTTATCGTTAGAAAATTAGTTGTCATCGAAAGGCTCCTAGGGTATTTAATTCAAAACGTTTAAACTATGCTAATGTGTTCAGATATCATCTCTAGATGTGCATGAAGGTTTCGGAATTTTGATTTGACCCCAGGTGGTTCCAGTGGAACCACTTTTATCATTAGAAAATCAGTTTTCATCGAAAGGCTCCTAGGGTATTTAATTCTAAACGTTTAAACTATGCTAATGTGTTCAGGTAACATCTTTAGATGTGCATGAAGGTTTCGGATTTTTGATTTGGCCCCAGGTGGTTCCAGTGGAACCACTTTTATCGTTAGAAAACCAGTTTTCATCGAAAGGCTCCTTTCCAAACATTCATTCAGTGGGATTTTATTCCTGCCTGTTCTGTCCTGCCCTGTTATCGACTGGTTATCAATCTGAGTATCCTGAACCTGTCTATCATTGCTCCTAAGTTCAGCATGAAGACTTTCAGGTCGGTTCGCCGCTCCATTCACCAGGGAGTTTCCAGCATCGACCTGCGAGACGCTTACTTTCATGTTCCAATCCATCGGACATCACGAAAGTATCTCAGGTTCGCTTTTCTGGGGCGAGTTTACCAGTTCAAGGCCATGCCCTTTCGGCCTCAACCTGGCTTCTTGGGCCTTCACCTGACTGATGTCGAATGTGTTACGTCTTACATTGCACACAGTCCAGGGTGACTATTTCAGCATATCCAGACGATATCCTCCAGAGGCATTCCAATGCTGCCTTTCTGGAGTCAGATGTCGACACACTGTTGAGCCTGCTCACGTCGCTAGGGTTCAGAGTCAACGAGGAGAAGTCGGGACCTGGTCCCTTCTCAGTCGTTTTGTCATCTGATGGACTTCCGTACTCAGCTGAATACGGTGGTGGTTCCCCGGGCAAGGGCTGTGTTTCTCTCAGCTTTTGCCCTGAGTCTGTCCCAGTCCACATCCGCGACAACTCGGAGTCTTCTCCGGCTGCTCGGTCTCTGCGGTTCTGTGGCGGATCGCAGTCCTCTAGGTCGGCTGCATGTCAGACCTCTCCAACACTTTCTGCTCAGTCATTGGAGGCCGAATGTCGATCCTCTGGATCTGGTGCTTCAGTTACCGGAGTCTCTTCATCATCACCTTCTCCCCTGGACAGATGTTTAGTGGATTATGCAGGGAGTTGCGTTGGACTTACCCATGTCCGATCCTGTTCTGACGGCAGTCTCCAGCGATCTCAGATGGGGTGCGACGTTGCATCCTCTAGATCTTTCCCTTTACGGGGCATGGGACCAGGACCAAGCAGCTCTTCACATCTACCAGACAGAGCTACTTGCTCTTCTTATGAGTTTCCGGCAGTGGATCCCCACGTTTCAAATCGCCAGGTCCTTCTTTTGTCCGACAATTCGACAGTCGTTGCTTACATTTGGAACCAGGGCGGTCCACACTCGGTTCCCATGTACGAATTGGCTCAGGATCTTCTACTGCTCGTTCAGGATGTCAATGCCGGAGTGGTAGTTCGTCACATTCCTGGTTGTCTGAACGTCCTAGCCGACTTCCTGTCCCAACAGGGCAGGGTCATTACCACCAAGTGGATGCTCCACAGGGTTGTGTACCAGTCGCTTTGCGATCTCTGGGGTCATCCCCACATCAATCTCTTTGCAACTTGTTGGAACCATCAGGTGGACACTTTCATGTCCCCGTTTCCAGATCCTCTGGCTTTTGCCGTGGATGCTCTGTCACTCGATTGGAACAGTTTTGTCGGCTACGCCTTCCCGCCGGTTCCGATTCTGCAGTTGTTGAATCATTCTGATCGCTCCCCAGTCGCCTCTGTGTAGATCAATCAGCTCCGCTCACTGTTGGCGGCGGTTCCGGCACGTCTCCCTCTATGTCGCGACCTTCTTTGCCAAGGTCACCCAAGGAGGTTTCACGTCGACCCGACTTCATTGTGCCTTCACGCAAATGTTTTGTCAGGTCCTGTCTCCTTCATTAGAGGTTTTTTCGATATGAGCAGTGCATTTCTTCTTCCAGGAGGCACTCCACTGGTTTAGCCTATGCAGCTACGTAGAAGGTCTTCTGTCGATGGTTGTGCCAATCACTCTGTTGATTAAGCCAATCCTTCGATTTCATAGATTGTAGAGTTTCGGGTATATCTGTTTGATTCTCGGGGTCTCCAGCCTGTTACCATCAAAGGGTACAGGTCCATGCTTTCGGAGACCTTTTCGTATGTGGGACAGCGTCATATCGGCAAGCTACAGCTTGTTCGGCACTTTTCCTTGAAAAGGCCTAGGACTTTGCAGTTTACCCCAAGATGGAATCTTTCTTGGGTGCTGCTTTGCTTGGGGGGAGGGGGGGTGCTGTTCGAACCTTTATCCCAGGTGAATATGCATTTTCTCACATACAAGACGGCTTTTCTGATGTCTTTTGCCTCAGCCAGACGGGTTGATGAGCTTCACGCCCTCTCGGTTGACCCGGCCTTTTTCAGGAGCTCTCCCAACAGTATTATGCTTACCACTGATTGCTCCTTTCTGGCCAAGAATCAGATACCAGAAACTACTCCACCTCCTATCTGTATCAGGGCTCTTCCTTCTGCTGAGCGTAACCACCCTTTGCTCTGTCTGGTTTGTGGAAGTTACATTTTTCTCAATCGGACGCAGTTCATTAGGAAAGGCAGGAAACAATTTTTTCTGCCTCTTATTCCTGGTCGACAGAAGATCTCTTCTCAATCCATTTCTCTTGGGATTTGTCTTGCTATTCGTGCGGTTTATGTTCATCTAGCGACTGACAATTGTATTACCAAACGTATTTCTGCCCACGAGTTGTGTGCATTGTCTACTTCTTGGGCTTATACTAACTCCATCATGTTTTTGGATGTTATGCAGGCAGCCTACTGGAGAAATGCTACTTTCTCCACCTATCTGCATCAGTTGCAGGATCAGTCAGAGAACCTTTTTACTATGGGCTCTCTTTCTTCTGCTCAGGCTGTTGTCTACCCTAGCCATTAGGCTTCTTATAAGGTCAGTTCCAGTTCTGTGCTGTTACTACCCTTTCTGTCTGTGCGTCGCACCATACACCTCATCTCTCATTGTCTTTTACTAATGATTGTGATGCTATGGTTTGATAGGCCTAGGGACCTCTTCCTCTGTCCATGGTTCCTGTGCAGTTGGGTTATGTGTGGGTTGGTTATGTGATTCCCTCCCTCCTATTGTCTATTCAGCCTGTAGAAATCAATTGTAAGGTAGGTTGATAAGAAATTTAAATTTTATAGTAAATTTCCTTTCTTATTATACCTACCGCAATTGTTTACATGGTGGCCCTTCCGTCTTCTTATTTGGGTAAGAATCCTTCCTCCCCACTGATCACATAACTCCAATGTTGACGAATTAAAAAGTTACTGCCTGCCCACCGGTTTCCGGAAGCTATGGACTTGTACTACGAGAAGAGTGTCCTCTTCTGGGTGTGTGCTGCTGGCGCTCGACCCAGTTTTGTCTTATTTTTTCTTGGTGCTATTGCACCACTTTCCTTTCCCAAATCGCTTGGGAAAGATGAAAATAGAGTATATTTTCCGAGTTAGGGTCTTCCATGAGCCTGTAGTAAACAATTGCGGTAGGAATAATAAGAAAGGAAATTTGCTATAAAATTTAAATTTTTTAACACTGTGGGTAATTGGAAAAACATTAAAGAATCTTCTTCTCCCAAGCCACTCTTCCAAAAGCTTTCATATTTCACATATAACATCTTTGGAAAACTGATTTACATATTTGTTGAAATCAATTCCCTGGGTCCATATTTGGGCTCTCTAGGAGAGCCCAAATGTTAAAATTAGTGCAATATGAGGAATATTCTTTAAAAATCTTCTTGTTCAGATCCACCAATCAGATTCTTTTGATATTTGGTATGCAGCATCCTTATGGGGCTGAGATTCAAGTTTGTTCAAGCCAAGTCCCTGTGTTCATATATGGGCTCCCTGTGGGGGCCTGAATTATAACTTAGTTCAATATGAGGAATATTCTTTAAAAAAAGTTTTTTTTTCAGATCCACCAGTCAGAATCTTTTGATATTTGGTATAAGCTTTTCTTATGATGGTCAGATGCAACTAGTTCAAATCAATTTCCTGAGTTGATCTTTAGGCTACCATGTCAGGTGAGAACCCTCAATCCCCCTGGGGCCTCTTGTTAAAACTTATAAGAAAGAGAGTTTGGGCACTCTCCCATAAATTTCAACAAGGCAGATAAACATCAATCAATTCTGATGACCAAAAATAATATAGCACTCTACCAGTTAATCAAAGGTGTTGATGTTGGGATTTCAATTATACACTGTCCCTGTGGGAACCCTGTGAAGTGAAGCAGTGTTTGTTTACTGTTGGTACATGTAAACAAGCTCTGTTTTACTGGTTCAATGGAACCCACTGCCTCTGGTGGAAGTCCTTAAAACTAGCAACATGGGTAGCCTTTATGCAAAAATGCATTTAAGCAGAAGAATGATGGTTAATTAAAAAAACTTAATTTTATGCAGCAATCATTTTCCTTGGTAATTCTCAGTTAACCCTTTACCTGGCACAGTTTTTTGAAAAATAAATTAAATTTCACATTTTTCGAAAACAAATTTAACAATTTTTCAATGCAACCCTACAAATATGAATATCATTAGGACCAGCGTGTTGAGCTGGTTCTAATGATATCCATATTTGTATGGTTTTATTGAGAAACTTCCATGATATTTTTGGCTACGGTAGGCTTATTCTGGTTAATTTTCTGGCTGTTTTTGGCCGCTGTGTTAGGTAAAGGATTAAAAGGTTAAAAGATGTGATAATTATTTTGAAGAAATCAACAGTAATACTGTTCAGCCACGAGATTAGCACGAGACTAAGGTAATCGGTCATCCGAGAAATCAAAGCGAATTTCACAGACTTCATTCACTGCCAATAAATGTGACAGTGTTTATAAGATCACATGATCATCAAATACTGCTTGCTCATTCATGGACAGGATTTGTTGGGAGAAAAAGAAAATACTTCCCTCCACAACCCATGAGAGATATGGTTTGCTGATTTTAGGGTGAAGTCAGTCCTTTGATGCCTCATTCATAATGTAAGCAGGGCACTGGGGCGTTTTGTTTCATGCTGCCCACTTTACTCCATTTAATCAGCTCTTATGTATTAAACTCCCTATCCATAAATATAATGCATGAAATTTGTCATCATATTTTTTTCTGGCCACACTGTACATTTTAGTACATTCTGCTAGTTGGGAGACATAATAAAATCTACATCACAGTGTACTAGTAGTCTTTAAAAACAAATAGTTTGGTTTTCTTTGCTTGCAGGTTTTTATTCCATATGCAATTAGTCGTTATCACAGCAAAAATATGTTACCTTAAACACCAATAGGCTTGCCACGATTATGAAATTCCATAGTCGATTAATCAGAGCCCAAAATTGATGATTAGTCGACTTTTTTGACCACGTTTTTTAACAAATGGTAGACTAAAACGATATGGCTGAAATTGAATGGTCCTAAAGGTAGGTATAACCAGGCGTTTGGCCGTGTACATTTCAAATAACATGGTGACATAGTCAATGATTCATCATTCCCACATTATAAGGCTTGGTGAATGTCGGAATGAACGTTTCGTTGACCATATTCTGTTAAGTTGGTCGATCGTCTGCCATACCGTTCAACAGTAATACACCCTGATGCCCAGAATTCAGATGAAACATAACTGAGCAGCCAGAAGGAACTAGGCCTGATCCGAAGAGAGGGATTTTACAACTTCCAAGGACTGTTCTGCTGGACCCTGTAAGGGCACTAAGGATATAAAAAGTCCCCCACCCCCACCCCTTCTGCACACACACTGATGATAATTTATCAATGATGGGAAACGTTGTGATCTTTGGATTTCCAACACGAAAAGAGTGACCCAAGGGAGCTAACTCTAGTTTTGTGATGCAAAATAGATTAAATATTTTGTGTTACAAAATTAGCTATGCAAATTTCAATTTCATGAAACGCAGCGAGTTTCATTTCGTGTTGTTCAAAATAAAGATTTATGAGCAAAGAATGGTTATTGGAAACATGTTGTCTAAAATATGGACATGTTGTTGACATGACGAGAGCAGTAATACTTGAAAATAACTTTCATATTTCCCCCCCCCCCCCAAAATCATTAAAGTGGGAGGTAATTACTGCAAACATTTCCGAATCGGACTTAGAAAAATGACGATTTATTGGGGGTGGGGGGGGGGGGGGGAGGGGGAGGCCGCCCTCCTTTACCTCCATATATGGTCTACCACTGTCATTTATACATCCAAAAAAGTTCCCATCATGTATATACAGCTCGAACGTGTTCTGGCAAGGCAGTGGTGTAAAAAAAGTCGACTTTAAAATTTAAAGTCGATCAATCGGCATGACCGACGATTAGTCAGCTTTTTGCATAATCACGGCAAGCCAAAACACCAATAAATAAATAACAAACAGCCCCTAAAATAACCAGCAAATATTGACAAAATCTTCCATTATCTCTTGTGACATAATTAAGAGAATTCAGGTTCCATTGGTTGTTGGTTCGGGGGCAAAGTCCTTTTTCAATGATGAAATTGTTTTCCGGGTTTTCAGTTTCCAAGTCTTATTTCATAAACATTGAACATTATCCTTTTCATCAAACACTACACACAGTCGAGTTAAGCTTCTGTGTCATTGACACTTTTATTTCTGTAAGCTGAATGGGACATGTATTATTGGCTATAGAGTATCAGAATGAGTACATGTACATGTAGCAGCTGAATCAGACTGGCTGGAAAATGATGCTATCATTTTTGAAGAACTCTGGTTAAACAAATTGACAGAAACCTCTCACTTTTCCCACTTACTCCATGTCTCCAATCTTCTATTTCATATTTCATGCAGACACCTTGAACAAGGTATGAGCTTCAGACACACTTGAGTCTGTAGTTTTCTAATTTTATGATTCTTTATTTTCAGATCAAGTACAAAAGTTTGCAGGATTCAGTATAGGTTTATCAAGGTATAGATATGTTTACAAATGATTAGTTAAATACATGTAATATAATAAAAGGTAGATGATTTATTGAAGATTTTACTCCTTACTGAATGCATTTTTAACTCCTTATAGTATGTTGAGTGTGCAAAACAGCTAAGAGAGAAAAATACCATGTGAGTTGTGTTTCTATGAAGATAATGCCTGTACTGGATGAACATTGTAGTAAGGCCAAGTAGGTCTGTAAACAATGGAAATTCAAGCTGAAAGGTTTTGATTTTGCAAATTTGTTTCGTTTCAGTTTCAGGAAAAAACCTTGGTTTTGGTTCAGATTTTCTATGTATTAAGAACATATAATAAATAACACTTCAAGTAGGGCTGCATGGTATATCGATAAACTGATACATACCAGTATTCAACCCACTATTGATTGAATACCGACATAATTGCAAAAATATTGGTTATCATCATTATTTATTTAGCACAGTTCAATTTTCAAGATGTCCCGAGTTTTTTAACTGTAGTTCTGAATGAATAATATTATCCCCATACCTAACGAATTGGCCGCATCCTCCCAGGTAATACACAAATTGTGTAGTTGAACAAATATTATTTTTACAAAAATTTCAACAAACCATATCATGTGACCCCTCAATGGAACGAGCTTGAACGAGCTATGGTTTTGTTGAAATTTTTTGAAAAGTTCGATAAAGTAATATTTAAAAAAATAAATTTTGATATTGTCTGCATTGGGTAAAGGGTTATTTGAACTGTATCATCAAGGCATGCTGATTTGTTTCATGTTGTGATGGCCCAAGTTCTGATTATGGTACATATGTTCATATATCTGAACAGTCTTTCGATATACCGGTATATTGCGGTATTTTTTTGAACACCAATTCAGTAGAATCCTCTTAGTTGAATATCCATTTTGCCAGTGAAAATTATTCAATTAACAGGAGAATACAGTCAACAGAATTTGGTCAGTTTTCTGTGTTCTGGAAGTAAACTGAGCATTTATTCTATTATATTTTGTTTGACAGAGCTCATAGAGCTCTGTCAAACAAGATATAATAGAATAAATGCCTGTATTGGATGTAGTGAGGCCAAAAAGGTTGATAAATAAGGGGAATTTGGTGCGTGTCACAGTAATTTTTTCGACATACTACAAAAATTTATATACAATTAACAGGAGTGTACTCTACAACCCATATGCAATTAATAGATCAAACTTGTAATTAAGGTATCGTAAATGGTTTTGTTTTTGAAAATTATATTGAGTTAACAGGGATATACAATTAAGAGATATCCAATTAAGTGGGCTCCACTGTACTTGTATTCAGTTTCGAATACTGTGCAGCCATAACTTCAAGCTCGGTAACTTGGGAAAAAACTGCTTGTACGACATCATTCACCCCCCCCAAAACCATGCCTTAAAGTATCTCTCATGGATTCAGCATAACTTCCCTTTGATCATTCTTAAGGACTCTAGTTGATAAGTTACTAAGTCTATTAAGTCAGAAAAACAAAAATTATGGTAACAAATGAATAAAGTTCATCTAATCTATGATGTGTTCTCATTGTCACATTTTCTCCCTTATTGACTCATCTGGTGTACGAGTATATATATTCATGCGCCTTTGTGTAGGCAGCATATTTGTTCATGGATCAAAATCTTTGCTTTTTCCATATTTCAAGATCGTTTTCAGGAATTATTTCTGCATATGATGTTTGGAATGCTACCAAGAATATCAGGAAAGAAAAACTTTGTTTACATTTATTTGGATTTATATGCACTCTTAATATATCTTTTTTTCATCTTCAATCTATACAGAGATGCTGAGCATTGCTCACTCCAATGTTTTCAATACAAACAATAGTTGCATTGTCTGCGCTTGGTTTGTTGCTGAACGACAAGCTTTCTGCACAACACACAGAATGACCACTACACTCGTCTTCCAAAATCAGATATTTTCTGGGTTCAAAAACAGTTCTGCGAAAATGCGTACATTAAAACCATCATTCGAGAACTGTGATCTAAAGACTTGCAACTCCTTTCTTCTCCTCAGTGATGATGTGATAAATAATATTAGTTCTTTTGTCATCCTTCGCAAGAGACGGAATAAGAAATGCGGCAAACGACGACATAAACAATTCAAATCCAAAACTGTAAATGTTCAAAATCTTATCCTTATTAACTTAGTCACGACCGATTCCAATGATCTCAAGTTGTGCCTAGTAAATGCTTGTTCAATAGTGAACAAAACTGCAAGCTTACTCGACACAATCGACGATAACAATATTTCAATATCCATGATAACTGAAACATGGTTAACTCCAGATGACACATTGACTGTCGGTGAGATCATTGCCAATGGCAAGATTCTTTCAAACAACCCCAGGAAGTCACAGCGAGGTAGAGGTTTGGGTGTAATCTGTGATAACACTGTGAAGGTTAAGCGTAAGGCATCTCAGACTTGGGTAACATTCGAGTGCATTGACACCATTGTAACGATTGACTCACACTCAGACCGCCTCATTGTCATTTATCAACCTCCACAGGGTTTCAAAAACAAATTTACTGTCAACCAGTTCATTAGCGAATTCCAAGACTTCCTAGGAAGCATTACTGCGCTGCCAGGAAAATTCATTATTGGAGGTGATTTCAATTTCTATATGGAGAAGAAAACTTCCAGTGATTCTTCTAAACTATGTGATCTTATCAATTCAATGCATTACGCCAACATGTTCGTGGCACTACCCATAAAGATGGCCACACATTAGATCTGCTGATCACCAGAGAATCTGAGGCTGATCTTGTTAAAAATGTATTAATTGTTGATCCTGCAATCTCGAACCATTTTATGATTATCTTAGATTTGGTACTTCCTCGTCCCTCCCCTGTCCGGAAGAAAGTCATGTACTGCAAGTACCGAAGTATTGACCTTGCTAAGTTTGCGGATGCTATTGCTTCATCTCCCGTTGCTAAAATTAACGAGATGCAAACTGTTGACAGCATTGAATACATCCTTACTGGCTCACTTGAAGAGGTTATTGACAAGTTTGTGCCTAAGCAAACACGCACTTTTAGTGTACGCTGCTCACAGTGGTTCAGTGATGAGATTAGGCGCGCAAAAGATTTATGGCGCAAACTAGAGCTTCAGTGGCGGAAAACGAAACTATGTGTTCACAATGAGATGTTTGTCAACCAGAGAAATGTTGTTAACAAACTGGTCAAATCTGCAAAACAGAAATGCTTTTCTGACTTATTGTCAGCTAATGTTAATTCCCCAAATGCGCTGTCTGTCATTCTTGAGAAGCTTCTGTATCGTCAAAAGACAACCGTACTTCCAGAGCATTCGTCATCCAAAGACCTTGCGAATAGATTTTCTTCTTTCTTTTATGAAAAAATTGAGACTATCATAGCTTCGCCTGATACAAGCTCACAATCCGATCTTCGACAGATGGCCGACATGCCATGCACCTGTTTTAAAGCTGTTGCACAGTTGTCCCAATTCAAACCTTTGCCTACAACAGATATGCAGAGGTTACTATCCAAGGCACCATCTAAGCAATGCATGTTAGATATCATTCCAACTTGGTTGTTAAAAGCATCTCTTTCGGAGTTAACTACACCGATCTTGGAACTGGTCAGTGCCTCCCTCCACTCTGGCATCTTTCCGACGAGCGTGAAACACGCTTTAGTAAAAAGCCAACACTTGACCCAGAGGTTCTGAAAAACTACCGACCAGTCTCTAATCTTCCATTCCTATCAAAGATTATTGAGTGTGCGGTGGCTTGTCAGCTGAATTCTCATTTGGCAGCCCATGGTCTAGTCGATGTAAACCAATCTGCATACAGATCTAATTGCAGTACAGAAACAGCGCTTCTAAGGGTCCAAAATAATATCCTCCTATCCACAGACAGACACAACCTCCAGGCCACAAAATTTCCTGTGAACGATCGTTTCGTTCGCGGGATGGTTACGCAAATCCCAAAACCCACAAATGATGTTTCGTTCACGCAAAAAATATGACATGAACGAAATTTTATAGTCCAAATTTTTTGTTGTTCATTGATGTGTCAGTGTGCTGTGGTACCCTGATCGCCAGATAAGAAATACAATGAATGAGTATGAAGTAGAAGTGGTAGTTTGGGGAAACGGTCAAATCGGCCGCCAGCCAAATCGGCCGCTGACAATTTCGGACGAATCGGCCGCCAGTTAGTACGAATTGCCCGCTAGCATTTTTGGTCGAATCGGCCGCTGATGACATAATAAATGAAGGAGATTATAAGTGAAAATATTTTTTATTCTAGTAGTTTATCAGTATATTTTCATGAAATAAAGAACAAATAAATGAAACGTTAAGACATTTATATGCACTTTTACATACATATAGGTTACATGAAACATTTTATCACATTTATTTTAATTATAGGCAATTTTTGAAAGGCTGATAATAATGCACTATTTGGGCCAGATCACATCTGAAGGCTTCAAAGTTTAATTTTTTCTTTGGGGAGTACCTCCAAACCCTCCTTCAAAGGCTTCGCGCCTTCAGCGCTCGCACCCTCCTATGTGATCTGACCCAAGTAGTGCATATTATTATCAGCCTTTCAAAAATTGCCTATAATTAAAATAAATGTGATAAAATGTTTCATGTAACCTATACGTATGTAAAAGTGCATATAAATGTCTTAAATTACGTGTACGCTACCCATATGAATAAAACCCCACTTTTCAGTCTAAATTAAAATCAGTGGGTGATATCGGTTTGGAAAGTTCCATGTTGCCATCTGTGACAAGTCACATTGTGAGCTCCCCTCCCTCTCATTGCACAATACACACAAAGTGCAAGTTCCATGACTCCCTTTGGAACAATAAATGATGAATGAATGAAAGATTTCAGGAAACAATAAAGCGGATAAGTAAGTTAATTTATAATCCAAAACAGTATGCCTGCCGATTTGCAGAGTGATTATTACTGAACAAACAAACGCTAACACTACGTCAGCTGGCAAGTTGGCATTGTAATTACATTACTGCACAAAAAGCCTTTTTCTGAGAGATAGTTGAGTGAGTGATGTCAAACAGACTAGTCAAGCATCAGTGTAACACCCAGGTGTCAATCATTTTCCATTGTTTCTCCACTCGGGGCACTAATGGGATTGAGTGCACTCCTACAAGAAAATAAATGTTATTTTTTATCCCATTTAGATTCTGGAATTCAATGTATCCTATTCTTAGTTTTGGGGTGAGTGTGAAAAATTACTTAATTTTTGTCTATTTTCCTCTGTTTAAAAAAAATATTTCCAGCGGCCGATTTGACCCAAATTGTTGCGCCCGATTTGACCCAAATTGTTGCGGCCGGTTCGTCCAAAATTGCAGCGGCCGATGTGGCTGGCGGCCGGTATGACCGGTAGCCGTAGTTTGTCCTGTTGCTTGAACTTATATAGTACTGTATTTTACACGTGCAATTCTAAACACAACATTTCAACATTTATTTTCACTTACATTATGTAAGTATAGTAACTGACAGCACGAAACATATCAACTATTGTGGGTTTTTCCGTGGTTGTGTTCTATTTGATATTGGTGTAGATTCAGCATGCTTTCACCCTCATTTATGTTGCGTGCGAATTCGCCCCATTTTTTTTTTTCTTCATAACTTATGGATCAAACAAAGGGATGTAGAGGTTGAGATTGAAGACACTAATTTTAGAATTTGGACTTAAATAGTATTTGCAGTGGCGTTGATATGGAAATGCAGAAAAATATTTCAAGGAAAAACTTGATCTAACGTTAAACATTTATGTGGGCTGAAATGGTATGGGCCTGTTTCACTAATAGACTTCCAATTTTTTGGTAAACACGCATGCACTGGTGTTTGTTTTATTTTTAGCTCAACTTTGGCGAAGCCAAATTTGAGCTTATGCCATGGCCCGTCGTCCATCTGTCCATCAACAATTGGATACGGCTCAGGCTAGAGGCCGTATTTATGAACCGATCTTTACGAAACTTCTTGGGCACCTTTGTTATGATTGTGGGACGAGAGCGAGTGTTTTTGGGTGCGGTCCGAAATTCAAGATGGCTGCCAGCCACCATTTTGTACCGACGATGCAGAAATCTGTTTTTTGTACAGAACTTCCATATGAAAGCTGTGATTTGAATAATTTTTTGTATGAATGTTTAGTACCATGGGATACATCACATATAATACGGGTTTTTTCTTGTGCGTAAATTATGCAAATTAGAATAACTTTGATGTTTTTTGGTGTTACTTTCAGCACTGTAAATGTAAATGCCAATATTTATGAACCGATCTTTATGAAACTCCTTGGGTACCTTTGTTATCACCGTGGGACGAGAACGAGTGTTTTGGGGTCCGGTCCGAAATTCAAGATGGCCGATGGCAGCCATTTTGTACCAAATTTGGTGCAATCAGATTTTTGCACAGAACTTCCATATGAAAGCACTGATTTGAATAATTTTTTGTGTGAATGTTTAGTACCATGGGATACATCACATATAATACGGGTTTTTTTCTCGTGCAAAAATTATGCAAATTAGATGAACTTTGATTTTTTCAGTGCTACTTACACACAGTAAGTACACATGTCAATATGGCTCGGGCTAGAGTCTGTATTTATGAACTGATCTTCACGAAACGTCTTGTGTACCTTTGTTATCACCTTGGGACGAGAACGAGTGTTTCTGGGTGTGTTCCAAAATTCAAGATGGCTGCCAGTGGCCATTTTGTACCGAAATTAGGTCTAATCAGTTTTTTGTACACTATACGGCTCAGACTAGAGGCCGTATTTATGAACCGATCTTTACGAAACTTCTTGGGTACCTTTGTTATCACCGTGGGATGAGAACGAGTGTTTTGGGGTGTGGTCCGAAATTCAAGATGGCCACCAGCAGCCATTTTGTACCAAAATTAGTGCAATCAGTCTTTTGTACAGAACTTAAGTATGAAAGTTCTGATTTGAATAAATTTTTGTATGAATGTTTAGTAACATGGAATACACCACATATTGTAAGGTTTTTTTTTTCGTGCAGAAATTATGCAAATTAGATGAACTTTGATTTATTTAGTGCTACTTACACGATGTAAGCACACATGTCAATACGGCTCAGGGTAGAGGCTGTATTTATGAACCGATCTTCACAAAACTTCTTGAGTACCTTTGTTATCACTTTGGAACGAGAATGAGTGTTTCTGGGTACGGTCCAAAATTCAAGATGGCTGCCAGTGGCCATTTTGTACCGAAATTAGGTCCAATCAGTTTTTTGTCACAAGTTCTATACAGCTCGTATTTATGAACTGATCTTCACCAAACGTCTTGGGTACCTTTGTTTTCATCTTGGGACAGGAATAAGTGTGTTTTGGGGTGCCTTTGTCATCACTGTGCTATGAGAACAAATATTTTGGGGTTCAGTCAGGCCCACTCTGGGACTCAAAGATTTCTTTTCTAGTTTAGCATCTGACTGTCACCCACCTTTACAATACTTTACCTATACATTTGTTACAGGCAACGGTCAGTATTATGTACAGACCGTTACAATACTTTATATGTACCTTTGTTATCAGGTCATTACCTAGATGTTTGTCATTGCTGTGTCACATACTATACATGTACATGTCTTTGTCTTGACAAGTTGAGCTACAGTGTCATTGACACTTTCATTTCAGTGTGACTTACACACAGTAAGTATACATGTCAATACAGCTCAGACTAGAGTCTGTATTTATGAACTGATCTTCACGAAATGTCTTGGGTACCTTTGTTATCACCTTGGGATGAGAACGAGTGTTTCTGGGAGCGGTCTAAAATTCAAGATGGCTGCCAGTGGCCATTTTGTACCGAAATTAGGTCTAATCAGTTTTTTGTACACAACTTTTATACAGCTCAGACTAGAGGCCATATTTATGAACCAATCTTTACGAAACTTCCTGGGTACCTTTGTTATCACCGTGGGATGAGAGCGAGTGTTTTTGGGTGTGGTCCAAAATTCAAGATGGCCACCAGCAGCCATTTTGTACCAAAATTAGTGCAATCAGTCTTTTGTACAGAACTTAAGTATGAAAGTTCTGATTTGAATAAATTTTTGTATGAATGTTTAGTAACATGGAATACATCACATATTGTAAGGTTTTTTTTTTCGTGCAGAAATTATGCAAATTAGATGAACTTTGATTTATTCAGTGCTACTTACACAATGTAAGCACACATGTCAATACGGCTCAGGGTAGAGGCTGTATTTATGAACTGATCTTCACAAAACTTCTTGAGTACCTTTGTTATCACCTTGGGACGAGAATGAGTGTTTCTGGGTACGGTCCAAAATTCAAGATGGCTGCCAGTGGCCATTTTGTACCGAAATTAGGTCCAATCAGTTTTTTGTCACAAGTTCTATACAGCTCGTATTTATGAACTGATCTTCACCAAACGTCTTGGGTACCTTTGTTTTCACCTTGGGACAGGAATGAGTGTGTTTTGGGGTGCCTTTGTTATCACTGTGCTATGAGAACAAATATTTTGGGGTTCAGTCAGACCCACTCTGGGACTCAAAGATTTTTTCTAGTTTAGCATCTGACTGTCACCCACCTTTACAATACTTTACCTATACATTTGTTACAGGCAACGGTCGGTATTTATGTACAGACCGTTACAATACTTTATATGTACCTTTGTTATCAGGTCATTACCTAGATGTTTGTCATTGCTGTGTCACATACTATACATGTATATGTCTTTGTCTTGACAAGTTGAGCTACAGTGTCATTGACACTTTCATTTTATGAATGGCGCGGTGATCTGTCAATATTTTCTCAGCCCCAGTCCTGAGGTCTTGCATCCATTGATGTTTATCAGCGAAAGAATCTTATTCTGACTCGAGCCTTCCTTTGCTGACATTGACAACACCAGCCACTGGTATTGTCTATGTCAGCAAAGGAAGGCTCGAGTCACATGTAATATTCATTGATTGCGGAATGACTTCTACGTCACTATTCATTAATGCTCTAATTTATTACAGGGAATACTAATCCCTTTAAATACTTTGTTTCTTAATGGTTTTACCATATTGGTATAAGCGTAAACCTGTACAACTTATGTCAAACACTGAATATTTCATCTTATATCTTGTTTTAATCACTAACCTTTTGCATAACCAATTGGTTGCGCAAAAATAATTAACGTGAACGAAACAATGGGTTACGCAAGCCCAAAACACGCAAACGAAAAATGGGTTCCGTAAATTTTTGAAAATTCATGGCCTGAACCTAACATGTCTTGTTTTGTTGGATTGATTTAAGCGCCGCTTTTGACACCATAGACCATAACATACTTTTTGAAAGACTGGCAGTGAGAATAGGCCTTACTGACCGAGCACTTAATTGGTTTTCGCCGTACCTTAATGGTCGCACACAGAGTGTCCTTATTGGCAGTGAGTCGTCAGACAAGGTCACACTACAGTTCGGCATCCCTCAAGGATCGGTGTTGGGTCCCCTACTGTACACTGTCTATGTCTTACCTCTCGGTGACATTATCCGAAGCCATGGCCTTGACTTTCATTTTTACGCAGATGACACACAGCTGTATATTAGTTTTCCTCACACCTTTAAGCCTGAAGCTTGCAGTAAGATTGAACTTTGTATTTCAGACATCAAAGCATGGATGACTAAAAACTTTATTAAATTGAACGATGACAAGACAGAAGTAATATACATAGGTCTACCTCCTCAACTTTCAAAAATATCCAAACTGCCCCTCATTATTGGAGGTTCTGCGATAAAATCCAGTAGCTGTGTTCGAAACTTCGGTTATTTCATGGATGAAAATTTGGCCGCTGATGAACATATCAAACATGTCTCTCACAGTGCATTTTTTCATCTTAGAAATAGCAAAATTTGATCCTTCATTGATATGCAGACGTCACAACAGCTTGTCCACCAGTTGTTACCAGTCACCTCGACTACTGCAACTCTCTTCTTATTGGCTCTAAAACATCATCTTGAAAAGCTACAACTCATCCAAAATTGTGCTGCACAGGTCATAACCAGAACTCAAAAGTACTGCCATATAACACCAGTACTCTCTGAGTTACACTGGTTATCCGTTAAGCAAAGAATTCATTTTATAATTGTCCTTTTGGTGTTTAAGTGTATCTTGGGATCTGCACCATTCTACCTGTCTGATCTGCTTACCATCCACAAACCACCAAGGTCTCTTAGGTCTCTTAGGTCAACTCAGTCTGGTTCAGCCCGAATCTGAATGTACTAGTGCTGGTGATAGGGCCTTTGCGGTTGCTGTCCCAAGGCTTTGGAATTCTCTTCCAATTGACATAAAAAATAGTAAATCACTTCAGTCATTCAAGTCTGGTACTGAAACCTTCCTTTTTCGAAAGGCATTTCCTTCAGTTGTCTTTTAATTTTGGTCATAAACTGACATTACCAGGTGCGTGGGTGTGACTGAGTCAGTGAGGATTGCCTCGTTTCTCATCAAGTTACACTCACATACTTGTTTTGGTAAAGCTGTAGTTTGTTTTGTTTTTTTTTTATTTTGTTTTAATTCAATAACCTTTTTCTTTTAGGTTCTGTCGCTTATTGCCATGATATAGCCTTGGTTGCCGATCTGGCGTTGGGCACCAATAAATGATAATAGTGATCCATGTATCAATGTACCTGTGAAAGAATGTATGTCTATGTGTGTATATGTATGTATGCAATTATTGTACAGGCATTGAGCACCAGTTGTAGATATTCCGATCAATAAATATTTAATTTACCTTGAAAACGTCAAGATGTATTAACACAATTAGTGTAACTACGTGGCGTAACCATAAAAATTCTGTAATTATTTAGTAAACAAACATGTATAAAAGTGTTGGTAACATCATCAAAAGTTTTGGTCAAATCAGGTGATGAGAAATATTTCTTGTGTATAAAAGTGTTGTTAACATCATCAAAAGTTTGGGTCAAATCAGGTGTTGAGAAATATTTCTTGTGTTGATTCAAAGAAAATGAATATTTATGGTATTTTTAGATTCCATTAGCTGAAATATTTCAGTTGTTTGGAAAAGCAAACCTATTGTTTGCACTTCCGACCAACTGAAACATTCCAGCCAATTGAATCTAAAAATAGGTGCTGAACTATTTAAGGGCTGAACTGGTTCCAGGCCATAAACATCAGATTCGTTTAAGAATTTGACTCGGGGCTTGAGAACTTGCTGGTTAACCCACGGCATGTAACTGTTCAGCACCACAAGTTTTAGTACTAGTAACAATCCACTCTTGTCATCCTGAATACTGTTTACACATACAGGGTTATTTGTAGTTTAAAAAAGTGAATGCACTGTTGTAGGGAGACCTGTTTGATGAGTTCTATTTTTTATTGTTTTCAGTCTATTTGCTGAGCAACTTCTGTCACATCCATTCCAAGTATTAAGAAGGCAGTGTCAGGTATGACTTACAATATTATTTTCTGTTTCATCTCAATTCATATGCGAAAAAAAACTGCATAAAATAAAATTTTGATGATTTAGCCCTGTGCAAATTGGATATTTCCTTCAAAATAATTAAGGAACAGTGACTGATTCTTCATTCACCTGTATTAATAAATATTAGATAAGTTGCAAGAAATTTATTTGAACTTCTTCTGATATTCATTTGTTAATTCTTCTTGAACCACAGTCTGCTTTAGTGGTGTGGGCCGGTGTGGGCTATCAATCAAGTTTGATTTTCAACCAATATAGGGTATTTTTGGCACCCTCTCCCTATGAATTTGATAGTGGAGGTTGACTGTAGGTTTTTAGTAGCCATTAGACTTGTTGATAAATGACCAGCAAAATGAAGAATTCTATAAGGCTTAGGTATTATGGCTTTGTAAGAAGCAAATTTTATATATTTGCATGCTGACATTGAGTGCAAGAACGTGACATCTGCAACGCTTTAGCATAACCCAAGTGACTCTATATTGCATCACTTCTTTTGTAATAGGTAGGCATCTCCTATCTGGAATTACTTGGATCTTTGGCTGTGAGGGAAGCGTGTCCCTGGAACTAATCTAGTTATTTCACAGGTTAAGTTGGAAGGTATAGTTAAAAAATGAGCATTGTATCATGAACTAGCAAATAATTTGACACATTACAATTGCCCCTCTGACCGGCTTGGACTACCTTGGACTCATTTATGTGCCGGTGCAGCAGGGGTGGTCTGATTCAGACCATGGTCCAGCCCTGGACTAGTACCAGACCGGTATTTTGAAGTCTAATCCGCAACTCTAGTTTGCTTTATAAGGATGATAAACAAAATTTTTCTTGACTTTGGGGTTCCTGCGATAACCCCAAGAAGTGAAGCAGTGCTTGTTTAATGTGGTAAACAAGCTCTGTTTTACAGGTAAAATTGGACCCAGTCACCAATGCTGGGGGAGGAGGTGGGTGTGGGGTGGTGGGAAGTCCTTCAAAATGGCAACATGGGTATAAATGATTGACTAAACTTGACTTTATCTGCATGTTGTCATTATGATTAGCCATTGTGCAGAAATATGTAACCTTAACTTCTTGCATGCTGCTGGCAGATATTCCTGCCCAAGAAGGAAATCTCTTGCCACTATAATAAAGATACAGTGAAGCAGCCATGACTAGATTTGATGAAAAATATATATAATATTGTGTTACATTACTGCATATCATCAATTTGTTGAAAAAACTCATGAAATGTTACCTCAGTGATATGTGTTGCTCATCTCAGCCTTTGCATTAATGATGATAAACATATCAATATTGCTTTGCAGATTGCTGTTGAAAGTGTCGTTGAATCCCAATTAAAAAAATTTGCTGTTCTATAAAAAAAAATCAAAAAAAGAAAACTTGAAAATTGGGCCCTGCAAATCACACATATTTTTATACGAATAACCAAAGGCCCAGACTTATCTGGTGCAAACTCAATATTATCAAGGGCCAAACACAAATTTTGAACCCCCATTCCCCCAAATTTGCAAACAATACCGAAAATTAAAAGTCTTATCTGGCCCTCCATACTTTTACTATCTGCTCATGCGCAGCACTTAGGAAGAGACCGGAATTGGCGCAAAAACCTCTGTTTTTGTTTGGCCCTAAAGTCAGTAACAATGATCTGACATCTGTGCTTTAAAATCTCCTTTTTTGAGTGTAACTCAGGTAGTCTCAAATAAGTTGAACACAATGAGTGAGGTGGATTCTATGAAGATTTATTTAAATAACATCACTGTAACTTCAGTTATACACCATAAACAAAAACCTAACAATATATACAAATCACAAATATATGATTTCAATCAGTCAATATCTTGGGACAGAAAGCGAATTGAAACGATAATCGAAAATATTCTTAATACGTAATACGCGATTTTAACGAAAATCGACAACCAGTATGAAGCCAAAATCACACTCACCAGATATGTGGCAGAAGAGTATATATATATATACAAATCTTTGCAGATAAGTAAATGGACAGTTCAGGATTCACAACAAAATCTTATATGAGCGAGACGTTTGAAATTTAACAGATGAATAAGGATATTTTAGCAGGTAAAAGTGAGTAATGGTTGATAGAACCATGCACAGGCAGTGAACTGTCAGTGGTCAGTTGGCTAATAGATGCCGTGAATGCAGGTCATGTGTCATTCTGTGTGAAGTAATATAAAGCACATGTATAAACAAATAACAAACATGAAACTGAAAGTATAAATAACAAATGTATTCTTTAGCTGATAACTGGTTTCTCACCCCCTGTTACATATTCCCCCTGGTCGAAGCAATTGTCTCCTGGCAATTTATCCATTAACCTGCATAACAAACTATAATTAGTTTTGCTGAAAAAAATAAGTGGATCAGCCAACATATCAATATTGCTTTGCAGATTGCTGTTGAAAGTGTCGTTGAATCCCAATTAAAAAAATTTGCTGTTCTATGAAAAAAAATCAAAAAAAGAAAACTTGAAAATTGGGCCCTGCAAATCACACATATTTTTATACGAATAACCAAAGGCCCAGACTTATCTGGTGCAACCTCAATATTATCAAGGGCCAAACACAAATTTTGAACCCCCAATCCCCCAAATTTGCATACAATACCGAAAATTAAAAGTCTTATCTGGCCCTCCATACTTTTACTATCTGCTCTTGCACAGCACTTAGGAAGAGACCGGAATTGGCGCAAAAACCTCTGTTTTTGTTTGGCCCTAAAGTCAGTAACAATGATCTGACATCTGTGCTTTAAAATCTCCTTTTTTGAGTGTAACTCGGGTAGTCTCAAATAAGTTGAACACAATGAGTGAGGTGGATTCTATGAAGATTTATTTAAATAACATCACTGTAACTTCAGTTATACACCATAAACAAAAACCTAACAATATATACAAATCACAAATATATGATTTCAATCAGTCAATATCTTGGGACAGAAAGCGAATTGAAACGATAATCGAAAATATTCTTAATACGTAATACGCGATTTTAACGAAAATCGACAACCAGTGTGAAGCCAAAATCACACTCACCAGATATGTGGCAGAAGAGTATATATATATATACAAATCTTTGCAGATAAGTAAATGGACAGTTCAGGATTCACAACAAAATCTTATATGAGCGAGACGTTTGAAATTTAACAGATGAATAAGGATATTTTAGCAGGTAAAAGTGAGTAATGGTTGATAGAACCATGCACAGGCAGTGAACTGTCAGTGGTCAGTTGGCTAATAGATGCCGCGAATGCAGGTCATGTGTCATTCTGTGTGAAGTAATATAAAGCACATGTATAAACAAATAACAAACATGAAACTGAAAGTATAAATAACAAATGTATTCTTTAGCTGATAACTGGTTTCTCACCCCCTGTTACATATTCCCCCTGGTCGAAGCAATTGTCTCCTGGCAATTTATCCATTAACCTGCATAACAAACTATAATTAGTTTTGCTGAAAAAAATAAGTGGATCAGCCAACTGCGTACCATAAACTATTGCTGTGGTAGCAACAGAGAAATCACTTCGTTTCGGTCCCATCATTTTTTTTTACAAAAACATCTGTTTAAAAAGAAGTGTTTTATTAAAAATTAGACTGTAATTTTTTAAAAAAATATGCCTGAAATTAAAATATATTTACACAAAAATTTCATCTGTGGATTCAGTTGAAGCATTTTGAGCATAAACCCACTGACTATAGCGATCAGGTGGTTTATGTGTCCTCTCTGACCTGCTGGGGTTGCACATCTGTAATCTCCTCAGCTGAATCAGCCCTATTCACATTCTCCATGGTACTCACATAGCCCGCATCATCAGCTTCCCTCAATTCTGAATCCAATACACCATGATCTTTAAAGGTTGTGGTGGCTGGAACTATTTCACTAACGGAAGGAGAAACAGGTGAGATGGCTGCTGGCTGTCTTCGCTGAGGGATTATGTATTGCAGATATTGTAAATTTTGAGAATAACTGGAATGACTTGAATTTGATCCAGAAGAATCATATCTGATTTTGCCACACACTTGTTGGTCATCTTTTACTTTGCAGTGCCCTTTAGGAGCTGTATTTGGTCTGCTAATTCTTAAGTTCTTGGCCCTCTGCCTCTTTATGATTCAGCTAAGTCTGGGCCATTGGTTATTAGTATAAAAATATTAAACTAATTTGTATATTTTGTATACTTACTAATCCCCAGATGGGGATGGCCCTCCCATGAGTGGGCACTCATACTTCCCCGCTGAGTTATTATTTAGTACGCTCGTCTACAAAGAATGATGTTGGCGCCAATTCAAATCTCTTCCTGAGGGTTGCGCATGTACAGATAGTAAAAGTATGGAGGGTCAGATAGGACTTTTAATTTTCAGTATTGTATGCAAATTTTGGGGATTGGGGGGATTAAAAATTTGTGTTTGGCCCTTGATAATACTGAGTTTGCAACAGCTAAGTCTGGGCCATTGGGAAGTACAAAAATGTACAAATTACTTTAAATTTATCATTTTCAATTCAAATTGAATTGGTTTTATTCAAAATCAAAACAAATCGAATCATGGGACATATCTTGAAGGTGATCAATTGACTGCATACCTGTTTGGTCCAACTGTGATGCTCACATCCCGGCTGATAAAATATTCAGGCAAAGGCATGCCTTGGTGATGTAGTTGGAATTTTACCCAGTAATGATTATAGTTCAAAAACATGAATGGGTGCGATAGATGTGTATGACCTGCATTATGGCAAACGTAATGGGGAAGCTAGTAATATTACTGTCATTTGATATAATGTTGTCGATTTTGTTTGAAAACTTTAAATTTGCTTTCAATAATTCTAGTGACCAGAAAGACTGGAATTAGCATGTGTGGTGGCCAGGGTTTAGATGCTCTACATGTTAATGCAGATGTTATGACATGCATTATGTCAAAGTGGGGAAGCCAGTAATATATACTGTCATTTGATCTAATGTTCTTCACTGTCAGTGGGGATGGGGGTTTACAAAGAATAATAAAATATTGACAGATTTGAATATTTTTTCATTCTTATATGAACTGATTTTGAAACTAATGTTGGGTAACACCACAAAATAATCATTTTATAAATCATTTCTGATGAAAAAGTATATTTTATGCAGGTTTAAATAATCATTTTTGTCGGAAAAAAGTACTTGTAACAAGTCCAAAAATTGTGGCGGCAATTTGTGGTGGAAAAAAATGCCACTTCACTTCTGCGTTAACCATTAAATGTTCACCAAGAGAAATGTGGAATGCACTGCTACAATTTCAGAGATATTGAGCTGAAATTTAGCCCCAAAGGACAAATTGTATTTTCATCCGGAAAAAAATGAGTAGAGTGACTTATTCTTGCAACATCACATTAACACTTCTAGTAGACCAGGATGCACTCCTACTTTTTCAGAGATATCAAGCTGAAATTTGGCACCTATGGGTAATTTTTTATCAGGAATAACATGGGCAATCAATTTTATATGATGGTGTTGCATTCACCCTTCATCCAGAGCAATTACCTAGATGCAGTCATTCATTTTCAGAGACATTGAGCTGATATTTGAGACCTATGGGTAGGTGTTTTTTATCAGCAGTAATATGGGCATTGTGACTTTTATATATGGTGCAATGTTGCTTTAAACCTTTAACAAGATCAACTACTGGATGCACTCCTACATATTTTTATACTGTACCAATGACCCAGACATAGCTGGTGCTAACTCTTAAAATATAGGGCCAAACACAAATTTTGCCCCCCAATCCCCAAAATTTGCATCTAAAACTAAAGAAAACATGTCCTGAAAGGCCCTCCACACTTCGCCCCTACTGCGCATGTGCAGTGTCAAGGACGTTCCGAAATTGGCACCATTAATCATTCTAAGTTTGGCCCTTCATCAGTTAACATCTGACTGATCTTTGTGCTTATAAATCTCAGTTTAAATGATGCCAGACACATAAATATTAGTGAAATGGTGATTCTAAGGAGGATAGAGAAGGAGGAGAGGAAAAGAATGTGTGACAGAATATTATCAGGGCTGTAACTTAAAATTTTTTAATGAAATAATGTTAAGTTACCTATTTTCGAGGCAGCAGCCATTTTGTTGTCATTCTGATTATTTAGTTACACTGTTTTTTAAGTGTTTTCCTCTCTCCCTGTCCTTTAAGTTCCCCCTTGCTATTCTCCCATGCTTTTGGCATAGTTTTTGTAATTATTATTACTAAATTTTCTTGGGAGTTTTAGCTGAATAACAGAATGAATTCTGTTCTTTCCCCATGTTTACGTCTTCACCTACGGGTGGTTAGGCGTTGTGTTCTGCATCTACCATCTGATGTTCTGCAGTTTCTTCCCTGGAAGTCTCTGTTTTGCATCAGATAGTGTATTTTTGGTAACTGATTTCGGGCCTGGGTGCCTGGAGTCTTATTTTAGTGTTTTTACACTCATTGTTTACATTTACAACAGCCCTCTGTGTGAGGGGGGGATTTCTAAAAAATAATATCTTGATGTTATTTTAATCATAACTAGATACATTATTATTGTTCGTAAGTGTTGAATAAATTGTTTAAAATATTTTTAAAATTTTTGTCCACACTTAGGCTTGGGATCCATTGGGGCTCAACGTTACTTTTCAGAAACTTGGGCTGTTCTGAAAAAATATTTTTTCAAAATATTTTGATTTCAGTTATTTTTTCTATATTAATGGATCATATTATTATTATGTATTTTGATTGCCAGGGGTTAGTGCGAGTACCAGGACTTGTTTTCTTTTCACATTGAAAGGATATTGATCAATTGTTTTAAGAGGAAGTCTTCCTCTGACTTTATTATCATTCTATATGTGGTCAGTGTACTCGCATTAACTCCTGTTCTGTATCGTATGATTTTGATGACAATATGGGAAGCGTATGTCACGGTATGTTGTTGGGGATTTGGACACTCCGGTCCTTTCCCCGCAGGGTCACTCTACTTTATCAATTTCTATTTCAGACGATCAAGATTAGGGTGATGTATCTGTGATGTCTTCCAACAGTGTGCCTCCATCGTCACAATTAATGAAGGGCTAGCGGAAAAGTGCTCATGTAAATACGCCAATTGCCTAAGAGGACCCTAGTAGGTTCGACGGCCTTTGACGTCCGCTAGCTCGCCCGGTGTAGCGTCCATTCACCGAATGGTTCGGCAGCCGGGTTCGTCCGTTGCGGTCTAGAAGGAATTTTGGGGTGATGCGAGCACTATAAATTAACCTAATGCACACCCAGTGACGGCGGATTGGAGGGAGAACGCAGGAAGCCTTTTAGTCCGGTTCATAGCTCGTTCCGGTCCATCCGGACGGCAAGCGAGAGAGGCCCCTCTCTCGTTCAACAACATCTGGCCCCAGATGTTGTGGTACAAAATGTGTCACAAGCGGAGCATACGTCCGTCGCTTGGGACGCTCCGTTGTATAGGCAGTCCGCTGAGACTGCTAAGGCTTCCTCTTCTCGTCAGCGCACACGACCGCACCTTGGCTGCGTGACCGCCGATATATTACCAGCTTCGCCGATCAAGGATTCTTCGGCGACCAGGTCACACCATCCGGTAGCCAGGGACACGAGGCCTGCAGACTCCGGACGTTCGCATAGGAAGTGTGCGGGAGTCAATGTACACGGAGCTTCCGGCGGCAATGCATCGTAAGACCGCTACTGCACAGGCCTCGGGAACGGACGTGCTTTCCTTAATAGCACAGTTTATCGCAGCATCCCAGCATCAACTGAATCTGTCGCATATATTTTATCCGACGATGCTGGGTCGGGACGCTCCGCGGAAGCGGGTACGGACGTCCGAAAGTTTCATCCGGTCCGACGGGATACCGAAAGGGATTCGGAGGATTTCGAGCTTTCCCTTTCGGAACAACATATGCTGTTGTGTATGTCATCTGACTTGGTCTTCTACAGCTTCTTTCGTCGGACCAGAATGCTGCGATGCCGGATAAGAAACTGATAGCGTCGGTGGACTTAGAAATTTTTGGTTCGGTTCAGGGACATCGTCCCTCAGTTCCGACATAGTCCAATAATGTCACACAAACTTTCGAATTATTGAACGACGCTATATATATTATTATTTTATGCTTGCTAACCAAGCATTTCTGGTTTCTTGTTCGAAGAGTTAGGGAGATGTCTTTCAAAAGTGTGCCTCTGTCGTCATAGTTAATGAAGAGTTAGCGGCAATAAGTGCTCATGGAATATGTCTGTCGCCTACGGAGTGACATTCGCTAGCTCACCCGGTGTAGCGTACATTCATCGAATGGTTCGGCTGCCGGGTTCGTCCGTTGCGGTCTAGGAAGGAGATTTGGGTGATGCGAGCACTTTAATTACTTTAGTACTCACCCAGTGACGGCAGATTGAGGACAGATCGGAGGAAGCCTGTTAGTCCGGTTCCTGGCTTGTCCAGGTCCGTCCGGGCTGTGAGCGAGAGAGGTCCCTCTCTCGCCCAACAACATAGGGGACCGCATGTTGTGGTTCAGATATTTTACATTCGGAGCATATGTCCGTTGGTCGGGACGCTCCGTTATATTGACAGTCCGAGAGACTGTCTTTAATGCTTCCTCATCCTCACAGCAGGGCACACGACCGCACATTGGCTACGTGACCTCGAGTATCCGATCAGTTTCGGCATTCAGTGATTCCACGGCGAATAGGTCGCGCCATCCGGTAGCCAAGGGACACGAGGCCTATACACTCCGTTCGCTCGCATATTGGTAGTATGCACGGGGTAACGATCACGGAGCTTCCAGCGGCAATGCATCGTAAGACCGCTTCTCCTCAGGCCTCAGTGACGGACGTGCTATCCGAGTTAGCACAGTTGTTTTGCAGCATCCCAGCAATTGACAGTTTCTCGGTCGAATCAGGAATTATCCGACGGCGCTGGGTCGGTGCGGTCCGCAGTTGCATCAGGTACGGACGACCGAACGCTTTATAGGGTCCGACAGGATGGCGAAAGGGATTCGAAAGATTTCGAGTTTTCCCTTTAGTAGTATCGGAAGATGCCTTTCATATCTTCTGGCATTATCTTCCAGTGATTATTATTTCGGACTTCATTGCTGCGATCTTGGATAAGAGACTTATAGCGTCATTGGACTCGGATTTTTCGATCGGTTCAGGGACATTGTCCCTGACTTACCGACGCAGTCCAATATTGTCATTACAACATGTGTTTTATTTTTCGACGCTATATATATATATATACAAGCCTGCTACTAAGCATGATAGTTTAGTTTCTTGTCCGCGTTGCTCATTTCTGCCATTTTATCATTTATACAAATAGTTTATTTTGGCAGAGCAGGGCATACCGAGAGTTCATATGCGTCTAGACGGTGTGATTAAAGAATGCATATATTCTTTTTCGCCGTTTATGTCTTTTCCAATTTCAGTGTTGGGAATGACATTATGTATAGTAGACTTAACTTAGACGCTTTATTATACGTAATCCGCCTTACTGAGGCGTTATCATTACGTCTTCAAGAAAAGATTTACGGGATATTATTCTCAATGTAATTTCTTTTGAGGGCAGTAGTTTGTTCACGTATAACTCCGCCCTTCAGTGGCTGATTGGAGTTAGTTAGACGTGACGCAGCCCTAGCTACATCCACACGCGTGGATAGTAAGGTTAAGAACTCTCTCAGAGTCGCTTCGTTCTCGGAGGAGCTTCTCTTCGACGGCAACTTTTCGGCAATCCATGAATTGCTCGATTTACACGTTCTCTTGTCTATCTAGTGTTACAAGAGATTCAGACTGGGGCAAACATTCGGTGGTTGACTCAGAGAGTGCCGCCGCAGTTGCCGGACCCGAGTGTGGCTGTTATGACGGTTGCCAGTCAAACAGATTGGGATATAATACTGATCCCTACGGATTCGAAGTGCCAGGGTCTTTGGGTTCCGCAGTCTTTTAGCAATCAGTTTTCTTCCGCGGAATAATGTTTTTTAGGCTTGCTTTATGTCATTGCATGAACATTATTCAGAAACGCATGCCCAAATTCCTGTCCTTTAATTCGACAGTAGTGGCGTATCTCCGGAACCAGGGAGGCACTCATTCGTTTCCATTATTCAATTTAATGGAAAGAATCCGTCTGTTGGTTATAGTACACCAAGTTCAGTTTTGGTCCGTCATATTCCGGGTCGTCTGATTGTTTTATCGGACTCCCGTTCTCTTACGGGTCGCTTGTTGCTGTCAGAATGGACTCTCAACAAACAAGTATTCAATCAGATTTGCTATCTATGGGAGCGCCCAATGATGATTTATTTATGACACAGCTTGCTAATCAATTGCAGACGTATGTGTTGGCTTGTCCAGATCTCTGAGCTAATATTGTTAACGCTCTATTGATCTATAGGACGGAATGATAGGATACGCGTATCCTCCGGCGCTGTTGTTTTAGCAGGTATTGCTAAGATAAACAACCACAATACATTTCTGTTGATAGCATCTCTATCTTCACAGAGATCATGAGTAATTTACTCTCTTGTCTACTGTGGGTCTTAACGTGAAATCTTCCTCTATGTGAGGATCTTTTTCACTGGGTAAATCGTGTCATCTTTATCACAACCAGCAAGGTCGCAACCTTCATGTATTCCGTTGTGTGGTCCGTATTGCATTGTAGCACTGTACTGGACGAGCTTTGGACGCGATTTCTTACTATAGGAGATCCTCTTCTTCGCTATTCTATGCGGCTAAAGTGGAGGCTCTTCCGTCGTGGTGTAGGGATCATTATGTTCATATTGTTGATCCCTCCATACTACTCATTGCTATTTTTTTAGTATACTTGTTTCACAAGATCTACTGCAGCCTGTTATTATTTAGGTTATAGGTTTATGTTACCTCATACCTATGCACTCTACGATAGTTTACAATTGAGTCTTTTGTCTCTTTATCTAAGTCAGTTAGTAACTTTTTGATAAATGGACTTAGAATCTTTAGATTAAATTCCTATACGGATTTTAACTTCGGTTCTTATTTAGCTAAGTAATCATTTGAGCCTCTGGAAACAGTAGTTTTCAAATTCTGACCTTTTAGACAGTAATTCTGTTGGTTTCGCTTTTACTGTAGAGTCAGTGAGTTTCATGCACTATCGATGGATGATTTTCACTTTCATAGTTTCGGAATCAATTCTTCCGTTACTATTTAGGTTGGATTGTTGCATAAGAGTTAGACTCCTATTATCCGGAACCTATTATTTTAAGGTCCTTCCGTCTTCGTATGGGAATAGGCCTTTACTCTTTCCGGGTACAGTTTATGTATTTATAAACAGATATCTGTTTATTACAAAGGGCGTAAGCTTCTTCTGTCTTTGATGTCTAGTAGAAGGACGTTTCGCTCCATTTTATTGTTAATGGATTCTATTAACTATCAGTACTGCTTATGGTATATCATTGACTTAGCAGTTGTGCTTAAGATTTCGGCTCATGAAGTAAGAGTTCTTCTACTTCTTGGGCTTACATTAATAGTGTCGCTATTATAGATTTTTGAAGGCCGCTCATTGCGCTCAGCCATTCACATTCATGAATTTTATCTCAGAAATATCGAGTCCATTTCTGGAGGCCTCTATTGTTAGGTCTATTATCTACTGCTCAGAATGTCATTCACTTAACAGTTGCTACTATAGCTAGGTAGGCTGTCTGTTTCGGCAGTGTCTCCGTTCGGCTGCCCTCTTCGCTCTGGGCTATTTGACCCAGGGCAAGAAAAAGGGGGGGGGGGGGGGAGGGTGTTCCCTTGGGTCACCTGTTTTACTATGAAAACAAGGGGATACCTCCTCCGGAGTCAGTAATTCTGAGCTGTTATTGGGATGGTTGTTTAGTGAGAAGTTTAGGTTTTTAAAATTCATTCAAGTCTTAGTTTTTAAAGTATAGCTTTTGAATATTGCATATGTCAACGGACATGATTATGCAATCCTCAGACACTTTTAGGAGTATAAGAGTCTCTATTCTCTAGACTTACTTTATTTATTGGCTTACTTTAAAAATTATTAGTATAAGGATTATATTGGATATTAATAGAGTACATGGATGTATGAAGCTCAATTTTGGAAGGTGTTGTATCTTTCTAATTTATCATAAATAAGAAAGATACATGTAAGGCCTATTACTTCTTTTTCCCTACAGGGGATGACTCTATTTTATTTTATTGAGCGTATTCCATTTTGCTCTATGTCCTTGGCCCTCCAGCCTTTTTACTATTCAGCTATGTCTGGGTCATTGGTACAGTATAAAAATGTTAAAAAATTTATAGTAATTTATATATTTTTTATACTTACCAATGACCCAGACGGGGATGGCCCTCCCAGGAGTTGGGAACTCTTGCCTCCCCGCTGAGTACATAGCGCTTACCAGGCACTGGTTATTAGAATGATTAATGGCGCCAATTTCGGAATGTCCTTGACACTGCGCATGCGCAGTAGGGGCAAAGTGTGGAGGGCCTTTCAGGACATGTTTTCTTTAGTTTTAGATGCAAATTTTGGGGATTGGGGGGCAAAATTTGTGTTTGGCCCTATATTTTAAGAGTTAGCACCAGCTATATCTGGGTCATTGGTAAGTATAAAAAATATATAAATTACTATAAATTTTTTAACTTTCAGAGGTATTGAGCTGAAAATTGGCACCAAGGGGTAATTTTTTATCTGGAGTAGAATGGACAGGGGCAAATTTTACATGCGACATTCACGCCTGGCAATCTAGAAAATCCAGGATTGCAAAACAATTGCCCTCCTCAGATTGCTTAGGAGTGCATTTGCATCTGAAGTTTTCAATGCAAAAGCTTGTATGCTATTTTGGATATATTCACTTCAAGGTATTAATATTGTGACTGAAAAGTTGTACTACATTCAGCTACATAGTGGAAAAATTGGAACACACATCTTCTCATTATTCAAAATGTTGCATTCAATTTTTATGTGACTGTCTTCTACACTCAAAATGTATCGAAATGCGACACAGAATGGGTTATGAATTAATGCGAATCAATGCAACATTGACAAATCACCCCTGAGTTCCAGTGTGTTCTCTGTGCCAGTCAGCACAGAGAACACATTTGAACTCAGGGGACAAAATGATAATAAACAGGTCCTGAAAATAAAGGGGTGCAAAATATTGCCCTCCTCAATTTTTTCTAGGCGTGCAGCACTCCTGCACTCCTAAAGAATGCCAGGCCTGGACATTGTTTTAGCCTCTTAATTTTAATCCTTTAACTTTAACCCTTCGGTTATTGAAGAGCTGCATTTTAACATTTTCAGAAATATCTGACTGAAATTGGTTATCTATGCATAATTTCACCAGGAAAATGACATTGGATGGTCACTATCATGCCTGAAACTGCATAAATCCAACCACCACATTAACCTGGAATGCATTCCTATATTTTGAGAGATATCGAGCTGCAAATTTTCACCTTGGTATTATTTTTTACCAGGAGTAACATAAGTATGGTGAATTTGACATGCCGTGTCACATTAACCCTTCATATTAAGCAATGCTGGGTACATGGCCTAGTATTTTAAAAATGTCTTATTGCAAAATATTCTGTTAAGAAATTTTGGCTTAGACAAACAAAATGTTGTTGGACAGATTCTTAAGGCCCAGAAAAACAAAATATCATTTTGTGACCTTGACCTTCAGGGTACACACATTATTGTACCAACATACTTTCTCCAATAGAGCCCTGCAAACCTCAAATTTGTGGTCGAATTGAATCTTTAATCAAGCCAGTCAGAGAATTTCAAATCGAATCAAATCTCACAGCCCTTCAAGTTGTAAATACTGTACCTTATAATGGTACAGACATGTACTGTGAGGCTCCACTCAAGTATTGAATTTAACAGCGACTTGTTTGGGCAAGGCAGTCAAAAAGTGGAATATTTCTGAACAGAATCAACATTGTAATTTCAGAAGCAGAACCTCCTTTATTACATGCCTGTTCTATGAAATCTACAGCAACGTTAAACCATGCACAAAATGAAAATCCATTCCGCACACGTGCAGAATGGAAATCATTGACAGACTATTTTTAAATAGAAGCAAAATTTCATTGTGATTTTCTACAAATCGTACACCACAATTACAATTTGAATCCATAGCGATAGCTGAAAATTATCCCCAGAGTTCCAGTGTGTTCTATGTGCCAGTGGGCACATAGAACACATTGGAACTCAGGGGACGAAATAGTAACACAGGTTTCCCTCACAAATTTCATTGGCAATAAAATGTGTTCTTTTTGTTGGTAGTTGTCAAATGAATTGCTGAGTGCCCTTATAATAATTATTTTTACAGACATGAACGCATGTAATAAACACAGAATGACACGCACATGTGAATGGGTTAATCGATATAGCATGAGTGACAGTGCAGAAGGATAAGACAAGAGGCTGCGTGTGTCACTCTGTGTATTGGACTCTTCTTCTACCATCAGGTCTCATGTGTGGTGGACCTGATGACCAATGAAGAGTTTGAGAGGATTTAGAACTTGGTAGGATTTTGAGAACATCGTTATGGTTTGAAAATTTCTGAATCTGCAGGATGTTAATCAAATCGAATCATCAGGCTGATTTCAAATTTTGAAGCTATGCTGGGTCTATAAATTGTATTGACTCATTTATTTATAAACAAAACCTTACTAAAGTAAGTCCCCCCTTGATGGTTGGTAACAAAGTATCTGTGAAAAAAATACTTGTGATACCAATCACCAAGATATTTTCCATCAGGTCTAGTCATGGTTGCTTTACAGCAGCCATGACTAGATTTGATGAAAAATTCATCTAAATATGACACACAAAAAAGTCCACTAATTTTAGGGAGGAAATTTGATTAAATGTACCCAAATTATACTTATTTTAGAGGCGATGAAACTTCTGTCCAGGAATAATCGCCAGCAACATGTAAGGAGTTAAAGCTCCACCATTTACTTTATAAAACAAACATTGAGATGCAATACAATGTGCTGTTCTGCATTCTCTTTTCAACAGGTAAATTACAATGGAGAATCCTACCATTGTACACCCTTCACACTATTTACAGTACTTTTGAATCTTCAAAGACACCAGGTAAGTTTATTTTATTCAACTCTTAACTAAACAGTTTTGATAAATTTACTCTTATATAAACCCGGGCTGCCATCCAAGGTGAAAATACTGCAATGAAAGCTAAAATGAAGTGTTTTTTGGCTCTTTTTAGCTCACCTGGCCTAAAAGGCCAAGTGAGCTTTTCTCATCACTTGGTGTCCGTCGGAGTCCAACGCCCGTAAACTTTTCACATTTTCATCTTCTTCTCTGTAACCGCTGAGCCGGTGAGAACCAAACTTGCCGGGAATGGTATATGGGAGGTCCTCTACAAACGATCATCATTTTGTTCCCGTTGGATGAAAAACATGGCTTCCTGGGGCATTCTTTGATTCTGGTTGTTGGATTTTCAAAAATCTTCTCCTCTGAAACTGCCAGGTCAAATGTTTTGAAACTTCACATAAATGATAACTGGGACCCCCCCTCTACCAACGATCCTCATTTAATGTTGATTGGGTCACAAACATGGCAGGGATAGCCTATGGTAAATCACATTTTCCTCTTCTTCTCTGACAAAACCGAGGCAACGTGAAAACAAACCTGGCAGGGATAGTCTATGGGAGGTCCTCTACAAACGATCCTGATTTTGTTCCCGTAGGTTGAAAAACATGGCCACCAGAGGCATTCTTTGATTTTGATTGGTAGATTTTCAAAAATCTTCTCCTCTGAAACTGCCCGGCCAAATGTTTTGATACTTCACACAAATGATGACTTTGACCCCCTCTACCAACGATCATCATTTAATGTTGATCGGGTTGCAAACATGGCCACAATTGCAGCTTATAGTTACTATAGAAACCCTATGGGAAATCACATTTTCATCTTCTTCTCCGGAACTACTGAGCTGATGTGAACCAAACCTGGCAGGGATGGTCTATGGGATGTCCTCTAGAAACGATCCTCATTTTGTTCCCGTGGGTTGAAAAACATGGCCGCCAGAGGCATACTTTGATTCTGATTGGTGGATTTTCAAAAATCTTCTCCTCTGAAACTGCCAGGCCAAATGTTTTGATACTTCACATAAGTGATGACTGGGACCCCCCTCTACCAACGATCCTCATTTAATGTTGATCGGGTTGTAAACATTGCCACAATTGGCCTATGGGAAATCACATTTTCATCTTCTTCTCTGGAACTACTGAGCCGACGTGAACCAAACTTCGCAGGAATGGTCTATGGGAGGATGGAAATATGTGGCCACCAGAGGCTATATTCAAATGCTTAACCCAATGCCTCCCCTCTCTGCATGAAGATCAGTACTGTCAGCAAAATACTTGTTTTTGAGAATCTGATAAGGGTTGATTCCAGTTTTCTCCACTGAGAACTGGAAAAAAAACCCCAAAATATTGTGTATACAGTACAAGTCAAAATAAGCTGTAGCATAACTGCAATGAATTAAGTAAACTGCTGCTCCTACCCTGACAAGATCAGAATCTGACATTTTCTGGAAAGCTATCAGTGAGAGCTTTCTAGAAAATGATGTTAGCTTATGGTCTTATAAGTGTAGGAAGAGAAAGATACATAGTTTATAGGATTTTCCTACACAACTTATTTTGACTTGTACTACTGTAAACAATGGCAGCTGTATGTTTCTCATGTTACTTATCAGTAAATCTTGATTGAACACCAGGAAAGTTTTCATTTATATTCTCTTCCCATCATGTCAGCTTGAATGACAGTAATTATTGTATATCTTTTAAAATTTGACAAAATTAGATTAAAATGTGTTTGACTGTAACCCTTTACCTATCCAAAGCTATTTTGAAAGAGAATACTGACTGAGAAAATTTTAATTTTCAAAATATTTAACCTTCTTTTACTGAATTTTTTTTTGTTGTGACAGAATTCATAAATGTGTGCATTTTCAAGAAAATCTTCTTTGAAACTACAAGGCCAAATGGTTTGAAAACTTAGTGTGACCGATGACTGTGACCCCCTCTACCAATGATCCACATTTTAACCTTCATTGGGTTGCAATTGTGGCTTATAGTTACTATAGAAACCCTATAGGAAATCACATTTTCATCATCTTCACTGAAAGCACTGAGCCAGTGTGAACCAGACATGGCAAACATTGTCTATGAGAGGTTCTCTACAACTGTTACTCATTTTATTCCTGTTGGGTGAAAAAACATGGCTGCCAGAAGCATTCTTTGATTCTGATTGGTCAATTTTGAAAACTCTTCTCCTCTGAAACCACAGGGCCAAATGTTTTGAAACTTTGCATGGTGGAGAACTTGGGATACCCTCCACCAACGCTCATTTTAATGTTGATCGTATTGCAAACATGGCCACAATTGCAGTTTATAGTTACAAAAGAAAAAACCTATGGGAAATCACATTTTCATCTTCTCTCTGGAACTACTGATCTGACGTGAACCAAAACTTGGCAAGAATGGTCTATAAGAGGCCCGCTACAAACGATCCTCCTTTTGTTCCCGTTGGTTGGAAAATATGGCCACCAGAGACATTCTATAATTCTGTTTGATGGATTCAATTGTTTTGAAACTTCACGTGATTGAGGACTGGGACACCTTCTACCAATGATCCTCATGTAATGTTGATGTAATGTTGCAAACATGGCCACAATTGTAGCTCATAGTTACCTTTCCATGGTAAATCACATTTTTATATGTAGTTCCAGGTGAGCGATTACAGGCTTTGTGGAGCCTCTAGTTTTGTTTAAACAGAATTCATAAATGTGTGCATTTTCAAGAAATCGCCTTTGAAATTACAAGGTGAAATGTTTTGAAACTTAATGTGACTGATGACTGTAACCCCCCTCTACCAATGATCTTCATTTAATCTTCATCGGATTGCAATTATGTCTGCAATTGTGGCTTATAGTTACTATAGAAACCCTATAGGAAATCACATTTTCATCATGTTCTCTGAAAGTACTGAGCCAATGTGAACCAGACTTGGCATGCATGGTCTATGAGAGGTTCTCTACAACTGTTACTCATTTTATTAGTCCCCTACTGGCATCACCGGAGGGGACTATAGGTTTGCACTCTGTCCATCCATCAGTCTGTCAGTCACACTTTAGTTTTCCAGACTTTTTTTGGAAATGCTTCAACTGAATGTTTTAATATTTTTGGTAACCTACTATAAAACGATGACTTACAGATCAAGTTTGAGTTTCATGCTGATTGCATTATTCTTGTTTGAGTTATTGCTCTTGGAAATATGGAAAAGCGCCAAAATATCAGTATTTTTATACTGTACCAATGACCCAGACATAGCTGGTGCTAGCTCTTAAAATATAGGGCCAAACACAAATTTTGCCCCCCAATCCCCAAAATTTGCATCTAAAACCAAAGAAAACATGTCCTGAAAGGCCCTCCACACTTCGCCCCTACTGTGCATGCGCAGTGTCAAGGACGTTCCGAAATTGGCGCCATTAATCATTCTAAGTTTGGCCCTTCATCAGTTAACATCTGACTGATCTTTGTGCTTATAAATCTCAGTTTAAATGATGCCAGACACATAAATATTAGTGAAATGGTGATTCTAAGGAGGATAGAGAAGGAGGAGAGGAAAAAAATGTGTGACAGAATATTATCAGGGCTGTAACTTAAAATTTTTTAAGGAAATTATGTTAAGTTACCTATTTTCGAGGCAGCAGCCATTTTGTTGTCATTCTGATTATTTAGTTACACTGTTTTTTAAGTGTTTTCCTCTCTCCCTGTCCTTTAAGTCCCCCCTTGCTATTCTCCCATGCTTTTGGCATAGTTTTTGTAATTATTATTACTAAATTTTCTTGGGAGTTTTAGCTGAATAACAGAATGAATTCTGTTCTTTTCCCCATGTTTACGTCTTCATCTACGGGTGGTTAGGCATTGTGTTCTGCATCTACCATCTGATGTTCTGCAGTTTCTTCCCTGGAAGTCTCTGTTTTGCATCAGATAGTGTATTTTTGGTAACTGATTTCGGGCCTGGGTGCCTGGAGTCTTATTTTAGTGTTTTTACACTTATTGTTTACATTTACAACAGCCCTCTGTGTGAGGGGGGGATTTCTGGAAAATAATATCTTGATGTTATTTTAATCATAACTAGATACATTATTATTGTTCGTAAGTGTTGAATAAATTGTTTAAAATATTTTTAAAATTTTTGTCCACACTTAGGCTTGGGATCCATTGGGGCTCAACGTTACTTTTCAGAAACTTGGGCTGTTCTGAAAAAATATTTTTTCAAAATATTTTGATTTCAATTATTTTTTCTATATTAATGGATCATATTATTATTATGTATTTTGATTGCCAGGGGTTAGTGCGAGTACCAGGACTTGTTTTCTTTTCACATTGAAAGGATATTGATCAATTGTATTAAGAGGAAGTCTTCCTCTGACTTTATAATCATTCTATATGTGGTCAGTGTACTCGCATTAACTCCTGTTCTGTATCGTATGATTTCGATGACAATATGGGAAGCGTATGTCACGGTATGTTATTGGGGATTTGGACACTCCGGTCCTTTCCCCGCAGGGTCACTCTACTTTATCAATTTCTATTTCAGACGATCAAGATTAGGGTGATGTATCTGTGATGTCTTCCAACAGTGTGCCTCCGTCGTCACAATTAATGAAGGGCTAGCGGAAAAGTGCTCATGTAAATACGCCAATTGCCTAAGAGGACCCTAGTAGGTTCGACGGCCTTTGACGTCCGCTAGCTCGCCCGGTGTAGCGTCCATTCACCGAATGGTTCGTCAGCCGGGTTCGTCCGTTGCGGTCTAGAAGGAATTTTGGGGTGATGCGAGCACTATAAATTAACCTAATGCACACCCAGTGACGGCGGATCGGAGGGAGAACGGAGGAAGCCTTTTAGTCCGGTTCATAGCTCGTTCCGGTCCATCCGGACGGCAAGCGAGAGAGGCCCCTCTCTCGTTCAACAACATCTGGCCTCAGATGTTGTGGTACAAAATGTGTCGCAAGCGGAGCATACGTCCGTCGCTCGGGACGCTCCGTTGTATAGGCAGTCCGCGGAGACTGCTAAGGCTTCCTCTTCTCGTCAGCGCACACGACCGCACCTTGGCTGCGTGACCGCCGATATATTACCAGCTTCGCCGATCAAGGATTCTTCGGCGACCAGGTCACACCATCCGGTAGCCAGGGACACGAGGCCTGCAGACTCCGGACGTTCGCATAGGAAGTGTGCGGGAGTCAACGTTCACGGAGCTTCCGGCGGCAATGCATCGTAAGACCGCTACTGCACAGGCCTCGGGAACGGACGTGCTTTCCTTAATAGCACAGTTTATCGCAGCATCCCAGCATCAACTGAATCTGTCGCATATATTTTATCCGATGATGCTGGGGCGGAAGCGGGTACGGACGTCCGAAAGTTTCATCCGGCCCGACGGGATACCGAAAGGGATTTGGAGGATTTCGAGCTTTCCCTTTCGGAACAACATATGCTGTTGTGTATGTCATCTGACTTGGTCTTCTACAGCTTCTTTCGTCGGACCAGAATGCTGCGATGCCGGATAAGAAACTGATAGCGTCGGTGGACTGAAATTTTTGGTTCGGTTCAGGGACATCGTCCCTCAGTTCCGACATAGTCCAATAATGTCACACAAACTTTCGAATTATTGCACGACGCTATATATATTATTATTTTATGCTTGCTATAACCAAGCATTTCTGGTTTCTTGTTCGCAGAGTTATGGAGATGTCTTTCATAAGTGTGCCTCTGTCGTCATAGTTAATGAAGAGCTAGCGGCAATAAGTGCTCATGGAATATGTCTATCGCCTACGGAGTGACATTCGCTAGCTCACCTGGTGTAGCGTACATTCATCGAATGGTTCGGCTGCCGGGTTCATCCGTTGCGGTCTAGGAAGGAGATTTGGGTGATGCGAGCACTTTAATTACTTTAGTACTCACCCAGTGAGGACAGATCGGAGGAAGCCTGTTAGTCCGGTTCCTGGCTTGTCCAGGTCCGTCCGGGCTGTGAGCGAGAGAGGTCCCTCTCTCGTCCAACAACATAGGGGACCGCATGTTGTGGTTCAGATATTTTACATTTGGAGCATATGTCCGTCGGTCGGGATGCTCCGTTATATTGACAGTCCTAGAGACTGTCCTTAATGCTTCCTCATCCTCACAGCAGGGCACACGACCGCACATTGGCTACGTGACCTCGAGTATCCGATCAGTTTCGTCATTCAGTGATTCCACGGCGAATAGGTCGCGCCATCCGGTAGCCAAGGGACACGAGGCCTATACACTCCGTTCGCTCGCATATTGGTAGTATGCACGGGGTAACGATCACGGAGCTTCCAGCGGCAATGCATCGTAAGACCGCTTCTCCTCAGGCCTCAGTGACGGACGTGCTATCCGAGTTAGCACAGTTGTTTCGCAGCATCCCAGCAATTGACAGTTTCTCGGTCGAATCAGGAATTATCCGACGGCGCTGGGTCGGTGCGGTCCGCGGTTGCATCAGCTACGGACGACCGAACGCTTTATAGGGTCCGACAGGATGGCGAAAGGGATTCGAAAGATTTCGAGTTTTCCCTTTAGTAGTATCGGAAGCTGCCTTTCATATCTTCTGGCATTATCTTCCAGTGATTGTTATTTCGGACTTCATTGCTGCGATCTTGGATAAGAGACTTATAGCGTCATTGGACTCGGATTTTTCGATCGGTTCAGGGACATTGTCCCTGACTTACCGACGCAGTCCAATATTGTCATTACAACATGTGTTTTATTTTTCGACGCTATATATATATATATATACAAGCCTGCTACCAAGCATGACAGTTTAGTTTCTTGTCCGCGTTGCTCATTTCTGCCATTTTATCTTTTATACGAATAGTTTATTTTGGCAGAGCAGGGCATACCGAGAGTTCTTATGCGTCTAGACGGTGTGGTTAAAGACTGCATATATTCTTTTTCGCCGTTTATGTCTTTTCCAATTTCAATGTTGGAAACGACATGATGTATAATAGACTTAACTTAGACGCTTTATCATACGTAATCCGCCTTACTGAGGCGTTATCATTACATCTTCAAGAAAAGATTTACGGGATATTATTCTCAATGTAATTTCTTTTGAGGGCAGTAGTTTGTTCACGTATAACTCCGCCCTTCAGTGGCTGATTGGAGTTGGTTAGACGTGACGCAGCCCTACCTACATCCGCACGCGTGGATAGTAAGGTTAAGAACTCTCTCAGAGTCGCTTCGTTCTCGGAGGAGCTTCTCTTCGACGGCAACTTTTCGGCAATCCATGATTTGCTCGATTTACACGTTCTCTTGTCTATCTAGTGTTACAAGAGATTCAGACTGGGGCAAACATTCGGTGGTTGACTCAGAGAGTGCCACCGCAGTTGCCGGACCCGAGTGTGGCTGTTATGACGGTTGCCAGTCAAACAGATTGGGATATAATACTGATCCCTACGGATTCGAAGTGCCAGGGTCTTTGGGTTCCGCAGTCTCTTAACAATCAGTTTTCTTCTGCGGAATAATGTTTTTTAGGCTTGCTTTATGTCATTGCATGAACATTATTCAGAAACGCATGCCCAATTCCTGTCCTTTAATTTGACAGTAGTGGCGTATCTCCGGAACCAGGGAGGCACTCTTTCGTTTCCGTTATTCAATTTAATGGAAAGAATCCGTCTGTTGGTTATAGTACACCAAGTTCTGTTTTGGTCCGTCATATTCCGGGTAGTCTGATTGTTTTACCGGACTCCCGTTCTCTTACGGGTCGCTTGTTGCTGTCAGAATGGACTCTCAACAAACAAGTATTCAATCAGATTTGCTATCTATGGGAGCACCCAATGATGATTTATTTACGATACAGTTTGCTAATCAATTGCAGACGTATGTGTTAGCTTGTCCAGATCTGAGCTAATGTTGTTAACGCTCTATTGATCTATAGGACGGAATGATAGGATACCCGTATCCTCCGGCGCTGTTGTTTTAGCAGGTATTGCTAAGATAAACAACCACAATACATTTCTGTTGATAGCATCTCTATCTTCACAGAGATCATGGGTAATTTACTCTCTTGTCTACTGTGGGTCTTAACGTGAAATCTTCCTCTATGTGAGGATCTTTTTTCACTGGGTAAATCGTGTCATCTTTATCACAACCCGCAAGGTCGCAACCTTCATGTATTCCGTTGTGTGGTCCGTATTGCATTGTATGCACTGTACTGGACGAGCTTTGGACGCGATTTCTTACTATAGGAGATCCTCTTCTTCGCTATTCTATGCGGCTAAAGTGGAGGCTCTTCCGTCGTGGTGTAGGGATCATTATGTTCATATTGTTGATCCCTCCATACTACTCATTGCAATTTTTTAGTATACTTGTTTCACAAGATCTACTGCAGCCTGTTATTATTTAGGTTATAGGTTTATGTTACCTCATACCTATGCACTCTACGATAGTTTACAATTGAGTCTTTTGTCTCTTTATCTAAGTCAGTTAGTAACTTTTTGATAAATAGACTTAGAATCTTTAGATTAAATTCCTATATGGATTTTAACTTCGGTTCTTATTTAGCTAAGTAATCATTTGAGCCTCTGGAAACAGTAGTTTTCAAATTCTGACCTTTTAGACAGTAATTCTGTTGGTTTCTCTTTTACTGTAGTGTCAGTGAGTTTCATGCACTATCGATGGATGATTTTTCACTTTCGTAGTTTCGGAATCACTACTTCCGTTACTATTTAGGTTGGATTTTTGCACATAAGAGTTAGGCTCCTATTATCCGGAACCTATTATTTTAAGGTCCTTCCGTCTTCGTATGGGCATAGGCCTTTACTCTTTATGGGTACAGTTTATGTATTTATAAACAGATATCTGTTTATTACTATGGGCGTAAGCTTCTTCTGTCTTTGATGCCTAGTAGAAGGACGTTACGCTCCATTTTATTGTTAATGGATTCTATTTACTATCGGTACTGCTTATGGTATATCATTGACTTAGCAGTTGTGCTTAAGATTTCGGCTCATGAAGTAAGAGCTCTTCTACTTCTTGGGCTTACATTAATAGTGTTGCTATTATAGATTTTTGAAGGCCGCTCATTGCGCTCAGCCATCCACATTCATGAATTTTATCTCAGAAATATCGAGTCCATTTCTGGAGGCCTCTATTGTTAGGTCTATTATCTACTGCTCAGAATGTCATTCACTTAACAGTTGGTACTATAGCTAGGTAGGCTGTCTGTTTCGGCAGTGTCTCCGTTCTGCTGCCCTCTTCGCTCTGGGCTATTTGACCCAGGGCAAGAAAAAGGGGGGGGGGGGAGGGTGTTCCCTTGGGTCACCTGTTTTACTATGAAAACAAGGGGATACCTCCTCCGGAGTTAGTTATTCTGAGCTGTTATTGGGATGGTTGTTTAGTGAGAAGTTTAGGTTTTTAAAATTCATTCAAGTCTTAGTTTTTAAAGTATAGCTTTTGAATATTGCATATGTCAACGGACATGATTATGCAATCCTCAGACACTTTTAGGAGTATAAGAGTCTCTATTCTATAGACTTACTTTATTTATTGGCTTACTTTAAAAATTATTAGTATAAGGATTATATTGGATATTAATAGAGTACATGGATGTATGAAGCTCAATTTTGGAAGGTGTTGTATCTTTCTAATTTATCATAAATAAGAAAGATACATGTAAGGCCTATTACTTCTTTTTCCCTACAGGGGATGACTCTATTTTATTTTATTGAGCGTATTCCATTTTGCTCTATGTCCTTGGCCCTCCAGCCTTTTTACTATTCAGCTATGTCTGGGTCATTGGTACAGTATAAAAATGTTAAAAAATTTATAGTAATTTATATATTTTTTATACTTACCAATGACCCAGACGGGGATGGCCCTCCCAGGAGTTGGGAACTCTTGCCTCCCGCTGAGTACATAGCGCTTACCAGGCACTGGTTATTAGAATGATTAATGGCGCCAATTTCGGAACGTCCTTGACACTGCGCATGCGCAGTAGGGGCGAAGTGTGGAGGGCCTTTCAGGACATGTTTTCTTTGGTTTTAGATGCAAATTTTGGGGATTGGGTGGCAAAATTTGTGTTTGGCCCTATATTTTAAGAGTTAGCACCAGCTATGTCTGGGTCATTGGTAAGTATAAAAAATATATAAATTACTATAAATTTTTTAACTTTCCAGACTTTTTTTGGAAACGCTTCAGCGGAATGATTTCATTTTTGGTAAACTACTATAGAACAATAACTTACAGATGAAGTTTGAGTGTTTCATGCTGATTGCATTATACTTGTGTGAGTTATGGCCCTTGGAAATATGGAAAAGTGCCAAAATATCAGTTTTCCCGACTTTTTTTGGAAACGCTTCAACGGAATGATTTCATTTTTGGTAAACTACTATAGAACGATGACTTACAGATCAAGTTTGAGTGTTTCATGCTGATTGCATTATTCTTGTGTGAGTTATGGCCCTTGGAAATATGAAAAAGCACCAAAATATCAGTTTTCCAGACTTTTTTTGGAAACGCTTCAATGGAATGATTTCATTTTTGGTAAACTACTATAGAACGATAACTTACAGATGAAGTTTGAGTGTTTCATGCTGATTGCATTATTCTTGTGTGAGTTATGGCCCTTGGAAATATGGAAAAGTGCCAAAATATCAGTTTTCCCAACTTTTTTTGGAAACGCTTCAACAGAATGATTTCATTTTTGGTAAACTACTATAGAACGATGACTTACAGATCAAGTTTGAGTGTTTCATGCTGATTGCATTATTCTTGTGTGAGTTATGGCCCTTGGAAATATTTCCAAACTTTTTTTGGAAACGCTTCAACGGAATGATTTCATTTTTGGTAAACTACTATAGAACGATAACTTACAGATGAAGTTTGAGTGTTTCATGCTGATTGTATTATTCTTGTGTGAGTTATGGCCCTTGGAAATATGGAAAAGTGCCAAAATATCAGTTTTCCCGACATTTTTTGGAAACTCTTCAACAGAATGATTTCATTTTTGGTAAACTACTATAGAACGATGACTTACAGATCAAGTTTGAGTGTTTCATGCTGATTGCATTATTCTTGTGTGAGTTATGGCCCTTGGAAATATGGAAAAGCACCAAAATATCAGTTTTCCAAACTTTTTTGGGAAACGCTTCAACGGAATGATTTCATTTTTGGTAAACTACTATAGAACGATGACTTACAGATCAAGTTTGAGTTTTATGCTGATTGCATTATTCTTGTGTGAGTTATGGCCCTTGGAAATATGGAAAAGCGCCAAAATATCAGTTTTTCCAGACTTTTTGGGGGAAATGCTTCAGCGGAATGATTTCATTTTTAGCTCACTGAAGGGAGTTTAACTTATCACTTGCTGTCCGTCGTCGTCGTCCGTCGTGAACTTTACATTATCGACTTCTCCTCACAAACTACTGGATCAAATTGAACCAAATTTGATGTGCATGTTCCCTTTCATATGTCAATTCAAACTTGTATAGATAATCGTGCCACATCCTCAGGGGGCACCACAAGGGGCATAACTCTGATAGCACCAATGAATTTCTTTCCAAAAGTCAAAAAATCTTCTTCTTCAGATTCACCAGGCAGAATTCTTTCCTATTTGGTATACATCATCTCTAGGGGGCTCAGATTCAAGTTTGTTCAAATTGAGTCCCTGGGTTCAAATCCCTATGGGAGCCCATATTTAACTTAGTGCAAAATGAGGATTATTCTTTCAAAATGTTCTTCTTCAGATCCACCAGTCAGAATCATGTCATATTTGGTATACAACATCTCCAGGGAGGTCAGATTCAAGTTTGTACAAATTGAGTTCCTGGGTTCACATTTGGGCTCCCTATGAGAGCCTGAATTTTAACTTAGTGCAATATGAGGACTTTTCTTTCAAAATCTTCTTCTTCAGATCCACCTGTCAGAATCATTTCATATTTAGTATACAACACCTCCAGGGAGGTCAAATTCAAGTTTGTACAAATCAAGTTCATAGGTTCACATTTGGGCTCCCTATGAGAGCCCGAATTTTAACTTAGTGCAATATGAGGACTTTTCTTTAAAAATCTTCTCCTTCAAATCATCCAATAAGAATCCTTTGATATTTGGTATGCAGCATCCTTAGGGGGGTTGAGATTCAAGTTTGTTCAAGCCAAGTCCCTGGGTTCATATTTAGGCTGAAAATTTGGGATCCCGTTCCAGGCTTGGAAATTTTGGACCAAAATCCGGAATTTTTTGTTGTTGTTTTTTATGCATTTTGGTCAGTTTTAAGACAAAAAAAAAATTATTTTTTATCACTGAAAATTTGGGGGGGGGGGGGGGGGGGGGGGGGGGGGGGGGGGGAGCAGGTGGGACTTATGATTCTGTTTGATGGATTCAAATGTGTTGAAACTTCACATGATTGCAAACATGGTCACAATTGCAGTTTATAGTTACTATAGAAAAAACCTATGGGAAATCACATTTTCATCTTCTCTCTGGAACTACTGATCTGACGGGAACCAAAACTTGGCAAGAACTGTCTATAAGAGGCCCTCTACAAACGATCCTCTTTTTGTTCCCGTTGGTTGGAAAATATGGCCACCAGAGACATTCTATAACACTGTTTGATGGATTCAATTGTTTTGAAACTTCACGTGATTGAGGACTGGGACACCTTCTACCGATGATCCTCATGTAATGTTGATGTAATGTTCGTAACATGGTCACAATTGCAGCTCATAGTTACCATGGAAAGCCTAGGGGAAATCACATTTTTATATGTAGATCCAGGTGAGTGATTACAGGCTCTTCAGAGCTTCTAGTTTATACTTTGTGCTTCTAGTTTATACTTTGTCGATGCCCTGTATGTCCAACCATCCATCCATTTGTACATACATCCGAACTCATGTGTGCAACTCATCCTACATTATTGAACTGACTTCGATGAAACTTCTCAAGCATAAAAACTAGTCAACATGCGCATATTCCAAAATTTTTCATCTGGAACAATTTAAACCGGGTTATCTCCCCTGAACATAGATTTATTATGGATTTTCAAATGAGATTCTGGTGCCTGCAACTCCTTCTACATTATTGAACCGATTTTGATGAAACTTTTCAAACATTATGACTGGCAAGTGAATATGTGCATATTCCAAAAGTTTTGATCTGCGACAATTTTAACCAAGTTATCTCCCATGAGCTTGGATTTATTATTGTTTTTTCAAGCTCGACATTCAGAGGTGTATTCTAGTAAGCCGGAAGAGGGGGTATTAATCACATTCAGTGATAGTTCTAGTTTATTGGTGGTTTAACAACACTTTCCACAGCCAGTGTCACCTCGTGTCGGATAGTTTTATGGGTAGAGGAAGTCAGAGTAGTGAGGACTTTTGAATTATTTCAGCCATTCCTTTTTATTGTTCCAGTTAATAAACCTCTGAAAATTATGAAATGTTCAGCTCCTTGCATGCTACTGGCAAACATTCCTCCTCCAGAAAAGATCAGTAGATCAAGAATAGGTATAATATGTGCTCTTTTAACTAAATGTTTACCAGTAACAGTAAACTAAATCAGTTATATTTACTTCACAGCAGCCAAGACTGGAATTGATGAAAGATATTTTTAACTCTATATCTGTCATCATGGCCATTTCAAGCCCTTACTGTCTCTTTCTACATCTCTGTCTATCTCTATCTGTCTGTCTCTCCTCCCACCTCTCCATCAGTAACACAAATGTCTTCCAGAGATCATTTCAAATGAACGAACTTTGAGTTGCCTGACCCAAAACCTGGAGAGCGAAAAACAGGTTATAAAATTTCCTGACCTGATCATGTATAGTGTTCAACCAATGATTGGAAGTGGTCACCACAATCGGCTGATTGTGGGCAATAGGATGACAATGGAAACGGCTCCCGGAAAATCGGTTCAACTGATTGTTGCCAAGCATTTTGTGATGATTTGTAAACCATATCTTATTATCTTCTTCAATTGTTCAATTGTTAATATAGAATGTTGTCAATGATACCATTCAATAATGTTGAGAAACAACCAAAATGTGTATCCTTAACCTTTCTAGATACCCCTTTACAGGATATACAAGTTAAAGAACATGTAATGCTTACAAGTGAACGAACTTGCAGCAAGTGCCAGTTCATACTGGAAATGTGAAGGTTGCATTCCATTGACTCAGATCACAGTAAAATGAGTGAGAGCCATGTGTACCACCCAAGTGTGCGCGACTGGCAGTCGTGACTGGTATGAGATGGCCGCTCAATTGTAAGCATTAGTCTGTAAACACAGTAAGATATGTTCCATTTAATGTAGTTCTTTCGAGCCTCGACTTGTCTAGTAGTGCATTGTCTTACAATTGTAATCGGAATTGGCCAATTGACAGCTAGAATAACTGGTAACCAGCCAGCAGCCATTTTTAGCTCACCAACTTTAGTTGTGTGAGCTTATGGCATGGCTTGATCGGTCGGTGTCAGTGTTGGTGTCGGCGTCAGCATACGTGTCCAATAATGTTAATATTTCTATTTAGGTCACTTACTCGCCCTATTTCCTTATCATGGCCTTTATAATGCTGCTGTATGATGATTATAATCATTCTACCATGATTTAACCCCTCATACACTGCATTTTAAACATTTTTCTTGACATTTTTAGTCACGTTTAGTTTTCTGTTTAGCTCAGAATTTCATGTTTAACTTAGTGTTTAGTTCACCTGCTGTGTTCCTTCTCTTCCCGTGGTTCTTATATTCATCATACATCTTCTTCATTATCATTCTACCATGGTTTAACCCTTTTCCAGTGAATTTCTTAAAAAAATTTCTTACAATTTTGAACGTTTAGTTTTCTGTTTAGCTCACACTTCGACATTTTCAGTGGGTTAAATTTTTTGTTTACATCGACTGCTGACACCCTTTTCATCCCAGGGCCTTTATAATGCTTCCATATGGTGCTTATTATCATTCTACCACTATTTAACCCTCACCCAGTGTGTTTTAAACGTTTCTCTTAACATTATTTAGTTACATTTATTTTTCTGTTTAGCTCAGAATTTCATGTTTAACTTAGTGTTTAGGTCAGCTGCTGTGCTCCTTCTCTTCCCATGGCACTTATACTCATCATACATGTTCCTCAGTATCATTGTTCCATGATTTAACCCTTCTCCAGAGAATTTCTTTAAATTTTTTATCAAATTTCGAACGTTAACTCTTCTTTTTACCTCACACTTACACATTTTCAGTGTGTTACAGTTTCTGTTTTGGTCAGCTGTCGACACCCTTTTCATCCTATGGCCTTTATATTGCTTCTATATTGTGCTTATTATCATTCTACTATTATTTAACCCTCGTCCAGTGTGTTTTAAACCTTTTACTTAATTCTACTATTATTTAACCCTCGTCCAGTGTGTTTTAAACCTTTTACTTACCATTTTTAGTTACGTTTAATTTTCTGTTTACCTCAGAATTTCATGTTTAAGTTTGTGTTTAGGTCAGCTGCTGTTTTCCTTCTCTTCCCATGGTGCTTATATTCCATCATACATGTTCCTCATGATCATTCTTGCATCATTTAACCCTTGTCCAGTGAATTTCTTCAAATTTTTCATCCCATTTTTAATGTTAAGTTTCCTGTTTACCTCACACTTAGACAATTTCAGTGTGTTAAAGTTTTTTTTCAGGTCAGCTGCCGACACTCTTTTCATCCCATGGCCTTTATATTGCTTCCATATGGTGCTTATTATCATTTTACCATTATTTCATTCTAACCAGTGCATTTTAAACCTTTTTAGCTCACCTGAACGAAGCTCAACGGGAGCTTTACTAATCACTTTCCATCCGCCATCTCTCTGTCCGGCGTCCGACGTTAACTTTACATTATCGCCTTCTTCTCACAAACTACTCAACCAAATTGAACCAAATCTGGTTTGTATGTTCCCTATTATATGTCAATTCAAATTTGTTCAAATCAAGTTAACCCGCCCCTTGGTAGGGCCACGCCCAAAAAGTGAGCCTAAATCTTAAAAAATCTTCTTCTCATGAACCAGCAGTAGCAGAGACTTGATATTAGGTGTGCAGCTTCCTTTTGAGGTGTAGACTCAGATTTGTTCAAGAGAAATTTTGGGGGTATATTTGCCATCGTTATGGGAGGGGCAAGAATTTTTGCCTTGCCCAGAATTTCTATTTTCCAAACCGAGAGGCTGATTTGAACCAAATTTGATATGAGATTCTATTGGGAGCCCGAATTGTAACTTAGTTCAATATGAGGAATATTCTTCAAAAATCTTCTTCTTCACATCCACCAGTCAGAATCTTTTGATATTTGGTATACATTATCCTTAGGGAGGTGAGATATAAGTTTGTTAAAGTCAAGTCCCTGGGTTCATATTTGGTTCATATTTGGGCTCCTTGTGGGAGTCCGAATTGTACCAAAATTTCTATTTTCCAAACTGAGAGGCCAGTTTGGACCAAATTTGATATGGGGTCTTATTGGGTCATAAGTACCTAATTTATGCCAAAACATTTTTCCTGTCACCTCATTGGAACTGCAGGAGCTGAAAATAGAAAAAAATTTAAAAACGCCCATATTTCCAAAACTACACAGCACTGAGAATTTTTATTTTGTGTGAAGCTTCCTTAGGAACAGCAGAAAGGAATGGTCAAAAAAAAAAATTGTCATCGTTTTTTATGCCCCCGAAAAATATTCGAGGGGGGTATATAGTCGAGGTCTCCATCTGTCTGTCCGTCCGTACATCAGTCCATCCATACAAACATTTTGTATTATAACTCGAGCATCAGTTGTCGGATTTTAATGTTCTCTGGTATGGTGATAGGGCAGCTTGGGGGAACGGATGCCCTTGTACCTAGCGTTTTGTCCATTCATGTTTTATAGAGTTATGGTCCCTGTTTGTTTTTGGTCTCTGATTCTGACTAAGGTAAATTGTACCATAGCCTATAGCAGGGCTTGCCTTGAGTTGGGGCCGACTGGCCCCAGCCGCAGCCCCAAGATCGGCCCTGAGAGGCCCCTTCTCAGGGCTTTTTTTTTGGCCCCAACTTTTTTTTTTTCTGTCTTGGCTCATGAAATCTCAGTGTTGGTAGGTTTGGGCAACAAAATTTTGCGAGATTAGTTTTTCCATTCACGTCTCATTCACGCAAGTGTGATTACAATAGAAGCAGCAAATAAGAGATAAAATAATAATACATGTACAAAATAAAATAAAATGTGTATCTGTGTCTACGTGGAGAGGTGGGGGTGGGGGGGGGGGGGGGGGCATTCCATTTCTGAAATATCCAAAGCTGTGGGGAATTTTCATAGATTGAAATTATCTAAATGGTAATCTGAAATGGGTTTTTTTTTCAATTTTTTTCTTTGAGACAACCCTTGCGTCGAAAATACACACCCCACAATATGTACGAAACGTCCTAAAATTTTATCAACAAAAAATCCAAAATGTCTATGTACGAAACGTCCAGCACCCACATGATGGGTCCAAGTTGTTTCCTCCCCAGGATTTTTTTTTTCTAAGCAAAAGCAATCAACTAAGGTTGCCATTGGAAAGAATGTAACAACATAAAATTACCCAAAAGGCCCCAAACTCAATATCTGGGGGACTTTTTTCAGGCCCCCAGCAGACCCCGACCTCAACATCTGGGGGACTTTTTTTTAGGCCCTGACCATTTTACTCAAGGCAAGCGCTGCCTATAGGGCAAAGTGCTGCCCAATTTTTTTTAGTTCATTATTTTTTTGCAGCCCAGTGCTTGCAGACATTTTAACCTCTACATATCAATATATCCATATAAATATGGGGATGACACCAGAATTATAGTGATTTGGGTTCCAGACCATTTAAAATTGTATCACAGCACCAATCGATTTCAAATTTTATTTGCTTATTACTAATGTCAAAATACACGTCAAGTTCGATTTGGAGGTTCACTCCAACCATTGTTGCAAGAATTACAGCTTTATTTTTACTGTCCAGTGCCTGTAGGGGAAGTGCTGCCCAATTTTTTTTTAGTCCACTATTTCAGTACTCCCAGTGCTTGCATGGGAGGTTCATGTCATTTTAAACAACATATCAATATAACCATATAAATATGGATGCCAATTTGAGCTTTATTCTTTTTGGCCTGTGCCTATGTCGGAAGTGCTGCCCAATTTTTTGTAGTCTACTATTTCCGTGCTGCCCAGTGTTTGGTGGGGAGGTTGCATGTCATTTTAACCTACTACATGTCAATATAACCATATAGATATGGATGCCAATTTCAACTTTATTCTTACTGGCCAGTGTTTTATAGGTGAAGTGCTGCCCAATTTGTTTTAGTCCACTATCCCAATTTTTTCTAGTCCACTATTTCTGTACTTCCCAGTGTTTGCAGGGTAGGTTTGCATGTCATTTTAACCTACTACATATCGATATATTCATATAAATATGGATGACACAAGAATCATAGTGTTTTTTAATTCTGTTCATTCAAAGTTGTTTGGATGAACCAATTCTCTTCAAACATTCAGAAGTTATTTATTTACATGCAAGTCCGACTTTGCTACCTTTAGGGGCATCAGCACACACGTTAGCGTTGCTCTTGTTTTCATAGGGTACTTTTCCAGGACTTTGAAAAATTGCTGAGTCATCATATTTTAACACTGTGATTAATGGGAAAAACATTAAAGAATCTCCTTCTCCCATACCACTGCTCCAAAGGCTTTTATATTTCACATATAACATCTTTGGAAGATTCATTCACATGTTCGTTGAAATCAAATCCCAGGGTCCATATTTGGGCTCTCAATGGGAGCCCAAATGTTCAGATTAGTGCAATATGAGGAATATTCTTTAAAAATCTTCTTCTTCCAATCCACCAATCAGAAGCTTTTGATATTTGGTATGCAGCATCCATAAGGGTGTGAGATTCAAGTTTGTTCAATTTGAGTCCCCGGCTTAATATTGGGGTTTTCTATGGGTGGGGTGAGGGGGGCGCATGTTAGGTTCTGGTTTGTTCAAATCCATTCCTTAGTGTTTTTCCATAAAATTTGTCTTTCATGACTTCATTCCTTTGTAGTGTTGATGAATCATGTCTCACTGAATGTGACCCCAAATACTTCTTTGAACCACTTTGGCAGGTGAGCGATTAAGGCCACTTGGGACCTCTTGTTTTCAACATTTTCAGTTACAGTTACTTTTCTGTTTAGCTCAGAATTTCATGTTTAACATCGTGTTTAGGTCACCTGCTGTGTACCTTCTCTTTCCATGGTGCTTATATACCTCATATATGTTGTTCATTATCATTGTACTATGGTTTCACCCTTGTCTACGGAATTTCAATTCAAATTTTTCTTCAATGTTTGAACGTTGAGTTTTCTGTTTAGCTCACACTTAGAATTTTCAGTGTGTTAGCATTTCTATTCATGGCAGCTGCCGACACCCTTTTCATCCCATGGCCTTTATCTTGCTTCTATATGGTGCTTATTATCATTCTACCACTATTTAACCCTCATCCTTTGTGTTGTAAATCATTCTCTTAACTTTTTTATTTATTTACTTACGTTTAGTTTTCTGTTTAGCTCATAATTTCATGTTTAACTTAGTGCTTTTGTCAGTTTCTGTGTTCCTTCTCTTGCCATGTCCTTTATATAAATCATACATGTTCCTCATTATCATTCTACCATGATTTTACCCTCATCCAGTCAATATTTTTCAAATATATTTCGACATTTTAACGTGAAGTCTCTGTTTAGCTCACACTAGACATTTTCAGTATGCTAAAGTTTCTGTTAAGGTCTGGCAACACCATATGTAAGTAAAACATCATTTCTGAGGTTCCTCATATGATCAACAATTAATAATCTAATTGTGCCATGTTGATTTTCTTCACCAGTAATTACAAATGATAGTGCACAGAAAAGGCAGTTTCCATCACCACATATGTTTTTTTAGCTCATCTTGACAAAGTCAAGCTGAGCTAATCTCATCGCTCTCCATCTGTTGTCCGTCATCCGTCAACACCATGTTTTGGTCTTCTCCTCCAAAGCCACTGGGCCAATTTAAGTGAAAGTTTGTGTGAGTGATGGCCCCGGAGGGGCATTGCATATTTGTTCAACTCGGCATTCTCAGCCCCATAGGGAGGGAGTGGGGGAAAATGCTCCAAAATACTTAAAAAATCTTCTCATGAACCAGCATGTACAATGACTTGATATTTGCTATGGAGCTCTCTTTTGAGGTGTAGAATCAAGTTTGTTCAAACAAAGTTCGTGGAGGGGGAACTTTTGTTTGTTTTAGAAAGATTTTTATTTATGTTTAATGAACCATTTCAATGCAGGAAAACAACTGATACCTGTATGCATGCCTTTAATTTAACCCTCTCAAGGCTGCAATGTGACTTTAGTGTGTTTTTTTCCAAAGATTTTTTTCTCTCATGATGGACTCTTTCTCTACTGATTTCATGTTGAATTAACCCTTTCTATGCTGGAAAACATTTATCTGATTCCTGTGTGCATGTCTTTAATTTAACCCTCTCAAGACTGCACGTCTGTAGCAGGGAGTTTCAAAGATTTTTAGCTCATCTTGACAAAGTCAAGCTGAGCTAATCTCATCTCTCTCCATCCGTCGTCCGTCAACACCATGTTTTGGTCTTCTCCTCCAAAGCCACTGGGCAATTCAATAGAAAGTTTGTGTGAGTGATGGTCCGAAGGGACATTGCATTTTTGTTTAACTCAACATACTCAGCCCCATAGGGAGGGAGTGGGGGAAAAATGCTCCAAAAATATTTTTAAAAATCTTCTCATGAACCAGTGTGTACAATGACTTGATAGTTGCTATGGAGCTTCCTTTTGAGGTGTAGAATCTAGTTTGTTCAAATGAAGTTCGTGAAGCAATAGTTGGTTTTGTAATGATAGGGGTAAGATTTTTGGCCCCGCCCAAAATTTCTATTTTCTGAACCGATGGTCCGGTTTGAACCAAATTTGGTATGTGGTATTATAGGGTCAAAAGTACTTGGCACATGCCAAAAAAAAAAAAAATTCCCACATCCCCATGGGAACCCTGGGAGCTAAAAATAGAAATATTTTCGAACGCCCATATTTCCAAAACCACACGGAACAGAGAGCTGTTATTTGGTATGCAGTATCCTTAGGACCAGTAGAATTGAATGGTAAAAATAAATTGCCATCGGTTATGTTAAGGTGTTCTGTAATGGGCATTGAAAAAAATGCTGAGTCAGCATATTTGGAAAAATTAAAAAAATCTTTTCTCCAGAACCAATCTTCAGAATCTTTTGATATTCAGAATACAGCATTCAGAGGGGTGCCAGATACAAGTTTGTTAAAATAAAGCCCATTGGTTCATATTTTTTCATATAGGAGCCCAAATTTTTTACATAGGGTAATTTGGCAAATATTCTTTAAAAATCTGTTTCTTCGGAACCACCAGTCAGAACTTTTTAATGTTTGATATACAACATTGGTATGAGGGTCAGATTCAAGATTGTTCAAACCAAGTCCCTATCTTAATATTTGGGCTTCCTACGGAAGCCCAAATTTTAACTTTGCTCAGTATGGGGGATTATTTTTAAAAATCTTCTTCTTCAGATCCACCAGGCAGAATGCTTTCATATTTGGAATGCAACATCTCTAGTGGGGTCAGATTCAAGTTTGTTCAAATCGGATCCATAGGGTAATATTTGCGCTCGCTATGGGAACCATATGGGAACCTGAAATTTAACTTAGTACAATATGAGGGAATTTCTTCAAAAATCCTCTTCTTCAGATCCCTAGTCAGAATGCTCTCATATTTGGTATACAACATCTCTGGGGGGTCAGATTTAAGTTTGTTCAAATCGGATCCATAGGGTAATATTTGGGCTCACTATGGTAGCCCAAATTTTAACTTTGTGCAATATGAAGAAATTTCTTTAAAATTTCTCTTCTTCATATCTAACAGTCAGGATGCTTTCATATTTGGTACACAACATCTCTAGGGAGGTCAGATTCACCTGTGAAAAAATTGAGAGCCCCTTTAATATTTGGGCTCCACATGGGTTGCTGGAATTGGCCATTTTGCTGAAGATTTAAAAATTTTGTATTCAGTACCCTCCAGAGGTGTGTAACTAAGATTAATCCACATAGGTTGTATCAAGTGGCTTCTTAGGGGAGCTCTACATTTTACATGATGATCAACTGAAGAAAAGGCATGATGCCCAGATTATTTTTGTCACTCCTGAGGGACTCAAGGATTGACAGTGTAGCCTATGGAGATGGATTGCTTAATGAAGATTCATTCTTGGACTCTGTTTATATTGTGTTCTATTCAAGATGAGCGCTCCATGGGGCCTCTTGTTTAAACAGAGGGTTCTTCCATTTCTCTATGTAGTGTACTATCAGGTATCTGATAAGTCACAGCTTTTTGAAAGTTTAAATCATAGTACACTGAAGCATCTGCCAACAAAGAATGGTTGGTTCAAAGTAATACTTCTCACTTAATAATGTGGCCATTAACCCTTCTGCTGTTAAAAGTATTATTTTTTCAGTTTTACTTTTAAGAGGTTGTGTTTAGGTCAGCTTTGTCACATGTTATGAGCCTGTTTGATACAGTTTTTGTGTTTGCCAGAGTTCAAAGAGGAATGTTGGTGAGCTGTAGGGCGTTGGCGTCCTTCTTGTTGGTTATCGGTTGAACACTTGTCATGTACATTCCTGAAAGTTTCAGTTCATCCTCTTCCTCTTGTCAGTATGCACCATAATATTAGGTTTCATAACAGTTGGTCTTGAGTTCATTAAGATTTTGCTAACTTAGATGATTTTGTTTTTAGCTCACAACTGAAAGTCGGGGGAGCTTATTTAATAACTTTCTGTCCAAATCAGAGACATAGATGGCAAGATTATTTGTTGGTTATTGTTTATTTACAGGAAATCTGGGAATTATTTCTGTGATGGTAACCAAATGCTAGAAAAAAATTAGTGTTCAACCGATTACCAAAAAGGGCTGCTGACCGATTACAGGTTATTTGAGCTCACAGTCGGCTGATTCCAATGCCAATTATGAATGTAATACCGTGCTCTACTAGACCAGTTGAGCCTCGAAAGAACTACATTAAATTGAACTTATTTTACAGGTTTACAGTCTGTTCGCTACTAGATAAGTCGAGACTTGAAAGAACTACATTAAATTGATCATATTTCACAGTGGTAAACTCTGTTGACTCAGGTCCAGTAAAATTACCAGTTGCGCACATTTGGGTGGGAAATGTGGTGCTCAGATTCATGTTTACCACCCAAATGTGTGCAACTGGTAATTTTTACTGCGCCCTGAGTGAATGGAATGCAACCATACACGTTTTCTGGTATGAATTGGAGGTTGCCGCAAGTATGCTCAGTTGTAAGCTTTCAATGTCGTTTAACTTGTATATCCCATAAAGGGGCGTCAGATTCAAGTTTATTCAACTCAGGGCCCCTAGGTAATATTTGGGCTCTCTATTGGAGTCCAAAGTTTAACTTTCTGCAATATGAGGGAATTTCATTAAATATCTTCTTCTCAGATCTGCCAGTTAGAATGCTTTCATATTTGGTATACAACTCTAGGTGGTTCAGATTCAGTTTGTTCAAATCGAGTCCCTGGATTAATATTTGGGCTTCCTATGATAGGGATTCAATTTTGTTCAGTTCGAGTCCATGGCTGAATATTTGGGACCTCTGGGTCAGACCAATTGCTGTACAGCATTGGGATATAGAATAGACTTTGTATTATTCAAGATTTGAATGTATTTGTCTTTTTTTTCCAGGGAATGGCTACACTATGGAAAGGTGTGGGAAGTGTGTATGTAGTTAAAGGAATCTTCATGATTTCAGAAACAGCCATCAGCGAGTTTACCCCATTACCAAAGTGAGTATCAGCTGTCAAAATATTAGCCAGGTTATATCACTTTAACCGTTTACCTAACAAATTTACAAATTGAGCAGTTTAATCAAATATTTTTTTCCGATAATTTCAGTGACACCATTTGTGACCGCTCAGTGAGGGAGTCACATGATATGGTTTTGTTGAAATGTTTTGAAAAATTTTAATAATAAATTATTTAAAATCACAAATTTTTCATAACATGTGTGTTGGATAAACAGTTTAGTTGTTACTTGCATTTTATTATATGACTCCCATTCCCTTGGAATGCAAGTCACTTCACCCCCATTGCCCATGTCAGGGTACAGTGGCGTTGTATACTAAGGCATGCTACACGTTGATGGTGCACTTGTCTTCAGCCAATGCTAGCCCTGCTTGTGTGAAGTAAGTATGTTGGGGAGCTGACAGTTGCTCACCATTGCTCAATGGTTCCCTCCGGGTACTCCGGCTATCTTCACCTTTCACCTTTAAATCAGTTGTGGTCATGATTAGCCATTGTGCAGAAATATGTGACCTTAAACACCAATAAATAACAATAATAAGTCCCTTGGAATCAGACAATCATTTGAGATGATGTGGTTCTTGACAAAAAATTCATTAAAACTGAGATTTAAGATTCTACCAGCCCAAATGGGACCACAAAAAAAATTGGCACTCTTAAATAAATTGTAATAAAATAATCATTTATAAACAGTATTTTGCTAAAGTAAGTACCCCCCTTGCTGGTAGCATGGTATCATTAACTGGTAGAGTGCTGGAAGCCCATTTTCGGGCTTTATTCTGAAGTGCAGGTACCACAACTTGAAGGCTCATATTCAATGCATGTGCTTTATATTATGTTTAATGTGATATTATTTAATCTAAGTGTTTGCCTTGTTACGATTTATGGGAGAGTGCTCATAGGTACTCTCCCATAAATTGTAACAAGGCAAAGACATGTGTACAAGATTTGATGGTCAAAAATAATTTAGCACTCTACCAGTTAAAAAATAGACTCCTGTTGGAAATTCCCTTTGAAAAATAATTTAGCACTCAACCAGTTAATTTATTGTGTGAGATGATAGGTTGATATTCAGAAAGAATACCTTTTTATTTGTTTTGGAGTGAGCTAATTGATTACGTAGGTGTATACATTTGTGCTATTTTACTGAATATAGTGGAGCCCACTTAACTGGATAACTCTTAACCGAATAACCCTATTTATTGAATATAATTTCCCAACACAAATCATTTGCCATACCTTCAGTACAAATTTGACCTGTTAATTGAATATAGGTTATAGAGTAAACTCCTGTTAATTGAATAAACAACCTTGTAACCTGTTGAGAAATTATCGTGACGGTCCCCAGTTTTCCTTTGTTTATAGACATATTTGTCCTCAGTACATCCAATACAGGCATTTAATCTATTATATCTTGTTTGATAGAGCTCGTGGAGCTCTGTTAAACAAGATATAATAGAAAATAGCTAAGTATTTCTCTAGAATAGAGGAAAGTGATACATTCCTTGTTAATTGAATACTTCTGTTAATTGAATAATTTCCATTGGCAAAGTGTCTGTTCAATTAACAGGGTTCCACTGTATCAGGAATTATCTCATGAGTGTGAACCTAAAAGTTTTATTTTTCATGAGCACTTTCAGGTTCGCACGAATGACATATTTCCTAATATTCATTAAAATAGTGTACATTTTTTTTTTATTATATGCTCTGCAACATTTTACTGCACAATATTCAACCCAATTCTACTGCAAACATGTACATTTCAAAACAATAACAAAGATCAGCTGATCGTTCTTTCAAGTCTACACTAGCCAAATCACTCAAACATTAAAAAATAGTCCATATTCCCACGATAATTTAACCAACTAATTGTTCAACTCACAGATGAAATTTAATAATTATAATACTACAAATGAGAATATTCTACTATTTTTCATTAATGTTAATTTTTAGAACATTTTAAGTGTCAATTTACAATAAGGAATTTGAAATTAAATGCATCAGCTCCTCCAAAAAAACCCTTCCTGGGCAATTCAATCAACAAGGCTTTTTGGAAATGTTACCCAATCAAGGCTTAATATCACACTTGGAGTCACTTTCTATACATCTAATTATTTTACTTTGTTATTATGATACATCCAGTTTTCCAGTCAAAGAATCACCAGAATGTCTTGGAATAGCATGAACTTCTGGTACTGCTGTTAAAGCTGGCACTGAATTGCTTACAACAGTATTGAAGGCGAAGTGATGTGCCAAAGCATGACATCTGTTAGTAAGTTACTGATGGATATTCCTCATTATCCATCAAGTCAATGGATATCGAGAAATATCTTTCAGATAATTTGCAATAACTCATAGGCTAGCATATAATAAAATAGATTGTGCCTATCCCCATAAATTCGGGGTTTTTTTTGGTCAGAATGCCTTGGACAAATAGCCATGGCAAAGGATGCGCCCAACATCCGAGGTATATGAGAGCATGCAACATCCAGGGTATAAACGCATGTGAAACATCGGGGGTATATGGTTTATACGAAAGCTTTCTGCTTTTGCTCGCCTCGAAATAAAAGTCAAACCAAAAAACCCGAAAATAGTAACAAATATCATCAGATTTCTGACAGTTCAATCATCCCCTGAGTACCAATGTGTTCTATGCGACAGTAGGCACATAGAACACATTTGAACTCAGGGGACAATATGTCAACAAAATACTGTTTACTTGTTTCCTTAACTACCCAAGGGATGCAACTCTATCTGTTGTCTTCTGCGATTATAAAAACAAAATAATTATCATGAATTTGGTCCAAGTGATTGTGGAGCTGAGAAATGCATCCACAAATTTATTTACACTATGTTTGTATTGTGTTTCAAACAGACCTTTTCTCGTCAGATCACTGAAGTTAAGCAACAAAGAGTCCAGTTAGTCCTTGGATGAGTAACCGTCTGAACGATCGATTCAGACTCCCACGTTGTGTCCTTGGGCAAGGCACTTCACCCTGATTGTCCACATCGGGCACGATGACGCCGTGTACTAAGGCGTACTGCACGTTGATGGTGCGCATGTATTCAACCAATCTAACCCTGCCTGTGCTGCAGTGCGGAGTTACAATGTTGGGGAGCTGGCAGCTGCTCGTCGTTGCTTGGTGGTTCTCTCTGGGTACTCTGGCTTCCTCCACCCATAAAACTGTCACCGACAGGATATGACCTTTGCTGTTAAAGTGTCATTAAACCCAAATAAATAAATATGTTTCATATGGGATAAAAATGTTATCTCCATCAACATGTATGGTATATGGGGATTTAATACCTGGATGTCTAATTTGAACACCTAAAAACCAACATCCAGGTATTAAATCTCCATATACCAAACATGTTGGTGGAGATAACTTATATTAAATCTTAACCTGCTTATTATTTTCTTGAATGAATTTAAGTTGCAGCAGTCATGACTTGATTTCAAATTTGTGAAAAGTTCAACAGAATCCGGCATCAAGACATCATTGATAAGATGATTACTCCTATTTGTGGAGGTATATTTTGTTAAAAAGAGCCAGAATTATACCTTCACTTAGTTACAGAGTATTTTTGTACTGGGCAGAAAAAATCTGCCTGTGAGAGGCAAATGCTTAACTTCCTTTATTTGATGCTCTGAGACTAAAGAGGTGTGTAAACTTTGGGAATTAATAGGTTGTTAAGAGTAATTCTTAATTGTTAACAAGATTTATTCATTTAAGCCTGGAAAAAAGCAATCTGTTATTTGCAGAATGATGTCCCTAGAGGGTGCATTTGGTGAGGCTGTCCCATACATTCATCCTCTTTGTATTTCTTTCTGTTTAGGCCTGAGACCTTGATTCAGATTGAGGTTCTCAGAGGGTAAATTTAGTGATCAGGGTAGCATCACCAAATTCACCCTCTGGGGACCTCATTTTGCAGATGACAGTCTGCTTATTTCCAGGTTTGGTGGTTGGTAGTTAGATGCAGTTAGCAAGATATTAAGAAATATCCAGTTAACTTAAGGAGGCTCCACTGTATATCCAATTCAGCCAGGGCTTTCTGTTGTCAGCTCGTTTTGATTTTTTTTCCAGAGAGATTACAAGACACAGTTCAGTGAAGAAGATTTCACAACACCTTCTGTTGAAAGCGTAAGTTCAATATCTATTATAAGGTTCTGAGTAATATTTTGTTTGTCTTCAAGGTAATTTGGTGTTTTACTGAAACTACCAAATGAATACCAGTAAAATATCAATTCATTTGATATACTGACTTTCACGCTATATTATTGATTGGGATTGTCCATAATCTCATACTGCGGAATAAACATTACATTTTTTGCTTGAAAGTGGTTCATGTTAATCACACAGGAAGCAAAAATGTGAAATACAATTCATGTAAAACTAACCATTTATAATTATATCGAGGGATCGATTGGAACACAAACAATGACACTGGGAGGCAGATCCTTTTATAGTCCTACAATAATTATAGCAGTTTACAACTTTGTACTTGCAAGTAAGCTTTCTCCATCTTGTGAGAACTTGCTAATTGAAAGAGCACCAAATTCATTGTTTTCCCCTTCTTACAGACAGTGAATTGAAATTCCTAAATTCTTGCTTTGTGTGAGTGTTCAATGTCATAAATTTCTAATAACAGTATTATCGCTCACGCAGGTGATAAAAGTACAATTTCAAAAAAAAATCCTTTTCCCCCAACTCTTTTGCAAGTTAATAAACGTGGTTGATATAGTTTTTTGATTTCAATGTTTCCTTATGTGAGTTATTGTGCTGAAATGTACAGAGTTTTGACAAAACTATGGCTAAACATTTGTACATTCCAGCACTACTCTATTCAATTTTATCTTACAATAAGTATGCATTAAGTCTGTAATTACCCGAATACGGCGTCAGTTGCCCCTGATACAGAATCTGTCTCTTGCAACAGCATAGTACAAGTGCATGCTTGATTACAGTTTGTTTATGTTACTATTTATAGAACATTACAAGCTTTCAAAACATGTTTCTGTTTACACAGACAGAAAAAACACTTCTCGAAAATATAAGTAGTAAATTTTGGAACATTTTACCAGGACATAATTCTGTTAGCACCCCACAAATTTTTTTTAAAAATTAAAAAATCTTCTCCAGAACTACCGTACCTATCAGAGTCTTTTGATACTTGGTATACAGCATCCTTGGAGTGGGGAGAGGGGGATGTCAGATTCAGGTTTGTCGAAACAAGTCCCTGGATTCTTATTTGGGCTGCCTGTGAGAACCCAAATTTTAACATGGTGCAATATGAGGAAATGTATTTATAAAGCTTCTTCTTCAGATCTACCAGTCAAAAGTGCTTGATATTTGGTATACTGCATCTTTAGGGGGTCAACTTGAAGTTTGTTCAAATCAAGTGCCTGGTGTCACATTTGAGCAGCTTGTGGGAGCCCGCATTTTAATTTGGTATGATATGAGGAATATTCTTTAAAAGTCTCCTTCAGATCCATCAGTCAAAATCTTTTGATATTTGATATTTAGCATTTGTAGTTGTGTGAGATTTATGTTTGTTCAAATCAAGTTCCTGGGTTCATATTTGGGCTCTCTACGGGAACTCAAATTTTAACTGAGTCTCAGTGCAGTATGACAATTTTTTTTTTTAAATCTTCTTCAGATCCACCAGTCAGAATCTTTTGATGATTGTCATGCAGTATCCTCAGAGGGGGCAGATTCAAGTTTGTTCATATCAAGTCCCTGCAGTCAAGTTCCCCATGGGAACTCAAACTTTAACATAGTGCAATATGAGGAATGTTATTTAAAAGCCTTCTTCAGATCTACTAGTCAGAATCTTGTGATATATGATATGCAGCATCCCCAGGAGGTTCAAATTCAAGTTTGTTCAAATCCAGTCCCTTGGTTAAATTTTGGGCTCCCTATGGGAACCCTAAATTTAACCTGTTGCAATATGAGGAAATTTATTTAAAGTTCTACCAGCCAATATGCGGGTGGGTGGGGGGGGGGGGGGAGCTAGGAATTTGTTCAAATCAGGTTGCTATTAGGACTGTGGGAGCATGAATTGTGTAATGTGAGAAATGTTCTTTAAAAATACTTCTTCAGATTCATCAGTGATATTCTTTTGATATTGAGTATGTAGCACCCAAAATGGGATGAGATTCAAGTTTGTTCAAATAAAGTCCCTGTGGTCATATTTGGGTGCCCTATTGGAACTTGGAACTTTAACTTAGTGCAATATGAGGAATATTCTTTAAAACCCTTCTTCAGATCTACCAGTCAAAATCATTTGATATTTGATATGCTTGAAAAGGGGGAGGCAGAAATAAAGGCATGCTTACAGGCAGTTGTGGGAGTATGTTACATAACTTTTTGCAAAGAGAGGATGTCTCAAGAGCTAGTCTTGTGGCTGCATTTTACCACTGCATGTTCAGTGCGAGACATATATGGTGGGATCCAGCCCAGGGAGTATGTGAGGAGAGGGGTGCCTCTCCAATACTCTCAGAGTATAAGGTTATGACTCACTGTATGCTGAGTATGTGGATTGAAAATTGTCATAGATTTTGGTACATGTTTTGGACACCCATATGGGTGAACTTCCACCCCTTGGAGTTATGTAACTCTTCATTGCTAATGAAAATACATTAGGCTGTATCAGCTGTAAGCTGAGCTTAGTTATGTGGTGCATGATACGATGCATTGTTTGTGGATTTTGAGTAACTGCAGCGTGTAAAA
>CM062289.1:173362841-173549666 GCA_031216915.1 Pictodentalium vernedei | reverse complement strand
TTAAATTTTTTGAAAAATAATTTTTTTTTTCAGCTGCTCAGTTTGTAAATTAAGCAGGAGGATGCAGATGATTCATTAGATAAAGGGTTAATCAAGGTATTACTGTTGAGAATTGTAAGATAAATCTATTATCACCATTATGTTTATCAAAAAAAAGTTGTATCACAACTTCACTCTTGTTTCTAAGGCTGTATATCGACTCATCGAGATATGGCCTCAGAAACAAGAACTCAACTCTTAATAGTGATAATATATATATCTCTTAATTGTGATAATATATATACCACAGTATTTTTTAAATGGAGAAACTTGAAATCGAACTTTCGGTACTCTGGAGGCCTGATTTTTTGTTTCGTGTTTGAAACATTTCAAAGAAAAATACAACATGAATGTCATTTAGCAGTCTTCACTCAGGAGTCACTGCAATCCTGGTATGACATAACTTGGTTTATATTATTATTGATAGTAAATGATACATATCTTCTGTGGAAACCCGGGAGGGGAAGCATTGCTTGTTTACGGTGGTAAACAATCTCTGTTTTATAGTTAAAATAGGACCCAGTCACCAATTCTAGGGGTGGAAGTCCTCTAAAATTGGCAACATGGGTATAAATGGATGACTGAACTTGTCTTTATCTCCTGTCATAATTAGCAATTGTGCAGAAATAAATGATCTTAAACACAAATAAACAAATAAATAAATAAATAAATAAATCACATCATCTTTGTTTTGTCCTTGCAATGGGCAAGACAATTCATCCTGTTTGCCTATGTGGGAGCACGAATGAGCTGTGTAGCCAATGCTAACCCTACTTGTATCTGCTCAGTAAGTTGAAGACTGGTAAAGTGCTGGAAGCCCATATTTGGGCTAAACTCTGAAGTGCTTCATATTATCTTTGAAGTGAAAATATTTAGTCTGTATGGATTTGCCTTGCTACAGTTTATGAGTGAGTGCCTGAAGGTACTATCCGGTAAAATGTAACAAGGCAAAGACATATGATCAAGTTTTGCCAAGCAAAAGTAATTTGACACTCTACCAGTTACCGGTAATAGCCATTGGTTGGTGATTCTCTTTGGGTACTCCGACTTCCTTCACCCAGAAATCTGTCTGACACGATTTTATTCTGGCTGTTTAAAGTGCCTTTAAACACCTATAAACCAGCAAACAAACAAACTGACACATGTAATTTATTTGGCAGCGTATACTATCAGTGATATTGTAGGAGGATGAAATATGCCACACTCCATGTTGTTCTTATTCAGAAAGATATTGTAAGTAACTGCTAGTTATGGAGTAGTTTAGATCAATAAATTGTTAAATGGACAATTTAGCTTGACACTGGTTTGTAGAGAATTGCGAAATGGAAGTCAGTTAAAATTGATACTTTTATCCAATTGCAGAGCTACTGGATTTTCTTCTGACCGATTCTTGTTTGTTTTTCAGACTGGCCTTCATGATTACCTCTCCATTTTATGCTGCCAGTCTAATTGAAACAATCCAGGTATGTCGAGAGCATCTTTTATAAATTACAATCTAAAATGTACCTGAAGGAACTCAAATTTTACAAGGAATTGTGCCAAGTTATGAAAATATATTTCCCCTATACCCATATATATATAAATTTGTCAAAACTGCCGAAAGCTTGGAATTTGAAAGCTGCTCTGAAGGGAGTCATCTCCCAAGCATGACGGCAATTTTGACAAATTTATAAATATGATTTGATGAAGAATATGTATATATATATGTATTGCCTATGACAAGGAGGAATTCAGCCAGGCATTGTGCTAAATCCAAGCCACTAACTGAAAACTCTAAAGTTTTCAGAAGTTGGCTCTGGTGGTCGCCTAGCAATAAATGATCTGCCACCATACCAAATGAGCAAACGGCAACAGCAAAAAAAAGTTACAATTAACTCAGCCAGTATGTTCATTCACATTTACAACCTGCCCCCAGACCAATATTTGATAATTGACAATTACTGCATTTTGGAATTGTTTTAGTGGTGATTCATAATTGTCTGCATAGTGCCTGTATTTATTGTGAGATTTACATGTGGATCATTTCCCTTAACATTCGATGCAACTGGAATAGATTACTGTTATATTGGTCTATGTTCCAAGCTTTGAAACACAGGAATCTCAAGTGAAGACATGTGAAGATTCCCCTGCTTGAATTTAATTTTATATCGCCTGTGGCAAGCAGGAATTCCATCAGGCATTGTGCTTGGTCTGTGCCACTGAACTGAAAACTTTAAAGTTTTTCAGAAGTTGGCCCCTAGACAAATTCAGTGACGGCCAGTCCTTGAATGCCAGTCTGGGGTTGAGTTGTAAATGTAAATTTCAAAATTCAAAAGCATACACTGCAGTTTCAAAGGAGTAGACATTCATGCCAAATGTATAATCCCCTCCAAAAAATTTGAAACCTCACTATGCCACTAGTAAATTTACTTTTTCTTCAAAAACATAGCTTATGACCCTCTCATTGTTTATCTTGTTCCAATGAGGGGTCATGAGCTATGTTTTTGAGTCAGTTGGTGAAAATATAAAATTTTAATTGTATTTTTTGGTGAATAATGCTGGCTAGTATTGGCTGTTACATTGGGTAAAGGGTTAAATGATGATGTGTATTGCTGAGGACTAAGAATTCTGTAAAGGTGGGCAATTTAGGTGCTGTCAGTGTTAATTTTTCAACTGATCACAAGAGTTTCCATTGAGTAAATGGTGATTTATTCTATAACCTGTGAACACAGTGGCTCACTGGTTAGAGCAAAGGGTGGTGATTCGATCCTGACCCACACCACCTGTGCTGTGTCCTTGGGCAAAACGTTTAATTCTGATTGCCGTCATGGGTGCACATCAGTGCTGTGTGTAGTGCATGTTGATGGTACACTTCTCTTCAACTGTTGCAATATCTGCTCATGCCGGTTAGTCAGTTGGAGAATCGAACAGTTGCTCAGTGATTCTTTCAGGGTACTCCATCTCTCCCCACCCATAAAATTGACCGACACGTTAAGGCCCTGGCTGTATCATTAAATCCTGGTAAACAAACAACCTCCATAACCTATATGCAATTAACATAAACTAAATGGGGCATGGAAAATCGCTTTCTTGTGGAAACCCATAAAGTGGAGCAGTGATCATTTACTGTTGTAAACAAGTTCTTTACTGATAAAATAGGACAGGTTTACCATCGCTTGGGTTTTGAAGAGGCCCCTGCTAATATTCGAATGTTCGAGTCGAAGTCAATTCGATCAACAAATTCAAGTCGAAAATAAAATTACGAATAGAAAAATCGAATATGAAAAAAAAACTTATTGACAAATGTCTTGGTATACGTATATTCGGACATTTAGTACTGACTAAAATGTCAAAACAATGAGAGGAACTGAGCATGAACCGCAAGCACATGCCATCATTCATAACAAGTGCGAAACTAAAGATGTATGCACTATATAGCATGCACTCATAACTGACCACCGTTACTGTTTTCGTGTTATTGATACAACTACTTCCAATGAAATGTAAATATTATCATGGCACTTAGTTTTTTTCCAATTTCATTTGGAATCACGCGTGTCGCGTGATTCCAAATGACATCAGTCATACACCTATTTTACACTGGTAAAGCCTCGGCTACAAATACATGTAAAACATGCAAGACTGTGTACAAAACCCAAGTGACAGGACTACATCTTGCCTCTGGGTTCACTTCATTGAGAAGCATCCACCACTTCATGATAAGGTAAGACTGGATGATGCCGAACTTAAAGTTGAGAAGGGAGCAAAGCAATCACAGTTACATACAGATTCTTTGTCTCCTATTCAACCATGTGTTCAGGTGTGCTGCATTGTTAACGTACAATCTGTTAAATGTTAGCATGAATATGTGGATAAATCATCAGTACAGTGCCAAAACAATTCTGATGTGGCTATTTTAAACTGGAAATATCGCTTATGAAACCACACTTGGACACCTGGTTTGGGCTAACATGGTTCGAATTCGATGTTCGGTCGACTCAAACATTTTTTTGGCAAGTTCGAGTCGAAAGTAGAGTAAAAAAAAAATACATATTCGCAGGGGACTAGTTTTGAAGTCCTCTCTAGTGGGTACCTTAGGTATAAACATTTGTCACTTGACACATTTTGCAGTCATGTTACTTATGTTGCAATCATGAAAGTGCCATGGATGGTAAAAGTAACCTTAAACAACCATAAATAAATAAGAAATTAATATATAAATGGGTTGCTATTCAATCAGCAGGTTTATTCAAATGATGAATATTGATTAAGTGGGATCTACTGTATTAACAATAACATTTTGCACTTCGGTTTGTGGATTTTTTTGCAACCAGTTCCATTATTTTAAAATGCTTATACCTTCGTTGAATGAGATTGTTGAATGCATTCCCGTGATTGGTCATTGACCAAACAATATACAATATGTAAGTTAATTGGGGAAAAATATTTATATTTGAGTTGTTAACCCTCTGGGCAGGATTTTCCCCCAGATTACAGATTCTTCCTGACTTCCCAGACATTGATCAATGTGGGCTAAAAGATCACATAAAAACTCAAATTGTGTACTTTTCACATATAATTCCATATATTTAATCCATTTTATTTACTTTTCTAAAAACAAACCTGTGAGATAAATCATGTAAATCATTTATAAAATTAAACCAAACAAAACTACATATCATTTTGTGGATTTAAAATAATTACTGGATTTGCTAGAGGTGTTTGCAAGCATATCAGATCTCTTTCTTCCATTGTTCTATAAGAACAAGTAGGGGTTTCCCAGTAGAGAATACCAATGATTTCCTAATAGAGAATACAGCTCAACTAATCACTTTTCATCCGTCTTTCATCGGGACTTCTCAAAAATCTATTGTTCATTTATCACGAAACTTGGTATGTATATTCCTTACAATGGACATACACAAGATTGCTTATTATAAGTTGGCCTTTCCCCTAGGCCTTTTGGACTTCACAAGGGTCAAAACTGTAAAAACGTGTGCTCAGCTTGTTCATCATGTCCTGCAACTCATATCCCACATGCAGTCACTTTGAAATTAATCTGTAGCCTAGACATGACATCCATATGTGAGCTGACACTTTGTTGTGGTTGCTCAAAAAATATTACTGATCCTGACTAGCTTTGATTTGACTGTATTATATCATTATGTGCACCCAATAGCCTACAACCTACAAGAGATTATTTTGAAATTTTGTAAGCTTGTTCAGATTGACATGTTGTATGTGCACTAATTGCATTTTGCAATATTGTGATAAAAGATGACCATCTTGTCAGCCATCTTGTATTTTAACCATATTTAAATGCAATTCCTTTGGTACATCCCATATCTCTCTTCTGATCAATAAGTAGTTCCATGTGGAGGCTCTGGGTGACATTTAGATGTGAGCTATCAAGTTTCAGTATCCATGCATGAAAAACATGGCCATTGATGGCCATCTTTGATTGCATTCTTTAGTCCTTTGGCACATCATAGAACTGACATCCCTAAACCAATGATTCTGAAGTTTCATTTTCTTTTCAGGGTAACATTTAGATGTGGTCTATTGAGTCGGCCACTCAAGGAGAAATGGTCTGTGTGGAAGACATCTTGGATTTTTCTTATCAAGACAGTTACTTTGACATTTCCTTCTGCCTTTGCCACGATATAGCCTTAGCTGCTAGTGTGGCATAAAACACCCATAAATCCTACTGCCTTTATTCCACTGGTGGCCATCTTTGATTCTGCTGTTAAATACTTTGTCACACCATTGCATCCCTCGATCTGTGTTTTTAAAATTTGAATAAGCTTGTTCAGTCTGTCTTATAGATGAGAGCGATCAAGATTCTCCGTATTTGTTGTCTTGGATTTTGCATTTTATTCAAAGTCACTTTCATTGGCATGCCCTATAGCCCGTATCCTCAATGTGTAGTTCATTGTGCTTGTTTAGGTAAAATGTATATGCTAGTCAATGTGTTTCACCACAAAGCTCAAACAAAGATCAGTCATCTTAAAATTCTGCATGCTTTTTTTGGCCAACATCTAGAGGTGATCTGTTGAGTTTTGTCAGATATTTTTATACGACAACCAATGGCCCAGACCAGCTGGTGCAAACTTGATATTATCAAGGGCCAAACACAAATTTTGAACCCCCCAATCCCCAAAATTTGCATACAAAACCGGAAATTAAAAGTCCTATCTGGCCCTCCATACTTTTACTCTCTGCGCATGCACAGTGGTTAGGAAGAGACTGGAATTGGCACCAATATATATTATTCTTTGTTTGGCCCTAAAGTCAGTTACAATGAGCTGACATCTTTGCTTTAAAATCTCCTTTTTTGAGGATGCCAGACACAAATCAATGCAGGAACTGGTGGATCCAAGGCTGTTAATGGATGATGGAAGTGAACTACGGTGGTTCCAGACGTTCAAGGCTGTAACTTTATAATAATTATAAAAATTATTTCATGTTTCCCATTTTTGGGACATACACCTGATGTCATCATTTTTGTTAATGATTATTCCCCTGTTTGTTGAGTATTCCTTCGCTGTTAAACTCCTAAGCTTTTTGGCTGTTTTGTATTGAAATTTTTTGTTAAATTTCTTGGCAGTTTAATGTATTACAGAAAATTTATTCTGTTTAACCCCAAGGTTACTTCCTCACCTTAGGGGTGTTAGGTCATTTTAGTCTTACATCTTCTATCCGATGTAACGTTTTTTCTTCACATGAAGATCTAGCTTTGCTTCTGGTAGCATTTAAATTGGTTTTTGACTTTGGGCCTTTTTGTGCCCGATGTCTTGTTTCCGTTTTTTTCCTTGACGTTGTTTGGCAACGTCCTCAAATATGTGTGGTATTTCATATTATGTTACTGTAGAATTACTTGAGGATACATTGATTATTATTCTGGAAGTGTAGCTCATAATATTTGGATTTTGTCCACACTTAGAATCTTTCGGGATGCCCTTGGGCTCATTATGTTCCCTTTGGAAACTTAGGCATTTTTCAAAATTTTTTTTATAAATTTTTTAATTTAATTTTGATTGTGATTATTCATGTATCTTTATCATATATTTTGTGGTGGAGTTTGTAGGAGTGCTATTGACTTTGTCTTTTGATTGTAATTATGAAAGCTTACTGCTCTGAATGCAAGGCGAGGAAGTCTTCCTCAGATTTACATGCCAGTTGCCTTGCCTGTAGTCGATGCACTCCTGCGGATTCATGTCCTACTATGTTCATTGGCATGACAGACATTGGAGATGGGTGTCGCGATGCATTGTTGGCGGTGAGGTTCTTATGCCGGAACTCTCACCATAATATAATTCAAGTTTTTCAGTTTCTGTTTCAGAGGAACAAGAACATGGTGATGGTATTGTGACACCCATCCAAAGTGTGCTACTGTCGTTGCGCGCTGTTGAGCTAGCTGCAAGGTGCTCATGAATATTAAGCAAGGAATAAGGCAGTATTCTTAATCCCTTGCATGCAGCTAGCTCAACCGGTGAAGCAGTTACTCCATTCGTGGGAGCCATGACACTGGGTATGTCCGTTGCGGTTGAAGGAAGTGTAGATTTGGGTACAGCGAGCACCTTAGAAACAAAAGTTCACCCAAGGATGATGGAAATAGGGATGAAGTCAGCAAGTTTCTTGTTGGGAGGCTAGGTGAGGTCTGACAAGGCCGCGAGCGGAGAGGCCCCTCTCTAACCCAATAACTTCTGGGGCCAGAGGTTGTTATGAGAAACTTGCTCAAGCGGGAACCAAGTTTTCTTTCAGGAGGCGTGGCGAGGTCTGTTGAGACCATGAGCGGGAGAGGTCCCTCTCTGACCCAACGACATTTGGGGCCAAATGTTGTTTTGAGAAACTTGCACGAGTCGGAACATACGTCCGCACACTGTTCGGGATGCTCCGTCTAGACTGCAGCCGGGGTCGGCTTCCTCCACTCTGTTATAAAGCACACACAACTACATGCTAGCTACCCGACTTTGGATATCCAGCCAGTTGCGTGAAGACAGATCCGAGGCTTTGTTCATTGGGATGTTCGGAGAGGAGATCTATCTCCGGATATTAATCCCAGGAGTAACAAGTGGTGAAAAAACAGAAAACTGCTATTCCTCAAGCCTCGGTAACGGACTTACTGTCGAGGATTGCACTGCTGATCGCAGCATCCCAGCAAGTGCAAGAGCAGATCTGCACACGCAGATGTAAATGAGCGAATGTCACAGCTGAATCAGTTGGATGGTGAAAGGGGCAAGGAAGAGGATTACCCTTCCCTTTCGGGACAGCATAATATGGCAACGATGAATTTTATTTATCAACACTATACTGACTTTGTTCCACCTGATCAGCAAGCTGCGACTACTATAGAGAAACTGCTGTTGTCTCGACAGGTGTTGGAGGGCTTCGACTATGTTATCAATGCCATATTCACCTCTCTAGTGCTAAGAGGAAGGTGGTTTCTTATCGATGTCTTCAATAATATACTGTTCCTTGGACTACGTTCATTTAAAACGGTTGGAGAAGATGTTCAGAGAGCTCCTCTGCATTTAGATGAGCAGCCGGGAGATGAAAATATATCCCTACCTGCATCATTCAATATACGCTCGGAAGTGATGGAATGTGCTATTTCATTCAATAGAGCTAATCTGGATGTGATGTCCTATGCAGATCACCTCACCAGAGCTATTGCGCAACGTCTTAATGGGAAGGAATTTGAGGACATTGTTTCTCGTTTAGAGTTCTTTCCAGGGCAGTCATGTATGCCATGTACAACTCTGCCCTGACAGTGGCAAATTGGGTATTGATCAGACCTGATGCTGCCCTTGCATCATCATCAATTATAGATGACAAGGCAAAAAGCTCTCTCTGAGTTGCTATGGTCTCCAGATATACTCTATTTGACGACAAGCTTTCGTTAGTCTATGAACAGGCTACAAGAAAGCTTCTAATACACTGCTACCGAAGTCTGCGCCTCAACATGCTTTAGCAGACCAGGGTAAGCAAGGTCGTTCCACTTAATCAGCTAAGGGAACTCCTTGCAAAGGTACAATAAACCCTCTTATACTTACTCCGTGGGTCGTCAGTTTAGCGACTCGGAAAAGGGGTGCAGGTCTGATAAGTCTTGTTAGTCGTACAGGTGATGAATAAGACCTATTTTGCTTACCAGTTGACGGAAGGTTATCAACTTTGCGAGAAACTGGATTTATGTCGTGGAAGATCAGTCAGTAAATAGCCTATGGCTATGATTCCGAAAATAACCCCCACTTACAAAACGTCCGCATTGGACAGATCTTATGGCGGATTCTTTCAAAAGGGAGCCGCTCCTGGTGGAGGTACAGGCTCTCTTATTGAAGATACAGGCTCTCTTATTGATGGAAGCAATAGAGATTATCGAGAATAGACTTCTGTTGCTTTCCACTTAGCAGAAGGTTATCAACCTCACAAAAAAGTGGATGAAAATTGCGGAAGATCATGGATGAGTATGTAGTCTCAGCATGCCGTGGCTATCAGTCCGAGCAAAGCTCCAATTACTACAAGTATGTGTTGGTCAAATCTTCCGGTGAATTCTTCCAAGAGAGTCTCTCCTTGCGGAGGTATAGGCTCTCCTATTGAAGAAAAGCAATAGAGGTCATCAAAATATTCTCCAGGTTATTTCAAATCACCTGTTTTTCGTCCTGACATCGGACAAATAGTGCATTGATAGGCTGAGACAGCTGTCTTGTTTGGAAGAGAGCTGTTAGAGGGAATAAGTACGTCTTTTCCCTTTTGGTGTTCTATTCCTTGGCATCAAGACATTTAATGTCATTGTGGACGTCATAGTCACCTTATGTACTGTTACAGCGGTCTTTTCTTGCGGCTAGAGTTATAAGTCTCCATTTAGTGAGTTTTCAAGGCCGCAAGTGACACAGATATGTCTTCAGGAAGACGAAGACACATAACTGCGTAGCTATCTTGAGATTACTGTCTCTGGGAATTACAACTGTTAGAATAGTGGCTTGTCATTCCCTACCTTGCACAGCGATGGTTGTAAGTCACCATTTAGTGAGCTTTCAGTCACTAGTTACACTGAGATATCTGTCTTCACAGAGAGGAAGACTTATAGCTACGTTAACCAGGCTCTGACAGCTGTCTTTTGGGAATAAAACCGTCAAGGTACAGTGCTTTTCAGTTTGTTTTCATAGGTGTCATAGACTTGAATCTTATTGTTTACGCCATAGTGGCCTAGTTGGAATCATAAGCGAGATTGTTTAAGTAATTATGCAGTGACATAACTGAATTTATTTTCTCTTGGAACGGCTGTCTCTTTGGGAATTTAGGGCTGTTTTATAGCAGCTCTTCATTTCCTGCCTTGCACAACGATAGTAGTAACCCTCCGTTCTTCAAAGTCGCAACTTACACCGATACAGCTGTCTTCATGGAGATGAAGACTTATAAGCTATGGCTAGAGTTGTAAGTCTCCTTAGTGAGCTTCTAAGGCCGCAGTTATCAGCCTTTTATTGTCTTCACATATAGGAAGACCTTTAGCTGCTTCAGCAAGGCTGAGTTCATTGTCCTATCGAGCATGATACCGTATGTTGGAGGAGGTTATTCTCTTCCTACCGGTATGGTTCAGTGTTAGTTATATGAGATGATAAGCTCCATTAATGATGCCATATTTACCTAGTGTGATTATGTCGATACTGTGTATTTGTTCTTCACGTCCTTCTCCGTCCTTAATGGCATTATGGAATCGGTCAGACGTGAGGGAGCCCTGCGGTTCCTATTCTATTTAATGACTAACACAAGAGCGATTCAAGTAATGTGGGTGAGGGGGGTTCAATATGAACGTTTTGTCGACCCCTCTACCCCCATCTACCCCTCCCCCATGTTAAGAGGCAATTACAGGGCAGGACATAGTTTTTCTCCTGTAAGCCTCGGATGCATTTAGTTTATACATGCCTTTCATAGTTTCTCGATTGGCGGCTGGTCGTGTTCTAACGGTGACCTCATGGGCACATCCACTTTTTAGTGGGTTTGTTTCCCGTGGTTGTTCGTTTATAAGTCATATACGAACATATGATTCTTTATCAATAAAATTGCTAACCTTTGTGTTCCTGTATGGTTGACATGTCGGTTATCTGGGCGACATTCTCCAATGTGACAATTAGTCCATTCTGAAAAGTTTTGCTCAGAGTGGTCTGGCCTGTCTTACGATGTAGGAGTTTATTACTCAGCTAACTGCATATTAACTCTTAGCACTCGGTTGTTGAGAAAATCTGACATCTGTAACAGAAACCTGAGATACTGTTGTCAGGTAAATCCGACATTTCCACATCCCATGATAAGTCGGTCGGCTTATGTTTATTAGCACAGAGGGGACTTCCGTGGTTGAATTATGTATTACAACCAGACCTGTTAACCCTCCCGATTTCACTGGGAGACTCCCGGTTTGGTATCCAATCTCCTGCCCTCACGACAACCCCCCTATTTTCTCCCGCTTTGTAATTTTCCAAACCTTTTTTCCGTTAATCCAACAATTTTTGTGTGTTTACAATACAGAAATCTCGATGCGCGAGAGTCAGCGAGAGAATTAAGTGTTCCAGTTGACAGGTAAAACAGGGCTGTTCACATTCCGATGGCTCTACCGTGATTGGCCAGATGATAGAGATTGACAGCTCGCAGTCACACTGCTCTTCTCACTCGTCTCATACCAGTTGTTAGGTGATATGAATGAATGGATATTTTTGCATTAAAATTTAGAGTGAAAAAGTTGATAAAAATATTAAAAATATATATCTTACTTTCAAATAGTTGGTAAATACATTTGAATTCAATAAAAGATAATAAAATTTTGATTATATTCCATTGTTTACTCGCTGGGTTTCCCCAACTATCAGTGTGATGTGATGTAAACTGTAGGTAAAGTGGAGATCATGTGAGGTGCACAATGGGTTCAAATAATCAATATTAGACTGAAAATATTGAAATTTTGAGAAAAAAATACCTGGTGAATTTTTCTAAATCTACAGTAATAATCCCTGTCAATGTATTCAACATATGAACCCACCAATCATTGCTGCTAATATTTTTTTCACACTAAAGAAAATAGATTCTACAGGTGTACTTGGAAACTGAAGCACTGTTCAATGGGGGTTATCCCAGTCTATAAATATCTTTATTTACGGTACGTGGAGAATGCAGTTATTTCCCTTTCATCAACAGCTGATTTTCATTCTGGGAAACCTCTCTGTCTGTGGTAAATAAAATGGATTTATGGCCTCATTCAGTAAACAGGGAAATAAATGAGCAAAGTGAACATCTGTATACACTATACTACTATTACAAAGTTTATCAAATGAAAGCTAAAAAAAAGGCAAAGGAAAAATAAAAACTCCAATATCCAGTCCTGATTTGAAACTTGGGAAATGGGCTTTGGCGCGGGTACTTTCTAGTTCAGTGAGGAGGGGGGGGGGGGGGGGGGGGGGCTGCCACTAAGTTCAGATTGCTGAATTACCCCACTTTCCTACATGTACATTGATAACATCAGGTCTTGACATCATTTTTGAAAGCTCTCAATTAGAGCTTTCCAAAGAATAATGCAAAGAACCAAATGTTATGAATGCGGGAAATTTTTACACATCTTGCAATGTACCTTTGTTCAGTCAGTAGGGGTAAAAGGGGCTCTGTCATATTGCCCATAGTGTATAATAGCAGTGAATTTTGACGTGGGCAGAAATCTTCCTGACAAGCATGGAAATCTCCCTGAGAGCTCAACAAAATCTCCCTGACAGCTGCTTTCAGAGGTTAACATGCCTGATTACAACCAATGAAAACCTTTTGATTTCCACCTCAATCGTCATGAGTTTCCATATAAAGTAACGCACATGCTCCAATTTTTTGTCCCACAGAGGGACGAAACGTCCCAGTTTGACATTGTTTTTAAAATGCCGTCATCAAATGAAAAAAATCTATCAACTTTCTTTGACATTCTTGGGGGTTCTGATTCGGATGATGACGAATTTCCTGGATATTCTTTCATAGAAATATCAATGAAGACTCAGATGAATTTGAGTCATGTGAAAGTGATTTGGAAGAAAATGTAAATGCTGGCGAATCAGCTAATCAATCGAGCATGTGTGTTCATGTTGACAAAACAATGGATTTGGGGGACTCGTTCCGTCACCCATGGTTAAAAAACATTTGACCAGCCCATGGTTATTCAGTTTTCTGTGGATGGCTGCGAGCGTGAGTTGGACATTTTCAGTAATTTTTTTGACAATGATTTTATTGAACTGTGCACTTCGCAAACAAATTTATATGCCAAACAATACTTTGAAAAAAACCCAAACATGAAGCCATTCGCACTTGCCCGATCTTGGGTGGCTACAGGTGTGGCTGAAATGAGGGCTTTCATCGGAATATTATAATTTATGGGACTGATAAAATTACCCACATGACTCATACTGGTCAACTGACAAATTAACAGAATCCCCCTCTCATACAAGCATGTATGTGAGGGATGAGAAAGATTCTTTCCATACATAAAACGGAAAGTCGGAGGGATTACAATTGCATTATGTCGTTACATATTGTACGCTGAGTCTCTTTTAACGTCAGGTAAAAAACAATACCTGAGATCTCATGGGTGAGTGTCTCTGCACTATAAAAGGTTGAGGCCTCCAGAAGACCACATCTTTGAAAGCTGAGAACTTGGAAAGAGCAAAAGTTGTGAAAATAAAAGCGAGAGACTTTGAAAGAAAAAAGTGAGGGTGCAGTCCACTGGGTGGGCCTTAATCCCTCCGACTTTCCGTTTTATGTATGGAAAGAATCTTTCTCATCCCTTGCGTACATGCTTGTATGAGAGGGGGATTCTTTCCCACATAAAACTCCAAGTCTCCTGGATTACAATTGCATATTGAACATTTCACAACTTTGAGATATCCATCATATATGATAACGTAAACATACATACCGCGAGATCCATGTTCATAAGAAAATGTATGATAGATAAAAACAAAATTCACTGTTCTTCATTTAATGAATCCTCTGAACAAATATAATTTTTGAACACTGAAGAAAATAGCATAGTCTTTAGTAACTGCCTTGTCGTTCCAGGTTCTGCAGTATTGCATCCGAAAACTTCAAATCTGTATTCTCTCTAAAATAAAAACAATAGAATGTCTGAACAGATGACCAATTTGCAGTTTTCAAGATATTCCTTAGTGTTACCCCTGATTTTCAATGCCGCTGATGTTGCAGCACCTCGTGTGGAATGAGGTCTAAAGAAAGTGGTAATTCCACAGCTTGTTGTAAGCTATCTGCTATCCATCTCGAGATAGTAGATGTTGTTACACTCTTGTATGTTTTATAAGAAATAAACAAATTAGAACATTTCCTGATGTCTTTAGTTTTCTTAAGATATTCCTTCAACGTACATATGACACATATTTTGTTGTTTTTAAATTGTGACAGCTGAACTTCTTGAGTCACATGCGATGGTCGTGATGTTTTTGTCAACTCTTGAATATGAAACACCACTGCATTTCCAGATTCATTCATAAATCTTAATTCTAAAGCCCTTCATGTTTGAGATCTGGCAGCTGCAGTTAATTCCACTAAACTAATTTATAGGTAAGTTGTTTCAACGTTAAATCAGATAGAGGTGTCAATGAAGCTAGATGTGTTAATAGCAGGCGGACATCCCAAGTGGACGTATATTTTGGTAAGGTTGGTTTATTGTTAAAAATACCCCTTAGAACTCTATTAGTAACAGGAGACATAGTGAACGACGTCCTGCAAGTAATAGGCTTTGTCTGGTTAATCATAGATCCATGGGTGTTAATTACACTGTATGATTTTCCTTGGTTTGCTAAAGAGCTCAAATAATTGGCCACAACATTCTCAATTGTGTCATAGGGATCAAATGATTGTTCAAGACACCAAAGATACCATCGCTTCCATGCCAGACCATATTGCTTTCTCGATGATTTTCTCCAAGATTGCAAAATGTATGAGATAGTGATGTCTGAAAGTCCCTTTGTCTGCAATTTTTTGCGGATATACTGCATGTGTGAAGGTGCAGTTTCTGACCCATAGGGTGGTGATTTGTATGCCCAGGTAAGGTGAGTTTCTCCCAACTCGCATGGATGAGTATTGGGTTTGCAATAAGTAGCTGTAAAAGTATTGGGAACCATGGTTGAGTAGGCCATTTGGGCACAATAATTAGAGCTTTGCTCACCTGATCATGTTGCACTTTCCTGAGTATCTTCATCAACAAACTGAAAGGAGGAAAAATATATTGGTTAAATGGTGACCAACCCAATGTAAATGCATCAGTGTGGAAAGCTGCAGGATCAGGTACCCAAGAAACATATTTCTTAACTTGACAATTCCTTGCTGAAGCGAATAGGTCAATGTTGGGTAAAAAAGTATGAGTACGGATTTTCTGAAAAATGTTTGGTTCAAGGTGCCATTCTGCTGATTCACAAAAATCCCTGGATAACCAATCCGCTCTAACATTGGATTTTCCTGGAATATGAGTTGCCGAAAGATAAATTTTCCTGTGATGTGTCCAAAGAAAAATTTCTTTTGAAAGTTCAAACAAATCTAGCTTTGTTCCCCCTACCTTGTTGATACAAGAAATAGCTGTCGTATTATCAGATTAAATGCAGATATGACAGTCTGTTTCCTTGGAGCAGATGTTCTGTAACCCTAAAAACATTGCTTTAAGTTCCAGAAAATTAATATGGTGTGTTTGATCAGATTCACTCCATTTACCCTGAGTCTAAATATTTTTATAAATTGCACCCCAACCAATGCATGAGGCATCGGTTTCTAAAATTCCCGAAATGTTTTGGGGACTGATACTACAACCATTCATTGATTCAGCATTACAAATCCACCATTGAACTTCGGTCTTTGCTTTTTGGGACAAAACCATGATCCTATCAAAGTCTGAATTATTCTCATGCAATGCCCTGTTCTTATCATAATCTAAATACCTGTAGAACAACCGGCCTAACCAAATTGCTCTCATTGAAGATGTATATATACCTACCAGTGAAGCAACTTGTCGGATGAAACACTTTGTTTTTGCAAGCACTTGCTTAGACTTGGCAATAAGATTAGAAATTTTTTCTTGTGGAAGAAAAATCTTATATTGTTCTGAGTCAATGATAAACCCTAGATAAGTAATGTGCCTAGAACAGTGTATGCAAGATTTTTCCCAATTTATTTCAAATCCCACGGCTTGCAGAGTATTGATTAATAACTCTGTGTGTGTTTTACAAGAGTCAAATTCTAAATTAGCGACTAGAGAGTCATCTATATACTAGAAAGATTTTATCCCTTGTTTCCTTAAAAATGAAAAGATTGGTTTCAAAACTTTGATGAACACACGTGGCACTATACAGATTCCAAAAGGAAGGCACAGGAATTTGTACAATACATTGTCCCTTCTGAATTTCAAAAATTTTTGATCTTGATCATGAATTGGAACGCTAAAAAATGTGTCATTCAAATCGACAGATGTGAAATATTCCATCAGTTGGATGGACTGGAGGACTACATCGATTGTTTCTTGTTTGAAATGAAAATAACTTAAGAATTTATTTAGATTCTTTAAATTAATTACTGGATGAAACTTTCCATTTTTCTTCTCAGGAAGAAAAAGATTGGATATAAATTGTCCATCTTGTTCACTCGATGTAATAATTGCCCCCTTTTTTAGTAATTCCTGTATTTCTTGGGACATAAGGGAAGCTTCTTTATTCGATGCAGTCAGCCCATTTCCAATGCCTGAATTAATGTTATTGTGATTTTGGGAACGTTTGGAGCTGCTATGATTGTTTATTATTAGGCAGATTCGACTTAGTCGTGTTTGCCTCAGTTGATTGTGAATGCCTGTATTGTGCTGGTTGTGCTGGCGGTAATTCATCACCCGCTTCTACCTTTTGAAGTCTACTACTGAGACTCGAAATGGAGGACAAAATCTCCTGCAGTAAAGCAGATGTGTCACCGTTGGTTGTGAAATTGGAATTGCGACTGTGTCGCGATCTTCAACAAACTTGGCCAAGTTGGCCTCTTGTGTTTTATGCTGCTTTGCAGCAGATGCTGAAGCGAAAGTATTAAATTTTGTGTTGCTAACCAAACAGGAGTTATCTCCCTTATTGCTTTCACAATGTTTACGTTTCCGTAATGTACCAATTGACGATTTCCCCATATTATGCGATTCAGAATGCGAATTTGTCGCCTGTGAATTTCGTTTCGTAATGCCAGTTTCTTTGAATTGAGTATCCGATTTTGAGACAAATTCCCCACTTCAATATCCTTGTATGCTGCTCTCTTCTGCGTCCGATCGTTATTAAAATTTTCATGGCCATGAGAATCAATGTCTTGTAAATTTAACGGATTGTTAGAATTTTTTGTACTTTTATGTAAGGGGGATGTCTTCCTTTTTTTTAATGATAGAAAGTAAAGTATGTGAACTGTTCAGTGTGCAGTCTCTCAACAAAAGATGTGGTCTTCTGGAGGCCTCAACCTTTTATAGTGCAGAGGCACTCATCCGTGAGATCTCAGGCATTGTTTTTTACCTGACGTTAAAAGAGACTCAGCGTGCAATATGTAACGAAATAATTGCAATTGTAATCCAGGAGACTTGGAGTTTTATGTGGGAAAGAATTAAAGGATTTCAGAATGATAATGAGTCGTGACCGGTGGTTACAGATATGGATGTTTTTTCATGTTGCAGATAACACTGAATCACTCCCCAGGGATGATATTGATTGCACAAGAACCATCTGATCATTTTCAGTTAATGGACCACCAAAATGGTGGTCCATTAACTGACAGTTTGTTGGTGGTTCTTTTGCTGGGTGGAAAATAGACTCTGTGAGTGTTGTAGTTCAATACACTCTGCACATACAGCTAGGAACTACAAATGTATCGGTCAGTTACAGTGACAGTATGCAGTCTAAAAAATGTTGTGTTTTCTCGAAGATGCGTAGTCATATGTAATCTACCACTGAAAGAAAACTACCTACCCTAGAAAAAAAAAATTTTCACCAAAATGTGCCAAATTCAATTCTTCACAAATAGTACAAACTATATGTTTGGGGTTATTTTCAAAAATAAAAAAATCTTAGCATAGGACATTTCTTGTGTTGTAGAAATTTTTCTATAATTTTTCAGAAAAAATTGGTACCAGGTGGCAGTATTGTTTTTTGTGGACATATATAGTAAGAACAGTAAAAACAATTGCACATTATTATTCCTTGTTGTTTACTAAACAACTTTTATACACAATTTATTTCTGCACATTTAAAAACAAAAAAGTTAAAATGTTTGAAAACACCCAATATGAATATGAAAATTACCAAATTTCTCCATTTTGTCCAGTGGCAGACATTGCGGGAATTGAAGGCGTGGGCAGAGTGTTAAGAGTTAACGTTGTATTATTCATTCTGTTTCCTGGTTACACTTGTATCACTCAGTCATATCGTTGTTACAGGCTGTATTCAGATGAGTTCATGCGGGATTTCAGCACTCGCGTGCATAATATGTGTATTATTAGGCAGATGCATTGTTGACAGACTATATAAATTCTTGCTCTGCTTATAGAGCTCATGAGAATTTTGGGGCTATTTGGATCAGTTATGGAACTGCCAATAGGCCGTCTGTGCATATGTTCTCATTTTTCTTTTGCCTCATTATTTGGAGTAATATATTCTCCGAACACTCATTGGTTGTTGCAGACCAATTAAACTATGAATTATTTCGGGGACGGTCCGTGACGAGTCTGTTAATCATAGCTCGTTCCGTGTTCTAATCCAGGTTTCTATGAAGATACAGTACACATTCTCGTATATTCGAACGGTTCATTGGAGTGTTATTATTGGAATCAGTTGTACACATGAACAGGGTCGCCTGTAGGTTGCCTTAGGAGCGTGTTTCCTCTTCAGATATGGTTTAATTGGTATTAAATTGGACAAGTGTATGGTCTTACACTTTGTTTCACCGGTTTTCATCCTATTTACGTATTCCAACTCCGGTATAGGTTAATATCACGGTCCAGGTCAATGCTCTGTTAATTACTGGGATCGCTACAATAGCCTTAGCTTCTGAAGTGGTGTTATGAAGTAACAATAATTAATAATAATTAATAACAGGGTGCTTATTTCGCGAATATATTTGGATTATTTAGTATCGCTTTGCACTGATTCCAGAGCTCTCCCCTCTTTGTTTTGAAGAATATTCCTTCAAAAAAAGGGAGGGGGACTTTTCTTGTAAAATCTACTCTAGCTTGATAAGTGTGTAACTATGAGTGAAGCTGTTTTTGTCTGTAGATTATATCTGATCCTAGATACAGCTTGTTTATTATTTATATATGGCATATATTTGTGGAGGTTAGTCTCTCACCCTCAAATATGCCATCCTAATTTATGGGGCTTAGTCCGGACTAGCCTTAAAAATTGGGGGTTTGTTACACCCTATTAGCATAATCGTTCATGCTAAGAATTTGGAATTACTTAGAGATGGCTCCTCATTTATGATATGCCTTCTCTGTTATTGTATAGAGAGACCTACATGTAATTCCTTTTAAATTTATTTTCCTTTCATCATGGAATGCCGGCTTAGGAGCAATATTTGTACTGCTAATTCGTAAGTCCTAGGCCCTCCGCCTTTTACGATTCAGCTAGTCTGGGCCATTGGTTGTGATATAAAAATATGATAAATTTTAAGTAATTTGTATATTTTTTATACTTACCAGTGGCCCAGATGGGGATGGCCCTCCCATGAGTGGGCACTCATACCTCCCCGCTGAGTTATTATTAGTACGCTCATCGAAGAATGAACCAATTCTGGTCTCTTCCTGACCACTGTGCATGCACAGAGAGTAAAAGTATGGAGGTCCAGATAGGACTTTTAATTTTCGGTTTTGTGTGCAAATTTGGGGGATTGGGAGGGGGTTCAAAATTTGTGTTTGGCCCTTGATAATATCGAGTTTGCACCAGCTAGTCTGGGCCATTGGTAAGTATAAAAAATATACAAATTACTTTAAATTTATCATATTTTTATACTGTACCAATGACCCAGACTTAGCTGGTGCTAACTCCTTAAATTCTAGGGCCAAACACAAATTTTGCCTCCCCAATCCCCAAAATTTGCATCAGAATCCGAAATTTCAATGTCCTATGTGGTCCTCCATACTTTTTATCCACTGCGCATGTGCGGTGTCAAGGAGGTCTCGAAATTGGCGCCAATTGCCATGCTTTGTTTGGCCCTAAAATCAGTAACATGTCACTGATATTTGTGCTTGTAAATCTCAGTTTAAATGATGCCAGACACATAATTATGAAAGAAATGGTGGATCTGAGGCGGAAATAAAAGGATGAGAGGAAGAAACAGTGGCAGGATGTGTTCAGGGCTGTAACTTATAATAATTTTTTAAAAATTATTTCATGTTCCCTAATTTCAGGGCATGGGCCTGATGTCATTCTTGCTATGAATTTACGTTGTTTGTTCAGTGTTTCCTCTCTTCCTTTCCTTTATTCCCCCCTCTCCCCTTGCTATTCTCCCATGCTTTTGGCATAATTTTTGTAATTTTTTTTTACTAAAATTTCTTGGGAGTTTTGGCTTGGTAATAGAATGATTATTCTGTTTTTCCCCATGCTTACGTCCTCACCCTAGGTTGGTTAGGCATTTTGGTATGCATCTACCATCTGATGTACTGCAGTTTCTTCTCTGGAAGTCTCTGTTTTACATCGGATAGTGTTTAAATTGGTAACTGATTTTGGGCCATGTTTACGGTGCCTGGAGTCATGTTTCCAGTTTTTGTACACTTTTGTTTGTGTTGACAACGGTTACTTCTGATAGTGATTACTTGTCTTCTGTTTAGTTCTGCTTATAGCCAGATATATTAATATTGTCCGTAAGTGTTACATTAATTTTTAAATATGTTTTGAAGTTTTTGTCCACACTTCGGCTTTTTTGGGATCCATTTGGGCTCATTGGGAACTTGGGCTCTCCTAAAATTTGTTCAAAAAATTTTTTTGAAAATTTTTTTTTTCTTTTCAATTATTTTTTCGAAATGTTATAATGGATTATATTATATTTTGTATCTTTGTTTTTAAGGGTTAGTGCGAGTACTATGACTGTTTATATTCTTTCATGATGAAAGAATATTGTTCAAATTGTAAATCGAAGTCTTCCTCTGATTCTCATGTTCATTGTGTTTCTTGTAGTCAGTGTACTCGCACTAACTCTTGCTCTGTGTGTGCCATTTGGGATGACAAACGTTGGAGACGTGTGTCACGGTATATTGTTAGCAGTGAGAGGTCCATGCCGGTCCTCTCTCCGCAGGGTCACTCTAGTTTTTCAGTCTCTTTTTCAGAGGAACAAGAAGAGGGTGATGTTTCCGTGATGTCTTCAAGAAGTGTGCCTCCGTCGTCGCTGTCTAACGAAGAGCTAGCGGCTAAAGTGCTCATGGAAATATGATAATTGCCTAAGAGGTCCCAAGTAGGATCGACGGCAATGTTGCTAGCTCGCCCGGTGAAGCAATCATTCACGAAATGGTTGTGACGCCGGGTTCGTCTGTTGCGGTCCAGGAAAGGAGATCGGGTAATGCGAGCACTATAAACATTGAACGTGCACACCCAGCGACGACGGATCCGAGGATAGTACGTAGGAAGCCTGTCAGTCCGGTAGCTAGCTCATCCAGGTCTACCCGGACCGCAAGCAAGAGAGGCCCCTCTCTCTACCAGCAACATCTGGACCCTGATGTTGTTGTACGTAACGTTTGTCAGTCGGAGCATACGTCTACTCCACCTGCTCGGATGCTCTTTTGCATAGGCAGTCCGGAGCGACTAGTCTATCGGCTTCCTCATCGTCACGGCAGCACACACGACCGCACCTTGGCTATGTGACCGCTGATATCCAGCCAGCTTCGCCGACCAGGGATTCCACGTTGACCAGGTCACACCATCCGGTAGCCAGGGATACGAGGCCTTTACAGCGGGACGTTTGCATAAAAGAAGTATGCAGGATTCAACGTTCCAGCGGCTGAATCACGTCAGACCGCGGCCCACAGGCCTCCGTGACGGACTTGCTATCACAGATAGCTCATCTCATCACAGCTTCCCAGCAGCTGTCAGAAACTTTTTCGGATCAGGAATTGTCTGAGGAAGCTGGGTCGGTTCGTTCCACTGCAGAGTCAGAAAGGGATGACCAAGATTACCAGGTGGTCCAGCCGGATGGCAAAAGGGATTCAACGGAGCCGGAATTTTCCCTTTCTGAACAACATAAGGTAGCTGTAGATTTCATCCGGCAATACCTTCCAGATTTTGTTCCTCCAGACCAGAATTCTGCGTTGCCGGATAAGAGACTGATAGCGTCACTGGACACAGATTTCTTCGGTCGGATTAGGGACATGGCACCTGAGTTTCCGACCCAGTCCAGAAATGTCAAACGGACATTTGAACTTTTGAATGACGCTATATTCAAACTAGCCTCGAAGACGGGCAAGTCCGGTTTCTTATCTGCCAATGCTCTACAACTGCCTTTCATCAATTCAAGGAATAAATTTGAAACGGCAGGACAGGGCGTTCTGAGAGTTTGGCTGTGTCTGGACAACCAGGCTGAAGACCTAGAATTGTCTTTGCCCTCTTCTATGTCTATTCCGTCCAGTGGAAACGACAATCTCGTCTAACAGGATCAGCTTAGATGCATTATCATACGCAGATCACCTTACCAGAGCGTTATTACGTCTCAAAGGAAAAGAATTCCAGGAAGTACAGACTTCCTTAAGAGTTCTTTCGAGGGCCATAGCATACTCTACGTATAACTCTGCCCTTTCAGTGGCAAATCTGGAGTTAGTTAGACGTGATGCTGCCCTAGGTGCATCCACTCGGGTGGATTGTAAGGTGAAAAACTCTCTTCGAGTCGCTCCGGTCTCCGGAGAGCTTCTCTTCGACGACAAGCTTTCCATATTCTATGATCAGATTACTAAGAAAGCTTCAGACTCTCTGCTGTTCAAGTCTGCTTCTAAAAAGTCGGATTCAGCGGAGAAGAGTAAGACAGGCACTTCTGGGGTGAGTACGTCCAAGGGAAGTTCCTATAGAGGTTCTAATAAGTCCTCTAGGTCTTACTCCAGAGACCGTCAAGGTAGCTACTCAGGTAGGGGTCGTAATACTGGCTGAGACAACCAGTCAGACGCCCCTAGGTCGACAGGGCGAGGTGAGGGTCGTGGAGGACGTGGTTTCTCCTCCTGCAAGCATTGCAGATCCAGGAGGTGATGGTGCAAACCTTTAGCGTGTTCCAGTGGGCGGAAGGCTATCAAGTTTCTTAACCAATTGTTGTCGATTACGGACGACCCTTGGGTTCGAAGGGCTAAAACTGTCCTTCAAAACAAAACCCCCGTTAACTCGAAGTCCACGATGGACTCAGCTTCCGTTAAATCCTCAGAAGAGAGGTTCGCTTCTATCAGAAGTCCAATCTCTTCTGGAGAAGAACGCGATAGAGGTAGAAAACCAGGAATCTCCAGGTTACTAAAGCCATCTGTTTCTGGTTCTGAAACCAAATTGCTCGTTTTGTCCAGTCATAGATCTGAGCTGGATAAACAAGCTGATCGTGGCTCCAAAATTTTATATGGAGACCATTTGATCAGTAAGAGCGAGCATTTGAGTGAACGACTATGCTGCGAGCATAGATCTCAAGGATGTGTACTTTCACGTCATGGTACATCCGGCGTTCAGAAAGTATCTTCGCTTCGGTATCCTAGGAGTCGTTTATCAGTTCCCAGCAATGTGCTTCGGTCTGAATCTAGCGCCCTGGGCTTTCACTCGAATAAAGAACTCGGTAATGACTCATTTCCGAGCTCATTCATCTGTAGTAACGTCGGCCTACCTGGACAACATTCTTCAGAGGTATGGCAACGAGTTAACGTTTCAGAACGATGTTCAGAATCTGCTTCAACTGTTCCGCGTCCCGGTTTTATAGCAAATGAAAAGAAGTCGGATCTGGTGCCATCCAAGTCATTCACCCACCAGGGAATGAGCTTCGAGATGCACAACAATCTCGTTTGTCTGCCGTTAACCAGAGCGAAATTAGTCAGTTGTTACGCTTGCTTTTGTCTTCACCCCGACATAGTTACAGCGAGAGAATTCATACGACTGATAGGTTTGTGCGGAGCCGCCTTGGATCTTATTCCGATGGGGCGGCTATGTACTCGGCCACTCCAAATTTTTCTGACTCAGAACTTCATTCGCTCTATACGAACATCGTCTTGCCAAATCAAGTGAAACAAGAGATTCAGACTTGGGCAGATATTCAGTGGTTAACTCAGGGAGTTCCACTGCAATCGCCGGATCCGAGTTTTACGATTATGATGGATGCCAGTCAAACAGGTTGGGGCGCAACATTGAGCCCAACAGATTCGAAGTGTCAGGGTGTTTGGGATCCGCAGTTCCTAAACAAGAACATGAACATCAAAGAGATGATGTCAATTTGGCTTGCGCTACGTCATTGGATGAACATTATTCAGAATTCACATGTGCAAATTCGGTCCAACAATTCGACAGTAGTAGCGTATATTCGGAGCCAGGGAGGCACTCATTCCATTCCGTTATTCAACTTAACGGAAAGAATCCCTCTGTTTGTCCTAGAGCATCAAGTTCTATCGGTCCGTCATATTCCGGGTCGTCTGAACGTTTTGGCAGACTTCCTTTCTCGGAGGGGTTGCATGTTGCCGTCAGAATGGACTCTCAACAAACGAATATTCAGTCAGATTTGCTACCAATGGGAGTGTCCGATGACAGACTTATTTGTGACGCATCTCAACAATCATTTGCAGACGTATATGTCGCCGTGTCCAGATCCTCGAGCATTTGCAGTAGATGCTCTCTCGATCTCTTGGGACGGAATGATAGGATACACGTATCCTCCAGCGCCATTGATTCAGCAGATATTGCTCAAGACAAAGCAATCTCACTGCAAAATTCTGTTGGTAGCATCTCTGTCACCCCAGAGACTATGGATAAATCTACTCAGGTGTCTGTTGTAGGACATGCCATGGAAGCTTCCTCCATGGGAGGATCTTCTTTCGCAGGGGAAATCACACACACTGCATCACAACCCGCAAGGTCTCAACCTTCACGTATTTCCGTTGTGCGGTCCTTCTTGCACGGCAAGCATTTTACAGGACGAGCACTGGATGCAATTTCTAACTGTAGGGCGACCTCCTCTTCGCTAAATTATGCTGTTAAGTGGAAGGTTTTCTCACGGTGGTGTAGCGATCATTCTGTTGATATTTAGGATCCCTCCATTCCAGACATAGCTAATTTTCTAGTCTACCTGTTTGATGAGATCAAACTGCAGCCTGTTACAATTAAGGGTTATAGGTCTATGCTATCTGATACCTATGCACTTCATGATAGTTTACAGATTGGATCTAATGTTTCTTTATCTAAGTTAGTGAAAAACTTTTCGATAGATAGACCTAGAACCCTTAGATTAATTCCAAAGTGGAATTTAGCTTGGGTTCTTCTTAAACTAAAAGAAGCGCCATTTGAGCCTCTTGACACGGTGGACTTCAAATTCTTATCTTATAAGACAGCTTTTCTCTTAGCCTTCTCTTTGCCTGAAGAGTTAGTGAGCCTCATGCACTATCCGTTGATGATTCTCACTATCGTAGTGTAGGTAATACTATTACCTTGACTACTAATGTTGCATTTTGTGGCTAAGAATCAGGCTCCTAATTAGTATCAGGAACCTATTGTTATTAAGGCTCTTCTGTCTTCAGACGGGCATAGGCCTTTACTCTGTCCTGTTAGAGCTATACGTATTTTGAAACGTAGATCTGAGTTTATCAGAAAGGGACATAAACGTTTCTTTCTGTCTCTGCTGCCAAATAGAAGGGACATTACGGCCCATTTTATTGCAAGGTGGATTCAATTAACTATCCGTACTGCTTATGAAAAATTATCTTCAACTCAGCAGTCTGTGCTTAAGATTTCGGCTCATGAAGTAAGAGCTCTTTCTACATCTTGGGCTTACGCAAATAGTATTGCTATTACAGATTTAATGAAGGCTGCTTATTGGTCTCAGCCATCCACATTCACGAATTTTTATCTCAGAAATATTGAGTCCACTTCTGGAGACCTGCATTGTTTAGGTCCGTTATCTGTTGCTCAGAATGTCGTCCACTAAACAGTTGCAACTATAGTTATGCAGGCTTTCTGTTCCGGCAGTGACTCTGTCCGGCTGCCCTCTTCGCTCTGGGCTATTTGAACCAGGGCAAGGGGAAGGGGGGAGGGTGTTCCCTTAGGTCACCTGCTTTATAGTGAAAAGCAAGGGAATTCCTCCTCCGAAGTCAGTATTTCTGAGTCGTTCCCGGGATGGTTTTAAAGTGTAATATTAATATTAAAAATTCATTCATGTCATGTTTTTAAAGTGTAGCTCGGTGTGAAGCATTTGTATATGTCAAGTGTCAAACGGGCGTTAATATACAATCCTCGGACACTTTTAAAGAATATAAAGAGTCTCAATTCTCTGGACTAACTTTATTTATTGGCTTACTTTAAAAATAATTAGTATAAAGGGTTATACTGGATGTTAATAGAGAACATGAATGTTATTGTGCTGAATTATGAAGGGTATTGTATCTTTCTAATTTATCATGAATAAGAAAGATACATGTAAAGCCTAATACCCCTTTTCTCCTTGAGGGGTTGACTCTATATTATATAGTTGAGCTTATTGGATTTTCCTCTATGTCCTAGGCCCTCCAGCCTTTTTACTATTCAGCTATGTCTGGGTCATTGGTACAGTATAAAAATGTTAAAAAATTTATAGTAATTTATATATTTTTTATACTTACCAATGACCCAGACGGGGATGGCCCTCCCAGGAGTTGGGAACTCATACCTCCCCGCTGAGTACATAGCGCTGACCAGGCACTGCTTGCAAGAATGGTGATTGGCGCCAATTTCGGAACATCCTTGACACTGCGCATGCGCAGTGGGGGCAAAGTATGGAGGTCCTTCAGGACATGATTTCTTTTGGTTTTAGATGCAAATTTTGGGGATTGGGGGGGCAAAATTTGTGTTTGGCCCTAGATTTTAAGAGTTAGCACCAGCTATGTCTGGGTCATTGGTAAGTATAAAAAATATATAAATTACTATAAATTTTTTAACTTTCATTCGTCAAATGAAGATTGATTGATGTGTACTTTATCACAGAAGTTGACAGACATGATAGAATACATTGACTGTTTTTTCCCTAATAATATATCGACTTCAACTTTGATAATTTGATCCGATACCGTTTCTTACGATATATCAGTACTTTTAAAACAATACCGGTATTCATCCGGTATCATTCTCAATACCGGTAATTACCGGCTTACTGGTCATCCGTGCAGCCCTGTTAGATAACTAAGTTAAAGAATATTCACATCTGAAGAGAGTGTATGGCATGTCATTTTTTGGAAATGCCCGAAAAACTGTGGAGCAGAACCCTATTATTCAAAGTAAATTACTTAATGAATCACACATATTCAACTGCGTAATATACAAATTGAGCAGTTGAAAATTTTTTTCTCAAAATTTCAACGAAACCATATCATGTGACTCCTTATTGGAATGACCTCATTCCAATCACATGATATGTTTTTTTGTTGGAATTTTGATAAAAAATTTTTTTTAAAATTAACAAATTTTAATATTGGGTGCATTAGGTGAAGGTTGAATCATCAAATCAACATGAAATTTTATTTGCATGTTTGGGAAAACATATTGAAATGAGCCATCAATTTTTTTACCCCTAACTTGAAAGACTGAATTCTCTTGGGAAATTAAGAACATTGATAGTTTAAGATTTTGTCATAGTTTGTTGGAAAAGTTTGTTTAAAAATATTCACTAAGTTATGTCGGAAAAGTTTGTTCAAAAATATTCACTCAGTTATGTTGGAAAAGTTTGTTTAAAAATATTCACTCAGTTATGTCATATCCATATACATTTTTTGCTACTCCTTTCTTACCTTTTCCATTGTTCCAAAAATTTTCTCAGGTCAGCACCTCCGATCACTTGGAACATCTTCTTGTTTGTGTTTATTACATCTATTTCATTCTATTGTCCAAAATTTGTGCTTGACCTGTGAAAGGTGACAACTGTGAAAGGTGTTTGTGAAAAGTGAAAGTTGTGCATAACAGAACTTGGGAGTTATTATGGTTTTATGATGTAATGATTGAAACAATTTCTCAGGAAATATGTTATGTCAGTTAGGTATTAAATTTGTTGTGGCTTTCTTTCAGAGTGACATAGCCAGTGAACGTCCAGGAATTTTGGATTGTTTACGCGAAGGAATGACCAGAGTAATGGGATGGGGAATGCCACAGACTACCAGATTATTTCCAATTTACAGATTAGTTCTTCCCACAGCAACATTTCGACTTTGCCACTATCTTATCACATCAGTTGCTCAGTATACTGTGATATCTGCAATAAAAGTAGAACAGCAGGAATCAAGGGTAAGTATGTGATATCGCTGTTTATTTTTATTGGGAGGATATTGAATTTATCATCAAATTTTCCATTTAAGTTATTTTGTTTACTCTTTGCCTGCAACAACAAAATTTTCAAAAATACACTGTTACCTAGTAAAGGCATAATTCTGGCGAGGGGGAGGTGTTGGTGTACACATAATTTGTTTCAATTGTGATGGCTGAAATCCTGATTGATAAAATATTCCAACTATTATTACTCAGTTGGAATTCTAGTTAAAAAAACAAGACTTCTTATAAAATATACCTGAAGTAGTCATGCAGATATGTCTCATCTAGTTAAGATGTACTGCACCAGTATGCTCAAATTGGTCATGCTGGGACCCCCCTAACCCCCCACCCCCACCCCTCCAGCAGCTCAAATTGGGTGCTATGGTCCATCTTTTGTTTGAACAACTGTGTGTGATGTAAGTCCAAGCATCATATCAAGTCTTATAATAAAGAACATGATTACTATCAGGAGCAAATTGATATCTAAGACTCCAATTGCAGACAAATGTGTCCCCATACTTTTCTACCCCTCCCTTAGTGATGCCCCTGTTTTGAAATCACAAGTAGCGCCTAACTGTTGGCAGCTTGTGAACTGTTTGTTAACAGTTTTGGCAACAGAACATTAAAGTCTATCAACAACAGTTTTCATTTTATAATGAATTTACTCCTGACAAGCATATACTTTGTTTCCACAATCTATTTAATGTTTTTCTTGACCAACTGGAACCAAACGTCATATGTCAGTTGAGTATGAAGAGAGAAAATATTCCATTCAGTGATGAACTTGAAATTGATTTCCAATCGATAACTGAAGATATATTTCTCTCATTTTCAGCAAACTTCAAATGTAGGTTGAATGAAATGAGAAAAGAACCTTACAGTAGAACCTGTCTTGAGAGATCACCCCTTTTGCCAAGCAAAAGTGGTCTCTCAAGACAGGTGATCTCCCACTGGAAGTTTGAGGTTTTCTCTAGTCAGTGAATGACCAATCAGAGAATATTTGTTGCAGAAATGGAGAAAAATTGATTGTTCAACTTTTTTTATTATTGTTTTATTTTAATTCAGTTTTAGTACAAGTACAGAGGCATTGTTTGAGAAATTACAGTTAAAAGTACATAAGTTGAAAAACCTTTTGAGATGATGATGTGGTCCATCCATAATAGTAATTTCTTACTTCATGAAACCAATCGGTGCCTGGCCACAGTGGTCCCTCAAGACCTGTTTTACTGTAATCATTTTGGGGATGTTATGCAAAAGGTCAAGGTAAACTTGAAATTGTTTCTGGTCTATAGCTGAAGATATCTTTGATCGATTTCTATCACACTTGATATGCAAGTTGGACTGCTGGCTGTGTGTGAGCATGTGATGCCCATCTTGTTGGAATTTTAATGTCCTTTCACCCCCATGGGAACCTCACATGACACATGCATTAAAGCCATTTCTCACAGATGGTTGATCAGATCTTTTTCAAATTGCATACCAACATTCCAGATTGTGGTGGCATTTTCATGATGATCATCAGCTGTATATTTTCAGTGAGGTCTTTCATTTACAATTTCCAATCTACAGACCCTACCCTATTCACTTTGTGAAGTTATTGAATGTGATACCCAGAAATTATTATTTCCGTTCTAACAAAGTCATCAGATCTTTTCTAATTTGTCATCTGCCTGTTGTCGACTTTTTGTTTGTCTGGTTTATAATTTCTTTAACCATTGAATAGTTTTTAGCTCACCGAAGGGAGCTTAACTTATCACTTGCCGTCCGTCGTCTGTCGTGAACTTTACATTAACAACTACTCCTCCCAAATAACTGGATCAAATTGAACCAAACTTGGTGTGCATGTTCCCCATCATATGTCAATTCAAACTTGTACAAATAAACTTGCCGCACCCACAGGGGGCACCACAAGGGGCATAACTCTGATAGCACCCATGAATTTCTTTCCAAAATTCAAAACAATCTTCTTCTTCAGATCCACCAGGCAGAATTCTTTCCTATTTGGTATACATCATCTCTAGGGGGGGCAGATTCAAGTTTGTTCAAATCAGCCCCCTGGGTTCATATTCGGGCTCACTATAGAAGCCCGAATTTGAACTTAGTGCATTTCAGGCCAATTTCTTAAAAAATCTTCTTCTCCCGATCCAGCAGGCAGAATCTTTTGATATTTGGTATGCAACATTGTGGGGTGGATCTGATTGAAGTTTGTACAAATCGGCCCCCCTTGGTTTATATTTGGGCTCAGTATAGAAGCCCAAATTTGAACTTAGTGCATTTCAGGCAAATTTCTTAAAAAATCTTCTTCTCCAGATCCAGCAGGTAGAATCTTTTGATATTTGGTATGCAACATTGTGGGGTGGATCTGATTCAAGTTTGTTCAAATCGGCCCCCTGGTTTCATATTTGGGCTCACTATAAAAGCTCAAATTCGAACTTAGTGCATTTCAGGCAAATTTCTTAAAAAATCTTCTTCTCAAGATGTAGCAAGCAGAATCTTTTGATATTTGGGATGCAACATTGTGGGGTGGATCTGATTCAAGTTTGTTCAAATCGGCCCCCTGGATTGACATTTGGGCTCAGTATAGAAGCCTGAATTTGAACTTAGTGCATTTCAGGCAAAATTCTTAAAAAATCTTCTTCTACAGATCCAGCAGGCGGAATCTTTTGATATTTGGTATGCAACATTGTAGGGTGGATCTGATTCAAGTTTGTTCAAATTGGCCCCCTGGATTCATATTTGGGCTCACTATAAAAGCTTAAATTCGAACTTAGTGCATTTCAGGCAAATTTCTTAAAAAATCTTCTTCTACAGATCCAGCAGGCAGAATCTTTTGATATTTGGTATGCAACATTGTGGGGTGGATCTGATTCAAGTTTGTTCAAATCGGCCCCCTGGATTCATATTTGGGCTCACTATAAAAGCTCAAATTCGAACTTAGTGCATTTCAGGCAAATTTCTTTAAAAATCTTCTTCTTCAGATCCAGCAGTTGGAATGTTTTGATATTTGGTATGCAGCATCCTTAGGGGGTGAGATTCAAATTTGTTCAAGCCATGTCCCTAGGTCCATATTTGGGCTCACTATGGGAGCCCGAATGATAACTTAGTTAAAATGAGGAATTTTTTTTAAAAATCTTCTTCTTCAGATCTAGCAGTCAGAATGTTTTGATATTTGGTATGCAGCATCCTTAGGGGGGTGAGATTCAAATTTGTTCAATTTGTTCAAGCCATGTCCCTAGGTCCTTATTTGGGCTCACTGTGGGAGCCCGAATGATAACTTAGTTCAAAATGAGGAATTTTCTTTAAAAATCTTCTTCTTCAGATCCTGCAGTCAGAATGTTTTAATATTTGGTATGCAGCATCCTTAGGGGAGTGAGATTCAAGTTTGTTCAAGCCATGTCCTTAGGTCCATATTTGGGCTCACTGTGGGAGCTTGAATTGTAACTTAGTTCGAAATGAGGAATTTTCTTAAAAAATCTTCTTCAGATCCAGCAGTCGGAATGTTTTGATATGTGGTGTGTAGCATTCTTAGGGGGGTGAGATTCAAATTTGTTAAAGCCAAGTCCCTGAGTCCATATCTGGGCTCCCTGTGGGAGCCCGAATTATAACTTAGACAATATGAGGAATTTTTTTTTAAAAATCATCCTCAGATTTAGCAGTCGAATTGTTTTGATATTTGGCATGCAGCATCCTTAGGGGGTGAGATTCAAGTTTGTTCAAGCCAAGTCCCTGGGTTCATATTTGGGCTCACTGTGGAAGCCCGAATGATAACTTAGTTCAAAATGAGGAATTTTCTTCTTTAGATCCAGCAGATGAATGTTTTTGATATTTGGTATGCAGCATCCTTAGGGGGGTAAGATTCAAGTTTGTTCAAGCCATGTCAGAGGATGGTTCATTTCGATAACCGGCATCATTGTTCGTCTGTCCATCCATTTGTCTGTCTGTCCGTCCATCCGTCTGTTAACTTTTGTTTGCCCACTTGATAACTTGAAAACAATAAATCCAACAGATACTGTTTTTTTTATGGTTGATTAGTCATGACTAGAGGATGGTTCTTTTCAATAACAAGCATCAATGTCTGTCCATCTGTCCATTGCTTTTGTTTGCGATAACTTGAAAACAATTAATCCAACAGATACTATTTTTTATGGTTGATTAATCATGACTAGAGGATGGTTCCTTTCGATAACCAGCATTCTGGCATATCCAATATGGCCACCATGGCTGCCATCTTGGATTTTCAGTGATTTTTGATTGTCCACGCAATAACTTGAAAACTATAGATTCAACGGATGCCGCTTTTTTTATGGTTGATTAATCATGACTAGAGGATGGTTCCTTTCGACAACCAGCATTCTGGCATATCCAAGATGGCCACCATGGCAGCCATCTTGGATTTTTAGGGACTTTTGATTGTCCATTTGATAATCCAACAGATACTGTTTTTTATTGTTGATTAGTCATGACTAGAGGATGGTTCCTTTCGACAACCAGCATTCTGGCATATCCAAGATGGCCACCATGGCAGCCATTTTGGATTTTTAGGGACTTTTGATTGTCCATTTGATAATCCAACAGATACTGTTTTTTATTGTTGATTAGTCATGACTAGAGGATGGTTCCTTTCGATAAGCAGCATCATTGTCCATCTGTCTGTCTGTCTGTCTGTCTGTCTGTCTGTCTGTCTGTCTGTCTGTCTGTCTGTCTGTCTGTCTGTCTGTCTGCACACACAAATGCCAACTTACGAGGTAGTAAACAGGATACTTATGTGGTTAAAGTCTGTCACGTGGCTAGGGCATTCTGGGGTGGGGTGGGGTCAGTGAAGGGGTGTTAGAGTTATGTGGCTAGAGTTAGTTTAGGGTTAGGGTTAGTCAGGGTTTCCGCTGTACCGGCAGCGGGTCCGTCGACCGGACCCATTCCCCCGCCGATCATACTATGATCAGTCAGAAAAGCTGGTGGTTAAAATGTCGAGTACAATGCTGTATCGTAACGACACTCGGGATCCTTTGTTTCCACGTAATATAGGCACAGTTATGTTGTATACTATGCCTACTATTACTGGCAACAACCTGATACCTTATAATATAACCCCCAGACGAGAGGGGAAAACAATGTTCAAATCCTAAATGTCGCCTATAAAATTTCGGACTCAAATTGTCGTGTTTGGTCCGAAATCACTGGCTGTTATTTTGAGTGACAAATGATGTACTCGTTTTGGAAGCTGTCACTTGTTTCAAATGAGTGTGCAGGCTGCTGTCAGGAGTTGTCTGAAACATGTCCACAACATATAGTTTTCACAGTTTTCACAGTGGTTGAATATCATCAGAAAGATACTGATTGAACATTGCCACTTTCGAGCGGTGCACAACTCATTGTGAAAGAACACTGCCACTTTCGAGCGTGCACAACTCATTGTGAAAAACGGGTGTTCAGAAATTAATGAGAAAGTGGTAATTAAAAATAAAAAATAATTACAACTCTGGTATCTGAGAATTATATAACAATATAACCATGGATATGATTTATGACTTATTGGTTCAATAAAACATGCTCATTTATGATTTCATCATGCCCTGCAACATGTGAAGTTATGACTTTCAGTGTAAAATCAATTTTTCGAATGGTGCCAAGGGAGACAACTATTTTGTTATTCATATTTCGCTGTGTAAATTTTATCTGGTCTTCATATTATGATTCTTTTATTGAGTTTGTGTGAAGCTATATTTTGTTTTATTCATAAATTTTTTTTAAAAATGTACATATTTAAAAAAACCTCTATTTTTAAACAGACAATGTTTGTCTGTTTTCAAGGGGGTGGTTTGCAGTGCTGATTGACATACTTAACGTCCATTTCTGGCTTTGACTTTTGAGAGTAGCCTGTACAAAAAAAAAAATTAAAACAACACCGCATGGTTTTCTGTTTGTTTTATTCATTAAATTGAGGATTAAAACCCGAAATCTGAAAACGAAACGTATGTACAAGATAATTATGAGAATTTTTAAAGCAAATTCTATAAAATTGGTAGGCAGTTTCCAAAGGAACGTAACATACCCAGTGGATATTTACTTGCCTTATATCGCCAATTTCAGACGCAACCCAATGCGTCTTGCAAGCACTATTACTCGACCCGAAGCCCTCCCCCCCTCCCCCTCCCCCACACACACACTTTGCAATTTATCTACTACAAGCACCCCCCTGGGCTTCTACACGAGTCAGTACGGTAATTGCACGTGCATGACACATCCGCATCATGGTTCTTTTCGAATATTACAGCGAGCAGTTGTAAACAAAGCTCAGTCCCTGTTAGGATTCGTGGATTTTGTGTTGTTTTGGGTTTGTATTTTTATGAAACCTCCGACCAGATGTAGTATTGTGTGTCCCGTGGGAATTTAGAGAATTGTAGGACGAAAAGATACATATTTTCCACATCAATTATTCAGCATTTTAGCGACCAGAATGTCCCCAGAGGCCACCAGAGAGCACCTAAAAATCAAAATTTTCCTGGGGGGAAAGGCCCCCCTCTATACGCACATTCGGCACACGCCTTCAGCGTGTGAGTTTCACTTTCTTTAAACTACCGGACCCACAAATTTTCCCGTAGCGGAAACCCTGGGTTAGTTTAGGGTTAGGGGTGGGTAGGGTTAGGGTCAGAGTGTAGGATTAGGGTTAGCCGACCCCCCCCCCCCCCCCCCCCCCCAAATTTTTACCCAAAAAACTTGTTTTATTATGTTGGACATGTGTTTTAGGTTAGCCACCTAACATATCCATAAAATAGCCACATAAGTAGCCATTTGTAAGAATGTCTGTCCATCCATCCGTTAACTTTTGTTTGCCCATGTGATAACTTGAAAACAACACATCCAACAGATACTGTTTTTTATGGTTGATTAGTCATGACTAGAGGATGGTTCCTTTCAATAACCAGCATCAATGTCCGTCCATCCATCCATCCGTCTGTCCATTAACTTTTATTTGTCCATGCTATAACTTGAAAACAATACATCCAACAGATACTGTTTTTTTATGGTTGATTAGTCATGAATAGAGGATGGTTACTTTCAATAACCAACATTCTGGCATGTCCAATATGGCCGCCATGACAACCATCTGGGAGTTTGGGTGACTTTTGATTCTCCACGCAATAATTTGAAAACAATATATTCAACTTTAATGTGTTGTAAGCCAGGAATGGACAATTATTTTTGAAGGAATTAATGACCTTTGGTTCAACTAAAAGTTTCTTCACAAGCACACTTTCTTCATAGGCGGCCGAATATTGATCCACCGCCTGGCGGTGCACTTGTTTCAGAATTGACATATCCAAGGAGGCAAGTTCGGGAATCTGAAGTTTCAGTTCTGTATGCCAGCTTTTTCTGGGCCCTGGAGACATGTTTTGGCTGGGTTTTGTTTTGTATTGACACTTGATAATCTCAACAAAGCCTGACATTTGAGGGACCTCTGAATTATACATTTCCAATGTCTGTGTTCTCAGGCAATTGTGCCTCAAATTTTTGATGAGGGTGGGGGGCTTTTTATTTTCATTCTGGAATCTGAAAAAAATACCCTTAAAAAATATATTCACATTTCAGGAAGAAATCTTGTACAAACTCCAGACTGGTGTTATCTTATCGCATATATTGCAAAATGCTTCTATGAACTTGGCTGTTGACAGCATGCCAAAGATGCTCCATTGCAGGATCATGTGCAGTCCAGCATTTTCCTCCAAAGTTCTTACATGTACCAACATAGAAACCAAAAATCAGAGAATGGAGAAATCCGAAGCAAAATACGGAGGAAAATGCAAACTGGAAGTTGAAATTCTATGGGGAATTGTGTACTGGTGCTGGTGCTCAAAATTCTGATCTGAAAATACTGACCTGGTAAAATTTTTTGGACCGGGCGGAAATTTTTTATTTTAATTTTTTTTGACTGGGTATTAAAAAGTTTTTATGGGACAGGAATTTAATGATGTGGGCGGTCCCTGAGAACATAGACTTTTTTTCAATGGCCATAAGTGGTGGAATTGGAAATTTAACTGCTTATACTATTATGTGGCCAATCAACATTTTCAGCAGAGAAAATTTCCCATAAGAGTAGTTGAAAATTTAATCAACTATATCTTGTTTGACAGAACTCTGTGAGCGCTGTCAAACAAGGTATAGTTGTTTGAATATTTGTCCTACAAGTGCAAAATAGTTTTATAGAAGAGATTTCCAGGTGAAAAAAAGAGGTGATGAGGCAGATTTTCTATGATGAGGGAGGTGCCTGAGAAACCGGAACATTTTTTTAATAGCCTTAATTCTATTGTCTTATTTTTCAGGAAAATCAAATTGATCAACATGTTCACGAGTCAGTATTTGATGTTTACTTCCCAGATCTTTTAGCTGCATTCACAGGCAGTATGTTGGCAGATATTATGCTATATCCTATGGAAACTGTGCTTCACAGACTGTATGTTCAGGGAACAAGAACTATTATTGATGATATGGATTCAGGACTTGGCGTTATTCCTCTTAATACATGTTATGAAGGAATAATTGACTGTTTCAAGAGAATCATTCTTGAGGAAGGACTGGGTGGCTTGTATAAAGGATTTGGTGCATTGGTGATGCAATATATAATTCATGCTGCTATTTTAAGAAGTGTGAAGTTCCTACTTTTGAGAGTTACAGAAGAATTTCGACAACCCCCAACACGCCGACGGCATGTATCTTCTTCACAGAGAGATGACTCTGATACACTGAGCGAGTCTTTTTCACCATATAAAGTGAGTAATTTCAGTTTGAACACACTGATACTTTCCACTTGTTAATGATAGTTAAAAATTGGAGATTAAATACTGGCTCTTCAAAATGACAAATATCTTTATACTTTTTAATAATTTGAATCACTGGAAAATACAGACATTCTAAAACAGACCCAAGTCAATCTCTCATTATACTAAATATATTCAACCGAATATATAAAAAGTAAAACTTGATGTGATGCTTTTCTTTTTAAGATTCTTCATGCTATACACTCTGAAACTGTTTTCAATTGAAACCTTCAATCCCATGCTAGGATGAAGAACATTCATGCTGTTTGATCTGTACTGGGACTGGAGTCAACAATACATTTGTACATACTATTACAGACAATAAAAACTTGAGACTGTGATATGAGTAGAAAGTGCAGAATCATCTAAAGAAAGTTACCTTTTCAGTTTTTCTCTCTACTGATAATTCCACCGCCAAATATCCTTTTTCAGAAATCTCTCCAACTTTGAAAGAAAGCTATATTATCTGTGATGGAAAAAAAAATGCATTTCTTGTTTCCTTTTTCAATTTCCAATCCATTTTTTGGCCATCTGAGCTATAACAGTATCTAATCTAAATGAAGGGAGAACAGTTGCTCAGTGGTTAGGACAGTGGATGTCAAATTTAAAGTTCCATGGTTTAATCCTAACCAGCAATAACTGTGTTATGTCTTTGGGCAAGACACTTAATCCTGATTACTGAGGGTGGGTGCGGGGTGGAGGCATGGTGTACTAAGGCATGCTGCATGTAGATGGCACTCTTGCCTTCAGCCAGTACTAACCTTGCTTGCACAGAGTTAGTGTGTTTGGGAGTCTGACAGTTGCTGGGTGGTTCTCTCTGGATACTCTGACTCTTTCCACCTATAAAGCTGTCCGATACGAGGTGACCCTGGCTGTCAAAAGATATGTTAAACCACAATAAATAAATAAATAAATAAATAAATGAAACTGCCCCATTGGTAATGTGCTTGAAAGTATTTGTTATCAAAATGACATTTGGGACTAGGGAATAGAACAGGATGATTCACTTCAGTGGACTCCAACGCGGGGAGGAAATTTATGCTGTGATAAAGTGGAACCCTGTTACTTGAATAGCCATTTTGCCAATGAAAATTACTCAATTATCAGGAGTTTTCAATTAACAGGGATTATGTCACCTTCCTGTATTATAGAGATAAACTTCGCATTTATTCTATTATATCTCCATGAGCTCTGTCAAACAAGATGTAATAGATTAAAATTAAATGCCTGTATTGGATGTACTGAGGCCAAGTAGGTCTATAAACAAAGAAAAATTGAGGAGAGTCAGGGTCATCTCTCGACAGGTTACAATATTTTTATTCAATTAACAAGAGTTTACTGTATAACCTATACTCAATTAACAGGTCAAATTTGTATTGGAGGTATGGTAAATGGTTTTGTGTTGGGGAAATTATATTCAGTTAACAGGGTTATTCAGTTAAGAGATTTCCAATTAAGAGGGCTCCACTGTATTGCAATCAGTAGCAAACTGTGAAGGCATATTAAAAATCACTGCATTAAGTTGACTTCAGTTTAATTACCAAGAAAAATAAAGATTCTTATATAGCCACAGTTCAGGGGTAGGGCATGGCGCTAACACACAATGAGATAAGAGAGCTAAAATTGTCTATATGCCAGGTTGTTTGAAATGTACTTTTTGTCAATATGAAATTGTACACAAATGGAGGGCCTGGAATATTGTACTTCTGGTCTTGGGAACTACTATGAGAGTCATTAAAATTAACTGAAGAGTATAACCCTTACTTCTCGCATTTCAATTTTTTTTATTGAAATACTTAATGTGACCTTTAAATTGGGATGAGGTCTGTGAAATCATTCACAAATCCTGATGAAAAATGTAAATTTTTATACTGTACCAATGACCCAGACATAGCTGGTGCTAACTCTTAAAAATCTAGGGCCAAACACAAATTTTGCCCCCCAATCCCCAAAATTTGCATCTAAAACCAAAAGAAATCATGTCCTGAAGGACCTCCATACTTTGCCCCTACTGCGCATGCGCAGTGTCAAGGACATTCCGAAATTGGCGCCAATCACCATTCTTTGTTTGGCCCTTCATCAGTCAACATCTCACTGATCTTTGTGCTTGTAAATCTCAGTTTAAAGGATGCCAGACACATAATTATTGGAGAAATGGTGGTTCTAAGGAGGATATAGAAGGAGGAGAGGAAAAAGGAGTGACAGAAAATAATCAGGGCTGTAACTTAAAAATTTTTAATGAAATTATGTTAAGTTGCCTATTTTCGAGGCATGGGCCTCTTGTTGTCATTCTTGTTATAAAGTTGCACTGCTTATTCAGTGTTTCCTCTCTCCTGGTCTTCTAAGTCCCCCCTTGCTATTCTCCCATGCTTTTGGCATATTTTTGAGAAAGATCATTTCTAAATTCTCTTGGGAGAATTAGCTTGGTTACAGAATGAATTCTGTTATTTTCCCCATGTTTACGTTTTCATCCATGGGTGTTTAAACGTTGTGTTCTGCATCTACCATCTGATGTTCTGCAGATTCTCCCCTGGGAGTCTCTGTTTTGCATCAGATAGTGTGTAATTTTGATGACTGATTTCGGGCCAGTTTTGTCAGTGCTTGGAGTCATGTTTTCTGGTGTTTTTACACTATTTGTTTACATTGGCAACAGTCTCTTTTGAGGGGGGCTGTTTGCCTTTGGAGTAGTTTATCTCACTATAAGATACATTATTATTATCCGTAAGTGTTGCATTAATTATTTAATATAATTTTAAAATTTTTGACCACACTTAACCTTGGGATCCATTGGGGCTCAACGTTACTTTTCAGAAACTTGGGCTTCGCTGAAAAAATATTTTTCAAAAATTATTTTGATTTTCAATTGTTTTTTCATTATTAATGGATCATGTTATTATGTATCTTTGTGTTTAGGGGTTGGTGCGAGTACTAGGACTTGTTGACTTTTCACAATGAAAGGTTATTGTTCAAATTGTAATAGGAAGAAATCTTCCTCTGACTTTCATGATCATTGTATTAATTGTAGTCAGTGTACTCGCACTAACTCCTGTTCAGTATGTCAATATTGGGATGACAAACATTGGAAACGTGTGTCACGATATGTTGTTAGTGGAGAGAGGGCTATGCCGGCCCTTTCTCCACAGGGTCACTCTACTCTATCAGTTTCTATTTCAGAGGAACAAGAACATGGTGATGTTTCCATGTTATCTTCCGCAAGTGCGCTTCCGTCGTCACAATTGAATGCAGAGCTAGCGGCAAAAGTGCTCATGGAAATACGACAGTTGCCTAAGAGGTCCCTAGTAGGATCGACGGCGCTGTCGTCCGCTAGCTCGCCCGGTGTAGCGTCCATTCACCGAATGGTTCGGCAGCCGGGTTCGTCCGATGCGGTCCAGGAGGAAATGTTGGGTGATGCGAGCACTATAAACATTCAAGGTGCACACCCAGTGACGACGGATAGTAGGAGAGATCGGAGGAAGCCTTCTAGTCCGGTTCCTAGCTCGTCCAGGTCCATCCGGACTGTGAGCGAGAGAGGCCCCTCTCTCGTACAACAACATCTGGGACCAGATGTTGTGGTACAAAATGTGTCGTTAGCGGAGCACACGTCCGTCGCTCGGGACGCTCCGTTGTATAGGCAGTCCGCTGAGACTGCTCAGGCTTCTTCTTCCTCTCACCAGCGCACACGACTGCACCTTGGCTATGTGACCGCCGATATTTTACCAGCTTCGCCGACCAGGGATTCTTCGGTGACCAGGTCACGCCATCCGGTAGCCAGGGACACGAGGCCGGTTGACTCCGGACGTTCGCATAGGAAGAGTATGCGGGAGTCACTAGATGCGGAGCTGTCCTCGGCGAAGCAGTGAAAGACTGCGCCTCCGCAGGCCTCGATGTCGGACGTGCTTGCTCAAATAGCACAACTTATCGCAGCATCCCAGCAACCGACAGAAACGGTGTCGGATCGGGAATTATCCGACGGCGCTGGGTCGGCACGCTCCGCCAAAGCATCGGGGGCGGACGACCGGGAGCATCATGAGGTCCGACCGGATGTGAAAGGGATACGGATGACTTGGAGTTATCCCTTTCGGAACAACATAAAGCTGCCGTGGACTTCATCCGGCACTTTCTTCCTCAGGTTGTCCCGTCGGGCCAGACTGCTGCGGTACCGGACAAGAGAATTATAGCGTCATTGGACACTGATTTCTTTGAGCAGTTCAAGGACATCGCTCCTGAGTTTCCGTCTCAGTCCAATAATGTCACAAGGGCATTTGAATTATTGAACGACGCTATATTCAAGCTTGTTTCCAGAACAGGAAAAGCGTGTTTCTTGTCCGCCACTGCTCTTAACCTGCCTTTATTAATGCAAGGAATAAATTTGATACGGCAGGACAGGGTATCCCGAGAGTTCCTCTGCGTATGGACGACGAGGCGGAAGACTTAGAATTATCATTACTGTCGTCTACGTCTATCCCAACCGCGGTGTTGGATACGACTATTTCGTCTAACAGAGCCAGTTTAGATGCTTTATCTTACGCAGACCACCTTACAAAGGCGTTATCACTGCATCTTCAAGGGAAAGAATTTCAGGATGTTCAATCCTCTTTAAGACTTCTTTCAAGGGCAGTAGCTTATTCCACGTGTAACTCCGCCCTTTCAGTGGCAAACTTGGAGTTGGTTAGACGTGACGCAGCCCTAGCTACATCCACACTCGTGGATAGTAAGGTGAAGAACTCTCTCAGAGTCGCTTCGGTCTCCGGAGAACTTCTCTTCGACGGCAAGCTTTCTGGAATTTACGATAAAATTACTGAGAAAGCTTCGGATTCTCTGCTGTTTAAGTCCGCTTCTAAGAAGTCGGACACGGCAGATAAGAGTAAGACAGGCACTTCTGGGTCTAATGCGCCCAAGAGAGGTTCCTATAGAGGTTCCGGTGCGTCCTCTTGGGCTTATTCAAGAGACCGTCAAGGCAGCGACTCATGTGCGGGACGTCCTTCGGACCGGGACAACCGGTCGGACACCCGAGGTTGACGAGACGAGGTGCGGGTCGTGGAGGACGTGGTTTCTCCTCCCGCAGGCCTCGCAGGTCCAGGAGGTGATGGCTTCAACTTCTATCACGTTCCGGTTGGCGGAAGGTTGTCGAGTTTTCCACAAGAGTGGGCGTCGATTATGGACGACCCTTGGGTGAGAGGGGTGATTTCGGAAGGTCTGAAAATATCCTTCAAACGAAAGCCTCCATTAACTCGAAGTCCAAAATGGACTCAACTTCCGTCAAATCCACAGAAAAGAGACGCTCGGTTATCAGAGGTGCAGTCTCTTTTAATGAAGAATGCGGTAGAGGTCGTAGAAAACCAGGAAACACCGGGATTCTACAGCCATCTGTTTCTGGTTCCGAAACCAGATGGCTCGTTCCGTCCAGTCATAGATTTGAGCTGGATAAACAAGCTGATCGTCGCTCCGAAGTTTTATATGGAGACGATTCGATCGGTCAGAGCGAGTATTCGGGTGAACGATTATGCAACAAGCATAGATCTCAAAGATGCATACTTTCACGTCATGGTACATCCGACATTCAGAAAGTATCTACGCTTCGCAGTCCTAGGAGTGGTGTATCAATTCCGGGCGATGTGCTTCGGATTGAACCTGACACCCTGGGCTTTCACTCGGGTAATGAACTCGGTAATGATGTATTTCCGAGCTCATTCGTCTGCGGTAACGTCGGCCTACCTGGACGACATTCTTCAGAGGTACGGCAACGAGTTAACGCTTCAGAACGATGTGCAGAATCTGCTTCTATTGCTCCGACGTCTCGGTTTTATAATAAACGAGGAGAAGTCGGATCTGGTGCCGTCCAAGTCATTCACACATCTGGGAATGAGCTTCGAGATGCACAACAATCTTGTTCGTCTGCCGTTAACCAGAGCGAAATTAGTCAGTTGTTACGCTCACTATTGTCTTCACGCAGACAAAGTCACAGCGAAGGAGTTCATGAGACTGATAGGTCTGTGCGGAGCCGCTGCGGATCTCATTCCGATGGGGCGGTTACGCACTCGTCCTCTCCAAATTTTCTTGACTCAGAATTGGAGTGTGAAAATTCATTCGCTCGACATAGACATTCTCTTGTCAGATCAAGTGAAACGAGAGATTCAGACTTTGGCAAACATTCAGTGGTTAACTCAGGGAGTTCCGCTGCAGTTGCCGGATCCGAGTTTTACCATTATGACGGATGCCAGTCAAACAGGTTGGGGTGCAACATTGATCCCAACGGATTCGAGATGCCAGGGTCTTTGGGATCCACAATTCCTAGGCAAGCACATAAACATCAAGGAAATGATGTCAATTTGGCTTGCGTTATGTCATTGGATGGACATTATTTACAAAGCTCATGTCCAAATCCTGTCCGACAATACGACAGTAGTGGCGTATATACGGAACCAGGGAGGCACTCATTCAGTTCTGTTATTCAATCTAATGGAAAGAATCCTTCTGTTTGCTCTAGAACATCAGGTTCTGATTTCGGTCCGTCATATACTGGGTCGTCAGAATGTACTAGCAGACTCCCTTTCACGAAAGGGTCGCTTGTTGCCGTCGGAGTGGACTCTCAACAAACAAGTATTCAATCAGATTTGCTACCAATGGGAGCGACCAATGATAGACTCATTTGCGACACATCTCAACAATCAGTTGCAGATGTATGTGTCTCCGTGTCCGGATCAAAGAGCATTTGCAGTAGACGCTCTGTCGATCCCTTGGGACGGAATGATAGGATATGCGTATCCTCCAGCGCCGTTGATTCAACAAGTATTGCTAAAAATAAAACAATCTCAATGCAAGATTCTGTTGGTAGCATCTCTGTCTCCACAGAGACCGTGGATAAATCTACGCAGGTGTCTGTTGTGGGACCTACCGCGAAAGCTTCCTCCACGGGAGGATCTTCTTTCGCAGGGGAAACCGCGTCAACTTCATCACAACCCGCAAGGTCTCAACCTTCACGTTTTTCCGTTGTGCGGTCCTTCTTGCATGGCAAGCACTTTACAGGACGAGCAGTGGACGCGATTTCTAACTGTAGGAGGACCTCCTCTTCGCTAAACTATGCGGCTAAGTGGAAGGTCTTTCGTCGTTGGTGTAGGGATCATTCTGTTGATATTTTTGATCCTTCCATACCAGACATTGCAAACTTTCTAGTATACTTGTTTGACGAAATCAAACTGCAGCCTGTTACTATTAAGGGTTATAGGTCTATGTTATCTGATACCTATGCACATCATGATAGTTTACAAATTGGATCTAATGTCTCTTTATCTAAGTTAGTTAGAAACTTCTCGATAAATAGACCCAGAACTCTTAGGTTAATTCCTAAGTGGAATTTAGCTTGGGTTCTTCTTAAACTGAAGGAAAAACCATTTGAACCTCTTGGGACAGTAGATTTCAAATTTTTGTCTTATAAGACAGCTTTTCTCTTAGCTTTCTCTTCTGCTAGAAGAGTCAGTGAGCTTCATGCACTGTCGGTGGATGATTCTCACTATCGTAGTGTCGGGAACACTATCACCTTCACTACTAATGTGGAATTTTTAGCTAAGAATCAGGCTCCTAATAAATATCCGGAAGCTATTGTTATTAAGGCCCTTCCGTCTTCAGACGGGCGTAGGCCTTTACTCTGTCCTGTTAGAGCGTTACGTATTTATAAACAGAGATCTCAGTTTATCAGAAAGGGACGGAAACGTTTCTTTCTGTCTCTGATGCCTAATAGAAAGGACATTTCGGTCCATTCTATTGCTAGATGGATTCAATTAACTATCCGTACTGCTTATGAAAATTTATCTTCTTCTCAGCAGTCTGTGCTTAAGATTTCGGCTCATGAAGTAAGAGCTCTTTCTACATCTTGGGCTTATGCAAATAGTATTGCTATTACAGATTTAATGAAGGCTGCTTATTGGTCTCAGCCATACACATTCACAAATTTTTATCTCAGAAATATTGAGTCCATTTCTGGAGACCTGCATTGTTTAGGTCCGTTACCTGTTGCTCAGAATGTCGTACACTAAACGGTTGCAACTATAGTTATGCAGGCTTTCTGTTCCGGCAGTGACTCCGTCCGGCTGCCCTCTTCGCTCTGGGCTATTTGACCCAGGGCAAGGGGAAGGGGGGGGTGGGGGAAGGGTGTTCCCTTAGGTCACCTGCTTTATAGTGAAAAGCAAGGGAATTCCTCCTCTGAAGTCAGTATTTCTGAGTCGTTTCCGGGATGGTTTTAAAGTGTAATATTAATGTTAAAATTCATTCATGTCATGTTTTTAAAGTGTAGCTCGGTGTGAAGCATTTGTATATGTCAAGTGTCAAATGGGCGTTAATATACAATCCTCGGACACTTTTAAAGAATATAAAGAGTCTCAATTCTCTGGACTAACTTTATTTATTGGCTTATTTTAAAAATAATTAGTATAAAGGGTTATACTGGATGTTAATAGAGAACATGAATGTTATTATGCTCAATTATGAAGGGTATTGTATCTTTCTAATTTATCATAAAATAAGAAAGATACATGTAAAGCCTAATACTCCTTTTCTCCTTGAGGGGTTGACTCTATATTATATAGTTGAGCTTATTGGATTTTCCTCTATGTCCTAGGCCCTCCAGCCTTTTTACTATTCAGCTATGTCTGGGTCATTGGTACAGTATAAAAATGTTAAAAAATTTATAGTAATTTATATATTTTTTATACTTACCAATGACCCAGACGGGGATGGCCCTCCCAAGAGTTGGGAACTCATACCTCCCCGCTGAGTACATAGCGCTGACCAGGCACTGCTTGCAAGAATGGTGATTGGCGCCAATTTCGGAACGTCCTTGACACTGCGCATGCGCAGTAGGGGCAAAGTATGGAGGTCCTTCAGGACATGATTTCTTTTGGTTTTAGATGCAAATTTTGGGGATTGGGGGGCAAAATTTGTGTTTGGCCCTAGATTTTTAAGAGTTAGCACCAGCTATGTCTGGGTCATTGGTAAGTATAAAAAATATATAAATTACTATAAATTTTTTAACTTTCTTTTTTTTTTTAAAATAAGCCTAGTACATGTCCATTTTGCCATGATCAAGTGTTTATTTATATTATTTATTTATTAGGGTTTAACAACACTTTTACAGCGAGGGTCATATCATGTCGGTGACAGTTTTTACAGGTGGAGGAAGCCTCAGCATCTGGGAGAACCACCGAGCAACAACGAGCAGCTGCCAGCTCCCCAATATCGTAACTCAGCACTACCGCACAGGCAGGGTTAGATTGGTTGAAGACATGCACACCATCAACATGCAGTATGCCTTAGTACATGGCGTCATTGTGCCCCCATGTGGACAATCAGGGTGAAGTGCCTTGCCCAAGGACACAACGTGGAAGTCAGAATCAATCGCTCAGATGGTTACCCATCCAAGGATTAACTGGGCTCAGTGTTGCTTAACTTTGGTGATCTGATGAGAACAAGTTACAGCAATTCCACCGTGTAAATTAAACATCAATAATCATGCAGAGTTTTCAAAATTTAAAATAAAAATTCAACAAAACCATATCGTGACCCCTTACTGGAATGAGCTGGATGATAAAGTTTTGTTAAAACTTATTTAAAATTTTTTTTTTTTTTCAACTGATAAATTTGAAAATTTTGTGGGCGGATGTGGCCAATTCATTAGGCAAAGGTTTTTTTTATAAACAATATTTTATTTCTCTGTAACAGAAATGGGTTTGGTGAACAGGCTAGGCCTATGTAATACCTCACCCTATTAGGCAAAGGTAAGGACTTTTCTCTGCTGTGATGCATACAAAGAATGGGAAGCTTTCACACTGCATATGAAAATTACAAAGCACTGCTCCCAAAGCAAAATTGATATTTTTATACTGTACCAATGACCCAGACTTAGCTGGTGCTAACTCTAAAATATTTAGGGACAAACACAAATTTTGCCCCCCAATCCCCAAAATTTGCATGCAAAATCGAAAATTAGAAGTCCTATCTGGCCCTCCATACATTTTATCTTCCACACATGCGCAGACTCCCGGAAGTCAACGAATCTGGCGCCAATAAATCATTCTTTGTTTGGCCCTTCAATGAGTAACATCTCACTGATATCTGTGCTTATAATCTCAGTTAAAATGATGCCAGACACAAAATCATGAAAGAAATGGTGGATCTAAGGATGAAATAAGAGAATGAGAGGAAGAAATAGTGGAAGGATGTGTTTAGGGCTGTAACTTACAATTTTTGTGCAAAATTATTTCATGTTCCCCAATTTTGGGGCATGGGCCTGATGTTTTCATTCTTGCTTTGAAATGTCCACGGTTTGTTCAGTGTTTCCTCGATACCCCCCTTGCTATTCTCCCATGCTTTTGGCATAATTTTTGTAATTTTTTTACTGAATTTTGGGGAGTTTTTGGCATAGTAACAGAATGTTTATTCTGTTTTTCCCCATGGTTACGTCCTCACCCTAGGGGTGGTTAGGCGTTTTGGTCATGCATCTACCATCCGATGTACTGCAGTTTTTTCTGTGGAAGTTTCTGTTTTACATCGGATCGTGTTTAAAATTGGTAACTGATTTTGGGCCATATTTTCAGTGCCTGGAGTCTTGTTTCCGGTTTTCATTCACTTTTGTTTACATTGACAACGGTTACTTCTGACAGTGATTCCTTGTCTTCTATTTGGTTCTTTTCATAGCCAGATACATTAATATTGTCCGTAAGTGTAGCATTAATTTCTAGATATGTTTTGAAATTTTTGTCCACACTTAGGCTTTTTTGGTATCCATTTGGGCTGATCATTCCCTTTGGGAACTTGGGCTCATCTTGAAATGTTTTCGAAAAAATTTTTCTTTTGAATTATTTTTCGAAATTTTTGTCATGGATTATATTATTATTATGTATCTTTGTTTTTTCAAGGGTTAGTGCGAGTACGATGACTGTTTAATATTTTTTCAAAATGAAAGAATATTGTTCAGTTTGTAATTCGAGGAAGTCTTCCTCTGATTCTCATGTTCATTATATTTGCTGTGGTGAGTGTACTCGCACTAATTCTTGCTCAGTGTGTGCCAGTTGCGATGACAAACGTTGGAGACGTGTGTCACAGTATATTGTTAGTGGTGAGCGGTCCACACCGGTCCTCTTGCCACAGGGTCATTCTAGTTTTTTCAGTCTCTTTTTCAGAGGAACAAGAACAGGGGGATGTTTCCGTGATGTCTTCAAAAGTGTGCTTCCGTCGTCGCAATGAAGAGCTAGCGGCAAAGTGCTCAACGAAATGTGGCAAGTGCCTAAGAGGTCCCTAGTTGGATCGACGACCACTTGTCGCCCGCTAGCCCGCCCGGTGAAGCACTCATTCACGTAATGGTTGTGACGCCAGGTTTGTCCATTGCTGTCCAGGAAAGGAGATCGGGTGTTGAGCACTATAATCTCGGATCATGCACACCCGGCAACAATGGATCAGAGGATTGAACAGAGGAAGCCAGTCAGTCCGGTAGCTAGCTCGTCCAGGTCTACTCAGACCGTGGGTGAGAGAGGCCCCTCTCTCTTACAACATCAGATGTTGTTGTACGTATGTTTTTCAGTCGGAGCATAAGTCCACTCCTCCTGCTCGGGACGCTCTGTCGCATAGACAGTCCGGCATGTCTAGTCTAATGGCTTCCTCATACATACGTCAGCACACACGACCGCACCTTCACTACATGACCGCAGATATCCAGCCTGCTTCGCCGACCAGGGATTCCACGTCGACCAGGTCACGCCATTCGGTAGCCAAGGACACAAGGCCTTACCTGTCAGGACGTTCGCATAAGAGAAGTATGCATGAATTACCGTCCCAAGAGCTTCCAGCGGCTAAACTATGTAAGACCGTGGCTCCACAGGACTCTGTGACAGACTTGCTATCACAGATAGTTCAGCTCATCGCAGCATCCCAGCAACCTTTAGAAACTTTTTCAGTGCAGAAACTGTCTGAGGAAGCTGGGTCGGTACACTCCCCTGCAGGGTCAGAAAGGGATGACCGAGATTCACATGTGGTCCAGTCAGTTGGTGAAAGAGAATCAGCGGAGCTGGAATTTTTCCCTTTCTGAACAACATAAGGTGGTCGTAGATTTCATTCGACAACACCTCCAGAAGTTGTTCCTCCGGACCAGAGTGCTGCGATACTTGATAAGAGACTGATAGCGTCACTGGACACAGACTTTTTCGGCCGGAATAAGAATAATGCGCCTGAGTTTCCGACCCAGTCCAGAAATGTCACGTGGAAAAACATTTGAATTTCTATATGTCGCTATATTCAAGCTAGCCTCTAAGACTGGCAAATCCAGTTTCTTATCGCCTCATGCTCTACATAATTCGAACAGTGAAGTAGTTACTCAGCCCATGAGAACTATGATGCCGGGTGTAGATGATCCGGGACAGAAAAGTGAGATCATATAGGGTGGAGTGATCAATATGATAGGCAAGTATGCTCACCCAGTGACGACGGAAAGAGGAAACCGATAAGGTCCGAGACCGGCTAGTCTTATGGTTTCCTGTTCATACAGATTAGTGATCTTTATTTTGCACAGGGCTATAAAACCCGATGAGTGGTGTCAGTTCCCTGTCGCCGGTGTAACTGTTAAGATTGGATACTTGGACCGTGACTCAGGATGTGTCGCATTTGCATTATATTCAAAGCTGGTGGCTAAGTGCTCTATGAATTTTAAAAGACAATAGCTAAGTTTCACGGAGGCTTGTGTCCCTTGTCTAAATCAGTTAGCTCAACCGGCAGATCTCACTCCTATGTGGATGATGTGATGCCAGGTATGTCCATGGCGGTCGAGTTAGAATAGGGTGTAGCGAGCACTGTGGATCGAATCCATGCTCCCCTAGTGTTGATGGAAAGAAGACGACAAGTTCTGAGGTATCATGTCCGGTAAAGAGAAAAGAAGAGGATCAAGCACTCCCGACCACACCTTGGCTAAGTGACTCAGTTTCCCAGCCTTCTCCGTCAAAGGTCTATCTTTAGTAAGAAGTCGCACCATCTAGAAACCAAGGAGATGAGGTTTCATTCATGAGGTCATCCGCAGTAATAACTATATTGGACTCCCTGTCCTAGGAGCAGCCGGCGAAGAGGCTATTTGTGACCACTGCTCCTCAGGCCTCTGTAACTGACTTGCTGTCGCAGTTGCACAGCTAATCACAATATTCCTGTTAAGGCAGAAGCACTCAACGTCGATCTCAAAATTTTGAGCTGTTGCATAGTGCTTAATTGGTCCAGTCACCTGCCTGTTTAGATGCTGGTGACTGTGATTCTAACTGATTTGAACATATGATGGACAGGATAACTTTTCCTTCCGGAACAACTCTTGGATGATATAGATACCATACATTATCATTTCCGTGATCCAGTGATTCAAAATGCTGCGAGCAATTTTGAGAAACTGCTAGAGAAGTTAGATGCTGACTTCTCCGGTTAAGAGCAGGGTAGTAAGATCTCTTTCCGGTTAAGTCTACATGGGTGTCGCAGATCTTCGATTCTGAATACGACACCATATATATTATCTTCCGGCGGAAAAGTAATTCAATTTCTTATCTTCTTCCTCTGTATTTTTAATCGTTTGTGATGGTTCACGTACTTTTAATAACAGCAGGGGAAGACGTTGAGAGTTCCTCAGCGTTGATTGAGCAGGCTAAGATTCTAGTTTTAGCCTTACCTTCATCATTTAGCTGTTTGCTCGGATGCAATTGAGAAGATAATTTCTTTAGTCAGAGGGAATTTAGTCTCATGGTCTTATGTACTTAATTTAAGTACTGTGACGCATTGTCTGTATGGAAGGAATTTTGTGGTCTTTGTACCTTTTAAAATTCTTTTCAGTCATAATATTTATTTCTCAGTTTTAACTTATGTTAAGTGAGAGTTATGATTATGCAACGAAGCCTTGTGTCTTCATTTTTGCATTTGACTAGGAGGAAAACTTGCCATAGGTCGCTTTAGTCTTCCAATTCTAGTTTTTATGATAAGAATCTATTCTTGTCTCTTTAAGCTGGGGTCTAATGTACTATCACCAGCAGAAACAGTACGAGGGGTTGTCCTAGACTCAAATCGTCTATTTGGACTCATAGCAAGGTATAGATATACCTAAGTCTTTGATGGTAACCTTTCATTATTGTAGGATTATACTACAAGAAAGCTTCTATTCTTGACGCTTTAAGTTGGGGTCTAATCGACTACAGCCAACAAAAGAGTAGGAGAGTTTGTCCTAGACTCAATTCACTTATAGGCTCATAGCGAAGGTATAGGTATCTCTCCTATACATAATTCTTTAGGTTTGTCTATACTACCACTTGGTTAGGGGTTTCTCGTCAGACTGAGTTACTGATCAGACTCCCCTAAGCCAGTGGTTTGAGGCTCTTATAGAACTCGGTCTGGCCGATTTTGACTGGAAGTGGATAATTACGTTATTTATGATTATCTTTCAGTCGAAAAGCTAACGTTCGGCAATTGTAGCGAGTATAGTTCTTTAGATCACTTGTTTTGTGAACTAGATAATGTCGCATGGGATTTATAATGGGATACATGTATCCCACTATTCATTTGGCTGGTTCATCTGTTGTTTCACAGAGCGAATTAACCAGCTGTTTGGCTCGCTTTCTGTCATCTGACGCATTTACAGCGATAGTTTTTTTGCGCGGGATGGAGTGGTGAGGAGCGGCTTGGAATGTTATTCGATGGGTCGCTTACACACGTCTACTCCAGTTATTAACTGGAGTGGTAGACATTTTTCCCTCTTGACGTGCTTTGTTTTAGAGAATCTTTTAACATAAGATCAAGTTTGGGCTTATATTACGGTTTTCTCTATTATTTCGGACGTGAGTTCATATATTGCGTTACTATCCTGAGTCCGAGGGTCTCTTTATGCACATCAGAGTTTATCAGAAAAGAAGTATGCTTCTGTTCTTTTTATTTTTCAATAGAAGGGACATTTATGTTCATTCTATTGTTAAATAAGTCAGTTAGCTATTCGTACTGCTTGGGTTATTTATCCTCCAATTAGCAGTCAATGCTTAAGATTTCAGCGTATAAGTAAGCGCTGACTATATCTTGTGCTTATTCTAACTGTTTGGCTATTATATGATCTTATGTGAGATCTCTTCAGGATAATTAAGTTTTCGGCGCTTGGGAATAATAGTTTCCATTATTTGTGTCGCTAGTATAAGGCTTTTGAGTACATACATTGACGCTCAGCCATTTCCATGGGAATGAATGATAGGATATTGTATCCTTCAAGTCATTTGTTTCTACTGATTTCATTGAGGTTATGGGGTCTGCTTTTGAGCATTCGCCTGAAGCTTCCCCATTAGAAGGTTTTCTTCTGTAAGGGAAATTTTATTCTTCATGTCATTCACCGCTCTCAGTGGCATTACAGAGTATTCAGACGTGAAGTAGCTTTATGAGATCTATATTATTGCTGTCTGCGTCAGTAATGATTAAGTAATGTGGGTGATGAGGTTTCGACATATAATTGAATTCCCCCCACACACACTCACGCTGTCGCGTATTTTTAAAAATATTTTTAATACATACATAATTTGCGTTTGGATAGTGTAGGATGGCACCATCATACGCATACATGCAGTTCTGTTGCATTTGTTTCCGGTATTTAATTTCTGATTTTGGAGCCGGTTTTTCATACCTACCTCCATTTCTAGATCCTGGTCTCTGTTTTGTCGGTTCTCTAATCGCAGATTCTCACGTGTTTATAGTTGTAGATATCAAATAGTACACGTTGGAGAGTGTTTTTACTGGATTTAATATTTCAGAGGCCTCCTGTGAATGATCTTGAAGCATGTTTTCTCTGCAGAGATTGTTCATCTTATCCCACTTTTGTATGTTATATTTGATTTTTCACTGATTTCGTCGTACCTGTATACGGCGTCTGCAGTGCATATTTTATAGCGGATAATGTTATTCACTAAAATCATCGCTATAGACTTGGCTTGTGAAGTAGCATTAAGAACCATTTATTATTCATGAATTAATTTTTTGAGTGCCTGATCGATATTTTTATATTGTTTCCGGGTACTGCTTATTGATTCTAGAGCTATCCCCTCCTTCTTTTGAAGTTAGGTTCAAAAAAAGGTGGGGGGGGGTCATTTTGTCCACTTCTCTGCCTTATGGGGTATTTAACTATTGAGGAAGCTGTCTTATCCGTACTATGTTCGGCGATCAGCTGCAATATTATTGTGTTGCGTAGGTTTAGGGGAAATTTTTCTCATTCTCAGTATGCCTTAATTATTTTTAGGGCCTAGACCAGACTAGTCTCTAAAATTGTTTATTTGTTACATCTTAATTAACATGATTTTATGCTTAGAATTAGGATGTACATAATTGGATACATATTTGGCTATGTCTCTTTTAATATGGTATTAAGAGACATACATGTAGTTCTTATTTCTTCATCATGGATTGAAGGATTTGATCTATGTTGATCTACTATTTCCGAAGTTCTAGGCCCTCCACCTTTTTACGATTCATCTAAGTCTGGGTCATTGGTACAGTATAAAAATGTTAAAAAATTTATAGTAATTTATATTTATTTTTATACTTACCAATGATCTAGACGGGAATGGCCCTCCCATGAGTGGGCAGTACTGGGCACTCATACCTTCCTCCCCGCTGAATTATTATAATCTTTTTTATACAAAGAATGATTTATTGGTGCCAGATTCGGTGGCTTCCAGGAGTCTGCGCATGTGCGGATTGAAGGTAAAATGTATGGAGGGCCAGATAGAACTTCTAATTTTCTGTTTTGCATGCAAATTTTGGGGATTGGGGGGTAAAATTTGTGTTTGGCCCTAAATATTTTAGAGTTAGCACCAGCTAAGTCTGGGTCATTGGTAAGTATAAAAAATATATAAATTACTATAAATTTTTTAACTTTTCTGTTGGTTTGATGTTACAAAGAATGCCCACAACAATGTTGGCAACGTCGATAAATACTAAAATTCCTTTGAACATGTCAGTATTCAAGAGAAAAGTTTAAAAATTACTCATGTCACTAGCTTATATATGCAAATGTAATGTCAACCAAAACTCACTCATTGAATAAGTAAATTAGAACAGTTTAGTTTATTCCAATTCTGTCGTGCAAAATTTCATAGTTCCATTCCATATTAGCATTATTAGGTTTGCAAAAATTGTCCGAATAGCTTCATAGTGATCACTGCATCTGATGCATTGCAACAGTCTGAAAGCTCCTGTAAAAAACAGTAAATTTATTAGTCGAGTTTCGACTTATTGTTTGATGAAATGACAGGCGGGCGTCGGGCGTAAACAATTGGTTTCCGGGCAATAACTTAAGTTCTATTTGATGCACCTTTACCAAAATTATACCAGAGGTTATCCTATACGAAAGGAAGATACCTATCGATTTCAGAGTCCCGCGCCCCAAGATCAAGGTCACTGTTACTATAAATAGAATATTTTGTGACATATTGGTTTCCGGGCAATAACTTTAGTTCTATTTGACGCACCTTTACCAAACTTACACCAGAGGTTACCCTATAGGAAGGGAATCCACCTATTGATTTCGGAGTATGGGACTCCAAGGTCAAGGTCACTGTTACTATAAATAGAATGTTTTGTGACAAATTGATTTCCGGGCAATAACTTTAATTCTGTTTGAAGCACCTTTGCCAAACTTACACCAGAGGTTACCCTATAGGAAAGGAAGACACCTATCGATTTCAGAGTCCCACGCCCCAAGGTCACTGTTCCTACAAATAGCTTATTTCTTCAGAATTTAATGTCAAAACTCGACTTCTGGATCTGTGATCCTCTTGCTGGATTTTTTCTTGACATTCCGATCTCTTGCAGCAGCATGAAGAGACCTTTATCTTCCAAGTATTAGCAGGACTTAAATCCAGATTACCAGTGATTCATAGCATCTGACAACCATTATTTCAATCATCTAAGTTGTATACATACCTGTTAACAGTCCTCATACTTAATCTAAACTGATATGTGTGAAAAACTTGTGCTCTCTTTTTTCTCTGTAAATAATTGCATGTTCTATCAATGCCTCTTATCAATATGATAGTACTGCCATATTGCCCTGAAGTTAAATATGGTGCCATCTCAGGACAACATTAACATAACTGTCCACACGTGAATTATGATCACTCCACAGCAACTAAACTGTACCTACTGTTTTTGAGCAGGTAGAAAAATAATCTCATGAGTGACTACAAGGAAATATAAGTTTTCACAAGTGGCTCAGCAGTAGGTATTCTTTTTATGATATAAGTTGGGATAGATTTAATTGCAATTCAAACATGTTTTAATTCCAGTTAAAACATCCAAATGCCAAAATTTTGAGGGTACATGGAGCTATTCACTGAATTGTAAGACAAATTTGTCATACTGGAAACTTGGAAAGCTATCATAAAATTTTCTGATTGTAGTGATTTTTTTAATCTCCCTTGCACCCAAGCAAGAATAAAGTAATCCTACTTATCCTGTCAGTCTGTTGAGTTATGTTCCAAGTTAGAGTCTGGCTTTTTGTCACTCAAATATTCATGAACGTTTCAGCTGCCGAGTTATAATTTTTTTTTGTTGCAACCATCACTAATTTCCGGTTATAATTTTCTCCAATCTTTTCATGTTTACTTGATTCTGTAATTTCCAACCCACACATACATGTAACATTATTTATGGACGTAATCATATTCTTGAATCAATTTTTAAGCAGGATTTATCTCCCTTGACTATGTAGAATGTCGCATGATTTTATGTACCTAGCAAAAACCAAACATAGCTGTAGGTAGCCTGGCAAGGAAACCAGTCACAAAGTGACAATCTTCTTTGCAGTATGACAAATTGTCTTACAGTAGAACCTGTCTTGAGAGACCACCCTTTTTGCCAGGCTAAAGTGGTCTCTCAAAACAGGTGGTCTCTCATGACAGGTCCATTATAGAGTAAAACAACCAAATGGTACAAGGTCAAATTGGTCTCTCATTACAGGTGGTCTTTCACGACAGTGGTCTCTCAAAACAGGTTTTACTGTATATCTATAATGTCATGATAGATAGCAAAACATATTTAAGAATTTCCCACTATCTTTTACAGTAGCATATAATAAATTTTTGTTCCTCTTTATTATCCTCCAGTGAAACTGAACATGAATTTTCATTTTTCTTTCAGAACCGATCTTACTAGTTTATAAAGAGACAGTTTACTTAATAAGTTTTAGAGCACAAGAAGATGTTATAGTGCTAGTACGAAATGGCTGTGTTTTTAATTTGTGATAAACGTGACAATCTAGCATCAAAGATGGATACTATTAACACTCATTTGACAGAAGAGACTAGTGATGTATTAAATCCATTTTGTCTATCACTTTGTGATGCATGTCTTTATGGAATACCTCCCAACAAGGGACTATAGTCCCTGCATAGAATAAGCTAAAAAGGCTGGTTCCAATGAAGGGTCATAAGCTATGGTTTCAGTGAAAAGCATGGCTAAATCAAATTTGTTTGGTTATTTTTTACAATACTCTTCAGATTTGGATATGTCAGGCAAAAAGCTACCCCTTAACCCAATGCTGTCCACAAAAATCACTGTTCATTTTTTTCTCCAAAACATAACTTACGACCTGTCATTGCAACAAACTTGTTCCAGTGAGAAGTCATAAACTATGTTTTTTGCTGGAAAAAAACTGATTTTTTGGGGGGTGCAAAAATTTTTCAAACTGCAAACCCTGCATGGGTGTTTTGTGGGAAACCATTCTCCATGTACTGTACCCTGAAATGCCTATTTTGTCCCTTCTAAACCATGTCTTATAATAATGTTATTGCAAAGAGGGGAATTCAGGTATGTCAGGCTGATAGAAAAACAAACCTTTTTTTCAGTGTTGCACTCTGCTGCATGCAGTGAAGTTTTAGCTGATTTATAACATACATTAGTTAGTTCATTAATACTTCCTACACTAATGCCAAAATATCAATATTTCAACCTGCAACTTTTCCCCATAATGCAACTAGGAATTGAACAAATTGAATCTTGTTTGACAGAACTTAGTGAGTTCAATCAAACATGATTGAATTTGTCAAATTCCCGTTGACATATGGGAAAGATTTGCTGATTTAAGTTTTTGACAAATGAAGTTGTTCCCAGTATTTTATCTTAAAAATGGTTAATATAGATCACAGATTTCATTTGAAAATCTGCAGAACTCGCAAAAAACAATCGTTAAAAAAGATCCAGTGTGTTGATGGCGAATTTCTACTTTGCCCTTTCATCCATGAATGGTATCTCATACAATATTGCATACAACAAAATGGAAAAATCTATTTTATATTGGTTCGGTGATAATTTAATCCTTCTGACCTATAGGATTAAATTACTTCCAATCCTGTGGACCAATTTGGTGTTCATTTCGTCTCATCTACATTCATTGCCAATTTTGTCTTTATACATACAATTTTGAAAGTGTTAACCTTTTACTTAATACACACATCAAAATTTGTTATTTCAATTATTTTTTTCTCAAATTTTTCCAACAAGACCATATTGTGACCCTCTTATTGGAACAAGCTCGATAAGCTTGTTTCAATGAGATGTCACATGATATGGTTTTGTTGATATTTAACCCTTTACCTAACATGAAAAGCAGATTACATTTGCCAAAAAAGTCTTCAATAACTAATTTTTTTCATTTTTTGTCTCAAAAACACAGGTTATGACCCCTCATTGGAACAAGTTCCAACGTTCATAACCTATGTTTTTGAGACAAAAAATGAAAAAAATAATAAAAATTAATTGGCGATTTTTGTGAATAGTGCTGGCCGGTTTTGAACGTTACTTTGGGTAAAGGGTTAAAAAAAAAATTGTTTTTTCAGCCACATAATCTGTAAATTACACTGGCAGATGTATCAATTTGTTAGGTAAAGAGTTTATTACTGTAAGATGTACTGCAGTTGCAGAGCTAGGATTCTCAAATAAGGGGGGAACAATATTTGGGGAGGGGGGGAGGAGGGGGCATGATAATCTCATAGGCATGTCACAAGGCCAGAAAGACCCCTGGGGGGGGGGGGCTGGAAGTTGTGTCTCTCTCCCTGGAGTGGGGACCTCCCCCAGGAAAAGTTTGAAATATCTCGTGCTCTGAGAAGGAATCTGGGGCAAAATTTGCTTCCAACTGGAGGTAATTATCTTTGCCAAGAATGAACGTTACCAAACACTGTTTCAGTGTTTTGGCATCAATCTGGGTGTAACATGTGAAAATAATTGAATTAGAGGAGGGGTATGGGCATTCCCTCCCCCCCCCCCCCCCCCTTCCCCTAACTCTGTCACCGGAGTAGTGCTGAAACAGTAACCAGATTTTTACATTTTAACTTTTGCAGTCTATGTTTGGGTCATATTTGATCTAATTGTAAAATCCATCTCCATGTATGCAACACATCCATTGTATTTTGGGGATTTCTTATCAATCACTTGCCGTCCACACAGTGATGTATATGTCATGGTATCAGTCAGTGCAGAGCTCCTATTTTGATAAATTGGAGACATTTTTTTGGACAATGCAACCTGATGGCAGAGACTGATAAAATCATTCCCGGTGTCAAAGAACATGAAATTCTTGATAATAAACCTCCCATTTCAATCCTGAGAAGTCTAGAGCACTATTTGTTTACTGTGGTAAACAAATTCTGCTTTACTGGTAAAATAAAACCCTGGTAACTAATGTCTGGGGTGAAAGTTCTTGAAAGTGGGCAGTACAGGTATAAATGATTGGCTAAACTGGACTTAAAAACTATTGTAAGGTCATGATATAGCCATAGATACTGCAAGTGACCTTATACACCAGCAAATAAACAAATACTTTACAATAAACACGAGACATAAACAGTTAGTAGAGAAGTGTTTGAGGAACATTTTAACGCATGTAAGCCTTCATTCTTAGAAATATACCAATGTTGCCCAAGTTCGAATCATTTCGTGATCATTCTGTTGAAATTACCTTATTTTAATTAAAAAATTTCAATTGATGCCTGAAAACTTGATGAAAATTACTTAAGAGTTGTCTAAACTGATTTTTCACCAAACTCCAAAATATGTGTTTTGGACCTCAAGCTATGTGTCTTCCTACATCTCACATTCAGCCATTACACCAAACCAGCTTCCTGTACACTCCTATAGTCTGTTTCTATATTGTATGTACAAGGCACATTATAGTCTGTTTATACCCCTGCTTCGAAGAAGTGGGGGCTATATAGCAATCGCCCTGTACGTCCGTCCGTCCGTCCGTACGTCTTTCCTGCCGGACATTCTTGTGTGCGCAACTCCTACATTAATGAACCGATTTTGATGAAACCTTCATCTCTACTAAGTGAACATGTGCATATTCCAAACTTTTTGATCTGCGACAATTTTAACCAGGTTATCTCTCTTGAACTTTGATTTAATATGGGTTTCTATATGAAATTCTTGTGTGCGCAACTCCTCCTACATTTATCAATCAATTTGGACAAAACTTTTCAGATATCATCACTACTAAGTGAACATGCGCATATTCCAAGATTTTTGATCTGCGACAATTTTAACCAGGTTATCTCCCTTTGACTTAGATTTATTGTGTCTTTCCATCTGAACAAATTCTTGTGTGCGCAACTCCTCCTACATTAATGAACCGATTTTGATGAAACCTTTCAAACATCATCTCTACTAAGTGAACATGTGCATATTCCAAACTTTTTAATCTGCGACAATTTTAACGAGGTTATCTCTCTTGAACTTTGATTTAATATGGGTTTCTATATGAAATTCTTGTGTGCGCAACTCCTCCTACATTTATCAATCAATTTGGACAAAACTTTTCAGACATCATCACTACTAAGTGAACATGCACATATTCCAAGATTTTTGATCTGCGACAATTTTAACCAGGTTATCCCTTTGACTTAGATTTATTGTGTCTTTCCATCCGAACAAATTCTTGTGTGCGCAACTCCTCCTACATTAATGAACCGATTTTGATGAAACCTTTCAAACATCATCTCTACTAAGTGAACATGTGCATATTCCAAGATTTTTGATCTGCGACAATTTTAACCAGGTTATCTCCCTTTGACTTAGATTTATTATGTCTTTCCGTTCGAACAAATTCTTGTGTGCGCAACTCCTCCTACATTAATGAACCGATTTTGATGAAACCTTTCAAACATCATCTCTACTAAGTGAACATGTGCATATTCCAAACTTTTTGATCTGCGACAATTTTAACCAGGTTATCTCTCTTGACGTTTGATTTAATAGGGGTTTCTGCATGAAATTCTTGTGTGCGCAACTCCTCCTACATTTATCAATCAATTTGGACGAAAGTTTACAGACATCATCACTACTAAGTGAACATGCGCATATTCCAAAATTTTTGAGCTGTCGCAATTTTAACTAGGTTATCTCCCTTTAACTTAGATTTATTATGGGTTTCTACATGAAATTCTTGTGCGTGCAACTCCTCCTACATTTATCAATCAATTTGGACAAAACTTTTCAGACATCATCACTACTAAGTGAACATGCGCATATTCCAAGATTTTTGATCTGCGACAATTTTAACCAGGTTATCTCCCTTTGACTTAGATTTATTATGTCTTTCCGTTCGAACAAATTCTTGTGTGCGCAACTCCTCCTACATTAATGAACCGATTTTGATGAAACCTTTCAAACATCATCTCTACTAAGTGAACATGTGCATATTCCAAACTTTTTGATCTGCGACAATTTTAACCAGGTTATCGCGCTTGAACTTTGATTTAATATGGGTTTCTGCATGAAATTCTTGTGTGCGCAACTCCTCCTACAGTTATCAATCAATTTGGACGAAAGTTTACAGACATCGTCATTACTAAGTGAACATGCGCATATTCCAAAATTTTTGAGCTGTGGCAATTTTAACTAGGTTATCTCCCTTTAACTTAGATTTATTATGGGTTTCTACATGAAATTCTTGTGCGTGCAACTCCTCCTACATTTATCAATCAATTTTGACGAAACCTTTCAAACATTATCACAACTAAGTGAACATACGCATATTCCCAAATTTTTGATCTGCGACAATTTTAACCAGGTTATCTCCCTTTAACTTGGATTTATTATGGGTTTTCAAATGGGATTCTTGTGTGTGCAACTCCTCCTACATTAATGAACCGATTTTGAATACATGTTGCACATTGTAAATGTGTTTTTCCAAATGTAAACCATATATGTGTGGGCTCTTTAAGTATTCAGTGCTGTTCTGTGGAAGGCCACATGCAAATACAAATTTCAACAACAAAAAATGATCTTTATGTATACATTTCCTTATGGCCTTCGCATACATGATCAGAAGTGCATTCCTCTAAAAACCCAAAGCGGGGGTATTAATCACCTTCAGTGATAGTTCTAGTTCATTACTGTAACAATGCCAATTTCAGAAGTGGCGAGTTGTGATTTTATTGCAGTTGTGTGAACTGACCATTGTATCAGATGCATCTGGCATGTTGGACACATTGTGCATGTGTAGAGGGGACTTTACTAAATCTTGAACTTACAAAAAGGTAATGAGAAACCACGGGATAGCTTATGGAAGGGCAGAAGAGCTTTTTATAAAAATAACATGAATTTAGAAAAAGGTGTTCTTATTTTTTCCAGTTTTTTAAACAAAGATGATATCAATCAAACATTGCAAAACAGCGTGAACCAATGATTTTCAATGTGGAAATAAGAATATTGAACTTAAACACAACAGTGTTTGATAGTGTTTGATAGAATTGACTAGGGCTGGCTTAAAATTTTAAGATTCAGTTTGGTTTTGTTTCTTTTCGCTGATTCGATACCATATTTGTTATTCAAATAACTTTGATCCACAACGTGTTTTGAAACTTATACAGTACGACCAGGTACAACCACTTCTATTCAATTATTGGCATTGTTTCACATTTCAGTGTTGTAGGGAGGAGCATTCTTGGAAGACTTCACCTTCATCCTACAACACTGAAATTGACATCTCATGGTGTTACTTTAGCCATTGAAAGAATGAAATCCTAAAGGGCCTTTGATCCAATCAATGAGTCTGACAAACTGTGAGAATGTTATTATTCAATCTCAGAACCCAAGGAAGTCTCAACCCAAAACCATCTAATTCCTGAATGTTTAGTTAACTACTTTAAGTACAGTCTAGCCTATTGCTTTGAATGAATCACAACCAGAGCAAGTTATAGGTTAGGATTTCCTACATTTCTTCATTGCCAGTTTTCTGAAGATGACAGCCCATTTTACATTCTTCTGAGACACAAGATTAATCATATCCAATGTAACTAGATAAAACAAATTTAATCGGAAAAGTCCCAAAAATCTCATTTGAAGCTATACAGAGATCACGTTACCTCTAGTTCGCGCAAGATGTAGTCCTTTTCCTTCGATCACAATGGTGGTCCAGTCAGTTTGCATTCGAATATAGTCCCATGGCTAATGGCAGGATGAGTTCTCACAACCAGAAACTTAAGAATAGAAAATGTCAAACTCATTGTGGTAGTTACCAATCTAAATGAAAGTTAGAAGGCACTAGAAGTAGTTTGAACCCTATCCTGTATGGCTCTGTTGGGTTCATGCCAAAATTTCAACATGGAAAACCATTGGTGGAAATATAAAGAAATTGCTGAATCTGAAATAAGTGATGCTGATAGGTATATGCAGTCTGATGTCATGAAATAGTCTTACAAGTAGTCCCTATATTGATAGAAGGTTCAGTGGTTCACATGGATACAATGTTCATATGGGAAATAGTCAGATGGCCATTAGTGTTGGGCGGTTTGCCGATATACCGACTTATCCGGTTTTAAAATCAATACCGTTAGTAATATCGTCTCATTTTTGAAAAACCGAAATATCGCCAATTTCATTGGCATTACTTGGCAACGACACCAACATTGACCTATATACATAATTTGACAAAAGAGGCAATACTTCGTGAATGAGCATCTGTATTGGTAAGGAATGGGCATTAACTTTTGAAATATACTGCATTGTTAAGTGGGGACCCTCCAAAAGTGTTTACCGGTAAACTATTTTGCAAACCGATTCCCACGTAATAGCATCAGTATTCCCCCGACGAAGAACAAATTGGGAACTCTTGAAATTGATTGGACAAACAATGACGTAAATGTCTCAAGATCCCCACACAGTGAATTTACATAGATTCTCGCACTGGAGAATGTCTGATTCTGTATCCCCACATTAACCATCTGTTTAAAAATAGCTTTTTACAATTTTAACCAAAGACAAAAGAGAAAACACACAGTTTGTGTGCTGTATGTCTAATATGGCTGTGCCCATGTTCAAGTGAAAATCTACAGAACTATCAAGTTGCGATCGTTGTGCTCATTCGTAATCAATTTTTCAGATTTCTATTTAAACACACCACATGGTTGATTTGTGTTTTCGCTGATGCAGATTGCTTGACCTGCGGCAATATTGTTTTGCCGAGGCTATTCTTCCAAATTAACAGGGCTGCAGTGACTCAATGACTGTTTTGCACTAATTCCCCAAATATCGCGATAATACCGTAAACCGCGATATCATCCTGAAAATATTGCGGTTTTTATTTGGGTCGATATCGCCCAGCTCTAATGGCCATAGTATTGTAAAAATTGAGTGAAGTGAATTTGATCTGGTTTCTAAACTTTTGCAAGATTTGGTTTGAACAAAAGATTGTAACTCACAGGGCACTAGAATTGACTTTCATGAAGTACCAAGGTGGTAAATAATCGCCACTGAACCATTTTCAGCTACAGTCCTTTCATCATGTATAGTGTTCCTGTAGTCTTGGCCCAATGGATTTGATAATGAATGGGATATCTCTATCCAACCAATCAAAGTCCGAGAATTTAAAATGTACAGTACTAATATAACATACACAAGTTGAACTGTTGAATTATTTCTTTGGAAAACTTCAATGGTTGTAAAGTAATAAGATTAATAACAATAAACTGTTGAATTTGTTAGCTTACAATTCTTGTTTGTATGAATTTGTAAAAATTATCTTTGCCTGTTATCTGACAGAAAGGACACAAAATAAAAACCTATACATTTTATTCCTCATTTTATGCCCAGATAAGAGAGTATATAGGAATTTTCTCCCCCCTCTGCATGTGTAACATACGTGTGTCCCGGGTGAGATAGCAGGGAGAGACAGATGTATCCCACCCCATCCACGTGACGTTATACATTTATAACGTTATTATGACGTTATGCATATCATATTAGTTTCTTGCTACCAACTAATTCATATCGACGTCATCAGAATGCCGTGTGATCAAAGTTTGATGCTCTAAAACTCTTTAAACCCCAAGATGCCACCGTTCCTAATTGATTTCGTGGTATATACCTTTGGTATATACATAACTTTTGTATGCTCTTTCCGAAGGTGTCATTAGTTTTTCAAAACAACGAATACCAAATGAGTTGATTATATCAGCACGTGACCGCCGATTACCTCTCGCTAACGTAATCGCTGTATGGTGGGGGGGGGGGGGGAGAAAAATAATCCCTGATGGGTACGGGTGCGGGATGGGAAAATCTCACTCTCGGGACAAGATATTTGTTCCAGACACTCGGCAAGCCTTGTGTCTGGCCCAAATATCTTGCCCTCGGGTGAGATTTTCCCATCCCACACCCGTACCCATCGGGGATTAATACGGATTATAATAGTCCCCACCCCCCCCCCCCCCAACACCCCGTCAGAGGCTACACACTTTACTGCTGAGCCAAATTTAACCCAAATTGGGCTGTTTTACTTATAAAGTGGGACCCAGTCACCATTGCTTGGGAGGTGCAAACCCTTTCTAAAATGGGAAACGTGGCTTATTAACATTCATCCCTGGTCTTGAGTTGATACTCATGTTGTGGTCATGATTAGCCATTGTGCAAAAATATGTGACCTTAAACACCAGTAAATAAATAATAAATAAATAACCCAAATTGGAACATACATGTATATTTCCTACAGCTTAACACTTTAACTTTCCTCAAATTGATCTACCGAACCCCTTTATAGAGCTGTTCTGTTGTGAAATTTCATCTTGGGTTTCATTGTCGGTTGTGATAAAAAACTAGAGTCACAGTTTTGGTTTTTATTTCTTCTGAGGAAATTCAAGGAAATACTGAAACTGTAATGTAAGCCACTTTTTAAAACCAAAAGGCTTTTCAGGGGGTCTATGATTTGTACCTATGACATGATGTGATATGTACATGGCAGTATAGAGGACAAGCAACATTCTCTAATAGTGTGGATCTTCCATCCCCCGCTTCTTTTTGTGTTCAACTGCATTTGATATCCACGAACCGCAAATGGCGACGGTAACTGTCAATTTCACAGTGTTTCCTCTCCATGTATACTGAAACTGCTGGATAAGGCTGGCATAAATGAGCAAAATCCTGCATTAGCCTTCAGTATACTTTTCGGAGCCATCTTTGCTTCCAAACACTAAAGTGTATCAGGTCTACTTATATCAACTTGGTGCCTCCATTCAACATCGTGTGTCCGTATTCTGCCGTAATCTTCTTACAAGTTTACATGTGGTATATTTGTCTATTTTTAACTCTGTTTTGTGTATCTGCACAGGACTTTTATCACCCTTTCCAGCATGTTGTTTCATCAGTTGTTAGGCACAACTTTCTCAGCTATGACTGAGAATTAGATGTAAATATGAAAACCGAAAGTATGTTTTTTTGAGACATGCATGGTTGTGACTTTCGTTTTTTTCAGACACAACACCAAGTAGATTTTTCAGTTAACCGGACAGCTCTACCCCTTTGGGTGCCCCCCCCCCCCCCCCCCACACACTCCCCCGAGGAGGTAATTGAAAAAAAAAAAACACTAAATCTTCTTCAGAACCACTGTACAGGTGTTGTTTTTTGGGAAGCAACCAGTTTCACTCATATATTCAAGTCTATTCAAGCGAAGTTGCTGAATCCATCCTTGGGAACCCAAATTGTATCTTGGAGCTCCAAAATGCAAAAACTTGTTTTTTACGTTTTCACAAAGTGTTGATTTTTGGCAAGCAGGATCTTTCACACATATTCATTAAAGTTTGTTCAAGTAATTGGCTTCTGCATCCACATTTTGGGCTTGTTTAGGAGCACAAAAGTTGCCTTTGGGCTCCAAAATTCAAAAGTTGTAATATTTGGCAATTATTTTTTTTGTTTTCATGTGACTTGATTAATTACTCTGCAGCAAATATTGTTGCATCAAATATGTGTGCCATGATTTGGGGCTCCTCAACTGGGGATACCTTTATAAAAAATCTTCACGTTTTGGGGTGAAATCGATACAGAACTTCAATTTCTTTCTAACATTCACGCAATTTGTGATTGTACAGAAAGCATTTTTCACTGATAAACAAGCAAGTTTGTTCAGGTTACGTTCTGCATCCATACTTGGGCTAAACTGTTATTCAAATTTCTATATTTTTAAATTGTTATTCTGTTTTCTGGACTGAAAGTCAGTGTTGGCTCTTGCGATCATTTGGCATCCATCTTCTATTCTCCTGCATCCATTAACTTTTGTATTTTTCATCCTCTTCAAAACTACTGGCCTAAATACATCCAAATATGGCACAAATTATCATTGGGAGAGAATCATCCAGATTTCTTCAATACATGTGGTCAATAATGGCCCATAAGCCTAAAATTCTTTAAAAGTTCATTTCCTAAACCATCAATCACAATGCAACTTCCATTAGTGATGAAGACTCAAGTTTGTTCAAAGAAACTTTCTCTCACATTTGGGCTCATTCTTTGTGAGGCAATATATATGGCCCACCCCAAATTTCAGCAGTGATTATTTACTGTGGTAAACAAACTCTGTTTTCCTGGTAAAATAGGACCTTGTCACCAATGCCTGGGATGGAAGTCCTCTAAAATGGGCATAAACGATTGACTTGACTTGAAATATCCATGTTGCAGTCATGATTAGCCATTGTGCAGAAATATGTGACCTTAAACACTAAAAAATAAATTCAGTCTTCAGAACTTGTGGGCCAATTTTAACCAAATTTGGTATGGAACATCTTTTGGGAACCTGCGCATGATTTATGCAAAAAGAAAAAATAGGCCGATGAAATCGTCAGATGTGTACCCATACACGCAACTAGTAGAAAATTGTATGACGGAGGGCCACCATGGAAGCCGACATTATGTACACCATTCATGGTATGGGTACATATAGAAATGGATTGGAGGCGTGTCTAATTTGATGGATAAAGGGTTAATATCTCCAGATCAAATTATCAGATTTACATAAAAAACTATACAGCACAACACATCAGTAACCTGAATAAATATATAAAGTAACATGACAGTCGGATTGATATTTTTTGAGTTATCTCATGCCAAAGGAATTGGAGGAATTTTCAATTTGAAGGATAAAGGGTTAATATGTCAGGATCAGATTTATACCGAAAACTATACAGCTCGGTACATCAGTAACCTGAACACAAATATAAAGTAACTTGACAATCCAAGAAGTATTTTTCAAGTTATCGAATGCCAAAGGGATTGGAGGAATTTTCAATTTGAAGGATAAAGGGTTAATATCTCAGGATTAAATTATCAGATTTAAACCAAAAACTATACAGCTCGGCACATCAGTAACCTGAACACAAATATAAAGTAACTTGACAATCCAAGCAATATTTTTCAAGTTATCGAATGCCAAAGGGATTGGAGGAATTTTCAATTTGAAGGATAAAGGGTTAATATCTCAGGATCAAAATAACAGATTTACACCAAAAACTATACAGCTCGGCACATCAGTAACCTGAACACAAATATAAAGTAACTTGACAATCCAAGCAATGTAACTTGACAATCCAAGCAATATTTTTCAAGTTATCGAATGCCAAAGGGATTGGAGGAATTTTCAATTTGAAGGATAAAGGGTTAATATCTTAGGATTAAATTATCAGATTTACACCAAAAACTATACAGCTGGGCACATCAGTAACCTGAACACAAATATAAAGTAACTTGACAATCCAAGCAATATTTTTCAAGTTATCGAATGCCAAAGGGATTGGAGGAATTTTCAATTTGAAGGATAAAGGGTTAATATCTCGGGATCAAATCATCAGATTTACACCAAAAACTATACAGCTCGGCACATCAGTAACCTGAAGACAAATATAAAGTAACTTGACAATCCAAGCAATATTTTTCAAGTTATCGAATGCCAAAGAAATGGATATGGATGCCGGATGGACAGACAGATGGACAAAGGATGGACGAACGACGGATGGCCACCCCGGATGCCGGCATTATGTGTACCATACATAGTATGGGTACACATAAAAAAAATACCTGCACCCCTTTTGGAACCCCAGAAGCTAAAAGTAGAAAAAAATTAAAATGCATATATTTCAGAACTTCATGAGAGCATTACTTGTCACTTGGTGTGAAGATTTCTAAGGAGTAGTGGAATCAGATGGGCAAAAAATTTGCAATGGGTTACTCAGAGGCACCATATAGGGAAAAACCCATTTTTATATCCCTCGCAACAAAATTGTGTGGGTTATACTGGAATCGCCTTGTCTGTCCCATCTGTCCATCCATCTGTATGCATAATTTTGTCTGGAGATTTTCTCAGACGTTTATGGACTAATCTGCTCAAAACTTGGTATGAATGTTCCCCATCATGGGAACCTGAGCATCTGTGATTATAGTTCTGGATGGATCATTTTTGCCAGAATTATGCCCCTTTTCAACTTGAAAAAAGCAGGCCTAGAATTTTGTCCGGAGATTTTCTCAGATATTTATGGTTTGATTCCTTTGAAACTTGGTACGGATGTTTACTACCGTGGGAACATGTGCTCATGCAGGCCTGAAAATAATTTTCATTGCATTTCCAGACAAAATGTCAGACACCAAATGAATCATGTCTGTCATTTAAGAATGATATCAGACATATTACAAAATGGAGGTTGAGTATTTGAAATAATGTGTTTTGTGTGTACATGTACCTTCATCTTAAAACTGCTCAGAATTCATCCAACCATCCCTTGTTTGGCAGGGCTTAGTGAGCCCTGCCAAACAAGGGATGATTGGTTTCATTCTGAATTGGAATTGAATTACCCTTCAGACATAATTTAGATACATGTATGGTTATGTCAAATCGTATTCCTTCATGCATGATGTTCTGATCACTGAACTTCATTGATAATGTCTGATGATTTTAAACCTCAGTCAGACATTGGGCTTTTTGTACCCAACATTGTCCTTGCCTGACCACTTATATATTTATACTGTAAGCAATGACCCAGACTTAGCTGGTGCTAACCCCAAAATACCTAGGGCCAAACACAAATTTTGCCCCCCAACCCCCGAAATTTACATGCAAAAACGAAAATTAGAAGTCGTAACTGGCCCTCCATACATTTTACCCTCCGCGCATGCGCAGATGCCAGGAAGTCACCGAATCTGGCGCCAATAAAATCATTCTTTGTTTGGCCCTTGTCAGATAACAACTAACTGATATTTGTGCTTTTAAATCTCAATTAATAATGATGCCAGACACAAATCAATGGTTAAATTGGTGGATCCAAGGACAGAACTGGATGAAGGAAGGAAGAAACGGTGGTTTGAAATGTTCAGGGCTGTATTTTTATATTATTTATTAAAATTAGTTCATGTTCCCTAATTTCGGGACATGAGCCTGACGTTATCACTGATTGATTATGATCTATCCATTGTTTATTTAGTATTCCTTCCCTGCCTTCCCTTGATCCCCCCAGTTAAGCTTTTTGGCTTGTTTTAATGGAAAAAAAATTATAAAATTTATTGGGAGTTTAACGTTTTATGTAGAAGATTATTCTGTACATCCCCAGGGTTATGTCCTCATCCTTAGGGTGTTTGGGCATTTTGGTCATGCATCTTACATCCAATGTATCGTTTTATCCTCTGAGGATGATCTTGCTTTACATCGGATAGTCTTGTTTCTGTTACTGACTTCGGGCCGTGTTGCCTGGGGTCTTGATTCCGTTTTTTGTTTACATTACATTACTCTAGGTAGTTTCCTATTTTTGTTTAGGAATTACAGTTGTAAGTAACATCAGATATTCTGATAGTGTGGTAGTTAATTTTACACAATTTGTATAATTTTGTCCACACTTAGGCTTTTGTGGGCTCATCGTTCCCTTTGGGAACTTGGGCTCTTATATTAGGAAAATTTTTTCAAAAATATGTATTTTATTTTTGAAAGAGTTTTTCTTTTGGATATTTTTATTTCATTGATTATATTTAATGTTATATTATATGTAGATTTGGTGGTGGTACAATGACATATATTTGTTTTAGGTAATTATTTTATCTAATAGTATGGCAAATAGATGAAACCTTTCCTTTATTTACTTGGGTCGTTGTAATGAGTTTACTTGATGTACTACCACTAATTCTACTCCATGTATCAGATTTGATAATCTGAATGACGGGCGTCATGGTTTGTGTTAAGCGAGTGGACACTATCGGTCCTATCGTGGCGAGGGGACTTGGTGGTCCTCTCGTCAAAAGGTCACTATAGTTTTTTAGCTTCTATTTACAGAGGAACAGAACAGGATGTGGCTTCGTGACGCCGTCAAGGAGTGTACTGTCGTCGCAAATCAATCAAGAGCTAGCAGCAAAAGTGCTCATGTATTAGACAAGGCCTAGATCCTTAGTAGGATTGATGACCTTGTCGCCAGGTAGCTCGACCAGCAGATCTATCACGTCGACTAGTGGTGTGTGATGCCGGGTATGTGCGTAGCGGCCGTGAAGAGGAATAAGGGTGTAGCGAGCACTATAAACATATGAACATGCTCACCCTGCGACCACGGGAAGGAGGAAGCACGGGAAGGAAGAAGTAGACAAGTTCTGAGGTATGCTCGTCCAGGTCTTCGCGATCGCGAGCAAGAGAGAGGTCCCTTTCTCTTATAACAACATCTGGGGCCAGAGATTGTTGGTAGGAACGTGTCAGACAAGTTCTGAGGTATGCTCGTCCAGGTCTTCCATGATTGTGAGCAAGAGAAGCGAGCACTATAAACATATGAACATGCTCACCCTGCGACCACGGGAAGGAGGAAGCACGGAAAGGAAGAAGTAGACAAGTTCTGAGGTATGCTCGTCCAGGTCTTCCATGATTGTGAGCAAGAGAGAGGTCCCTCTCTCTTATAACAACATCTGTGATCAGAGGTTGTTGGTAGGAACTTGTGTCGGTCAGACAAGTTCAGAGGTATGCTCGTCCAGGTCGTCTCTGATTGCGAGCAAGAGAGAGATCCTCTCTCTTATAACAACATCTGGGGCCAAAGGTTGTTGGTAGGAACTTCTCAGACAAGTTCTGGGGTATGCTCGTCCAGGTCTTTCGTGATTGCGAGCAAAGAGAGGTTCCTCTCTCTTATAACAACATCTGGGGCCAGAGGTTGTTGGTAGGAACTTGTGTCGGTCAGACAAGTTCTGAGGTATGCTCGTCCAGGCCGTCTGTGATTGAGAGCAAGAGAGAGGACCCTCTCTCTTATAACAACATCTGGGGCCAGAGGTTGTTGGTACGAACTTGTGTCAGTTGAAACTTACATAGACTGCCGGGGCCGGCCAGTCTTGTAGCTTCCTCTACGTTCGAAAAGCACACACGACCGCGCAGGTCCATTGTCGCTAGTTGGCTCGAACGGTGAAGTAGTTACTCAGGTCCCTAAGCACTGTGACGCCGGGTGTAGACGATCCGGGCTAGAAACAGAGAGATCATATAGGGTGGAGCGAACAATATGATATGCAATTATGCTCACCCAGTGACGACGGAAGGAGGAAACTGATAAGGTCTGAGGTTCGCTCGTCCACCGGGACGTCCCGTCTAATAGCCAGCCAGGGCTGGCTAGTCTTATGGTTTCCTCTACATAACGGACAAAGTGATCTTTACATTGCACAGGGCTATAAAACCCGATGAGTGGTGTCAGTTTCCTGATTGGATGCTTGGATCGTGACTCCGGATGTGTCGCATATGCATTATATTGGAGCAAGTGGAAAAGTGCTCAATGATTTTAAAAGACAAGGGCTAGGTTTCACGGAGGCTTACGTCCCTTGTCTAAATACAGCTAGCTCAACCGGCAGATCTCACTCGTATGTGGGTGACGCGAGGGTATGGGTGTAGCGAACAATGTTGGTCGAATCCATGCTCACCTAGTGTTGATGGAAGGAAGAAGATGGCAAATTTTGAGGCTGAGGTATGCACGAGCAAGAGGGAGCCCCTCTCTCTCCTTCAACATCTGGAGCCGGGTGTTGTTGGTAGGAACTTGCGTCAGTCAGAGCTTACGTACACAGCTATTGTCCGGTAGGCTTAGTTCAATTCTTAGCCGGGACAGCTACAGTTTTGCTTCTTTAGCGTCTACCAAGCACTCCCGACCGCACCTTGGCTAAGTGACTCAGGATTTCCGGTCTGCATCGTCAAAAGGTCCATCTTTAGTACAGAAAGTCGCACCATCTAGTAGCCAAGGAGATGAGGCTTCATTCATCAGGTTGTCCGCAGTAATAACTATATTGGACTCCCTGTCCTAGGAGCAGCCGGCAAAGAGGCTATTCATGACCGCTGCTCCTCAGGCCTATGTAACGGACTTGCTGTCACAGTTGCACAGCTAATCGCAGTATTCCTGCTAAGGCAGAAGCACTCAACGTCCGTCTCAAATCTTGAGCTGTTGCATAGTGCTTATTTGGTCCAGTCACTTGCCTGTTTAGATGCTGGTGACTGTGATTCTAACTGATTCGAATATATGATGGATAGGATAATTTTTCCTTCCGGAACAACTCTTGGATGATATAGATACCGTACATTATCACTTCCTTTATCTTGTTCCAGTGATTTAAAATGCTGCAAGCAATTATGAGAAACCGCTAGCGTAGTTTGACGCTGACTTCATCCAGGTAATGAGCAGGGTAATAAGATCTCTTTCCGGTTAAGTCTACACGGGTGTCACAGGTCTTCGATTCTATAGACGACACCATATTTATCTTCCAGCAGAAAAAGTAATTCGGTTTCTTATCTTCTTCCTCTGTATTTTTAATCGTTTGTGATGGTTCACATACTTTTAAAAACAACGGGAAGATGTGGAGAGTTCCTCAGCGTTGATTGAGCAGGCTAAGATCCTGGTTTTAGCCTTACCTTCATCATTTAGCTGTTCGCTCGGATGCAATTGAGAAGATAATTTCTTGGAGCGAATTTAGTCTCATGGTCTTATGTTCTTAAGTACTGCGACGCATCGTCTATATGGAAGGAATTTTGTGGTCGTTTGTACCTTTTAAAATTCTTTCCAGACCTAGTATTTATTTCTCGGTCTTAACTAATGTTAAGTGAGAGTTATTCTGATGCAACGAAGCCTTGTGTCTTCATCTTTGCATTTGACTAGGTGGAAAACTTGCCATAGGTCGCTTTAGTCTTCCAACTCTACTTTTTATGATAAGAATCAATTCTCGTCTCTTTAAGCTGGGGTCTAATGTACCATCACCAGCAGAAAGAATTCGAGAGGTTGTCCTAGACTCAAATTGTTTATAAGGACTCATAGCAAGGTATAGGTATACCTAAGTCTTTGATGGTAAGCTTTCATTATTGAAGGATTAAACTACAAGAAAGCATCTATTCTCGACTCTTTAAGTTGAGGTCTAATCGACCACAGCCAACAGAAGAGTAGGAGAGTTTGTCCTAGACTCATTTTGCTTTATAAGGCTCATAGCGAAGGTATAGGTATCTCTCCAACATATAATTCTTTAGGCTTGTCTATACAGCCACTTGGATAGGGGTTTCTCGTCAGACTGAGTTACTGATCAGATTCCCCTGAGCCGGTGGTTCTACGCTCTTATAGAACTCGGTCCGGCCGATTTTGACTGGAAGTGGATAATTAGGTTATTTATTATTATGTTTCAGTCGATAAGCGAACATTCGGCAATTGTAGCGAGTATAGTTCTTGTGAATACTACTCACGAAGAGAAGAAGAAAATTTTCTGCTCGGAACTGTTTATAAGTATCTTTTTAATATTAGTTTTTATTTCAGGGAAGTTTTTATATAATTAGTTTTGCAAGTGTATTTGGGGAGGATCGTAGGGTGTAATAAGGAAATTTAGTTGAGAGGTTTTGCCAATTTTGCCGTTTGTTTACCTTAGTTACCTTTTTTCGTGTGTGTTTGTTGCCCTGGTGTTTTTGTCGTTTTTGGTCATTGGATTCTGTATTTTATTTGTAACCATGAATGGTAAGTGTACGACGGGTGTTCAGACGGAGGTAAGTATGGGTGTTAAGGGAGGTCTGAGGGAGGTGAGTCGAGGGGTGCAGGTGGGGGGAGAGTGAGGGGGTACGGGACCCCCCGCCCCGGGCCAACTCGACCCCTGGGGGCGAGTTGGCCCGATTTTGGGGGCGAGTTGGCCCACTTCGAAAATTATCGTTATTTATTTATTTTTTTATTTGAATTAAATTGAATTATTTTATATTTCCTGTTACTTACAGTTTTCTGAATTAGTAATCCCAATTAACTTAGAGATTTTTTTGTTTAAAATAAACAAACTTATTTTTGAAATCGCGCGTTGTTACTCATTTCTCAATACCCATCATGACCAATCCTCGTTATTCCATCTGGGGGCGAGTTGGCCCGGGGGTGATTGACCCACCATAAATGGGGCGAGTGAGGATCCGGAGGCATGCAGACAGTGTAATGAGGTATGGTGGTGGTCGGTCAATGGAGAGTAGTGGGGTATGTGCGAATTGCAGGGATATTTTACAGTTGTTAGAGAAGTGTGTTGGATTCGAGCGGGAGATTGCAGAGCTGAGAGGGAGGTTGGGGAGGGCCGGTGTTTCTGGAGTTACCCCGTTGAAGGTTACCTACGATGGTGAGGTGGAAGGTCGTTGTGGACTCAAGGAGGAAACTGGGAAGCAGGAAACGTGGGGGAATAATGCTTGATGTGGGGGGTGTAACTGAGGAGGGGGGTTCTAGTAGGAAAATTCGGAAGGTGGCGTCAGGTCAGGGCTGCGTCGAGTCCGGAAGCCAGAGTCGGCGTAAGGCTGCCAAGGTTGCTAGGCGGTGTTTAGAAAACAGGTTTCGTGTTTTAGACTCTGAAACCCCTGGGGACGAGAGTGAGGGGGGAAGTGTGGGGGGTGAGATGGTTTGTTTATGATGATAGGCCAGTCGGGGTAAGGAGGGCGGTCAAGAGAAAGAGGGGGCCAGGAGCTTGCAAAACGAGAGGAGGTGCAGATGATATAGGAACTGGGGCCAGAAGAAGAAAATTAGTTGTAGCGGGGAGCAGCATTGTACGTGGGATTGACAATGTAGTTTGTGGTCCTGATAGTTCCAATCGAACAGTCTTGTGCTTTCCGGGGGCGAAGGTGGAGGATCTCAGGGACCGGGTAGATGGCATTGTGGCAGGGTCAGGACCGGAACCGGTAGTGGTGGTCCATGTGGGGACTAACAATATCAGGGAGAGAAGGTCAGTAAGTTTGGTGGAGTCGTATAGAAGCTTAGTCGGCAAACTGCTAAGTAGGAATGCAAGGGTAGTCGTATCCGGGGTCCTTCCTGTCCTTGGAGGTGGGGACGAACGGAACTCAAGGATTTTGGCGCTAAATGAAGAGTTAGAGGACTACTGTGTTGATCTGGGAATTTCCTTTATCGACCATTGGGACACGTTTTGGGGCAATGGGAGCATGTACGGGCGTGACGGGCTGCATCTTAGCAGGGCGGGGAAACGGGTACTAGGGGATAAAATTCTACGGGTAGCAGAGCCTTTTTTGGAGAGGAGCGGTCAGAGGCAGGTATAACTAGAGTGGACATAGGTGGGGTGAACAAGAGTGAGGGGGACAGAATAAGTTTACCAAGACTAGCACCAGAAAACAATGGGTCCAGTAGGCGGAAGCCAATGAACCTCGGTACCCTGAAAGTGGGTTATAGCAACATCCAGGGTCTCCACCGGAAAGTAAGTGAAATTGCTACATTGATCGAGGCAGAGGAGTTTGATGTCATGGGCTTAAGCGAGACGTGGGTAAGACACGAGGAACGGGTAGACCAAGTAAGCGGGTGTGTGTGGATAGGTGTAGGGCGAACGGAAGGCCAGAAAAAAGGGGGGAGGGGTATGCATGTACATTAAAGAGGATTTAAAACCGTCGCTGATTACAGATCTGGAAGATATCATCACCTCGGCTGATGTGTCAAAAGAAATTGGATGGGTAAAGATCCGTCTGAGAAACAAAAGTATTGCCCTTGGGATTGTGTACTGTGCGGTGGAGGGAAGTAAACCCGAGTGGAATGACTCGATATACTCAACACTAAGGCCCAATATCACTAAACTAGAAAATAGGGGGCTCGGTATACTTCTGATGGGCGACTTCAATGGACACATAGGTGACAAGGAAGAAGACATAGAGGGTGGGGACAAGAAAGTCAACAGGAATGGAAGGAAGCTGTTGAACTTCAGCTCGGTCTGAAGATTCTGAACAGGGACGCTAGATGTAAGGGGAAATGGACCTGGGAGAGAAACGGCAGAAACTCAATAATTGACTACATTCTCACAGATATGAATTTATGGAGGGAAGTGATAAGGGTAGAAGTGGATGTTGAGGGCAAAATGGAGTTGGATAGTGATCACAACTTGATTACAGTGACGATGAGGGCCAAAAACCTATAGAAAAGGAAAGAAAGCTTCAAGGAGATTTGGGAACTCAAAAAGGATGCTGTCTGGGCGAAGTTCGAAGAAAAACTGAAACCAAAGCTTGCAGCCGTACACAAGGGGGGTAGTGTCCAGAAGATGGCCGACGCCATAGTTGCGAGCCTAGTGGAGGCAGGGAAGGAAAGTGTAGGAAAGATTAGGGTGCCAACACGGGAACTTGGGTTCAGAGTGAACGAAGAACTGAAAAGGGCCATAAAGGTTAGAAAAGCTAAATGTGCTGCATACAGGAGAAGTAGAAAACTTAAAGGGGTGGAAAGCAATGAGGCTATGGTAGCAAAGGAAGAATACCAACATGCACGAAATAAAGTAAACAAGATTAAAGACGACAACAACTCTGCGAAATAACAGTCTTATTAGGACGATAAGAACGACATGGGGGTCGAGTTCGAGCGTATTTCGGAAATGGGTGAACAAACGTAACAAAGGGAATAACCAACAGAGCATTAAAGTAGATGACAGAGTTACAGAAGAGCGGGATCAAATCGCATTAGAACTAGTCAAGCACTGGGAAAAGGTAAACGATAAGCGATGGGCATGGGGAACCCACCGGAGTGTCCGAACCAGGTCGAGGAAAATCTGTCGGACTTCGTGTGCAGCGAAATCAAAACTGAAGAGGTGCGAAGGGTGATCTCAAAATTGAGGAATGGAAAAGCGGGAGGGGTGGACGAAATTCCTAACGAGTTTATCAAAAAAGGGGGAGAGGAACTCTTGGAAAGCCTAACTGCCCTATTCAATTTAGCCATAGAAAAACAAGAGGTCCCAAAAGGAGTGGAGGGAAAGTAAAGTGACATTTATTCACAAAAAGGGGGAAAAAGACGTCTTGGATAACTATCGGGGGATCTCTGTCAGCAGCAATATTGGAAAAGTCTTTTGTAAAGTCCTGTATGGGAGATTAGAGGAGGTGATTGAGGAGAAGGGTTTTTTGGGAGAAATTCAGAATGGCTTCAGGAAGTGAAGGAGAGTCACTGACCATCTTTTCACGCTATCCCAAATGATAGAATCCGCGAAAGCAAAAAAGAAAAAGATGTTCATGGCCTTGTTGGATGTTAAAAAGGCATACTATGGAGGGAGGGTATGTGGCGCAAGCTGGAGGCTCTGGGCTTGGGGGGCGAGTTTGTTGGGATTATGAAAGCATTTTATAAAGATGTACAGAGTGAACTTAGCCTGGGTAACATTACAATAGAACGTGTGCCTATGGAGATAGGCCTAAAACAGGAGTGTAACCTTTCGCCAATTCTTTTTGCATTGTACATCAAAGGTTTAGGAGATGAACTCCTGCTTAGCGACGAGGGGGTTGCAGTTGGTGACTTGAAGATCCCAGGGCTATTTTTTGCAGACGATATGGTGCTAGTGTCAGAAAGCGAAGAGGGGTTAGAGAAGATGCTGGGAATTGTTGGGAAATATGGGAGCAAATGGAGACTCGAACTAAATGAAAGCAAGAGCAAAGTTATACCCGTGGGCCGCAAAGTGGACCCCACTCGAAGGTGGAGAGTGGGGGAGTTCTGCATTCCGGAAGGTAGCAGTTGACTTCTTAGTGTAGGAGAGACTAGTGACTATGAATACCTGGGGTAAATATAAACATCACAGGAAGAGGCATCTACCGAAACCACACAAATAAATTGATTCTGAAGGGGAAGCGAATCCTTAACCAAATGAAACTTATAGGGAGAAACAGTTTCAATAAGGTTTTCGTGGGGAAAACCATTTGGGAAATGGTGGGTCTGCCAAGTATAACATACGGTACGGAAGTTGTACCCCTAAACCAGACAGCTGTTTAGAGCTTGGAAATCCTGCAGAACGATGCAGGCCGATGGATAACAGGCTCGAGTAATGCCGCAGCACTAGAAGCAATCAGGGGCGAGCTTGGGTGGATGAGGATCAAGGACAGGATAGACCTATTGAAACTCGGTTATCTTAATTATTTGGTAAATCTCCCCGATAGCCGATGGTGTAAAGTAATGTTCCTGAGAACTTTCAACTCAAATGTCAAGACGGGGTGGATGGTCCAAGTGGGGGAGCTAGTAGAAAACTACTCAATGGAGATCTTGGACCTTGACGTTGGGGCAAACCAGGGCAAAAAGATCGTCAGAGAAAGGGTCATGGAGGATTGTAACCGTAATTGGCGAGAGGGGGCCAAATCAAAGGGGTCTTTGGGTGGCCTGCGTGATAAAGATAAGCCTGGTTTTGAAGAGTACCTTGATGGCACCTTTGGGGGGTCACTGTTGTTCAAGCTGAGGTCGCGGTCCCTGGAGCTGAGGGAAAAAATTGGGAAAAACAGTGAAAAGGAGTGCCAGATGTGTAACGTGGGCGTGGTGGAGACCCTGGAATGCCCAAGATACCAGTCTAAAAGAACAAGATTCATGGGGAGTATAATGGAGAAGTGGGATGGGAGAATGAATGACATGTGGTTAGGGGGCGACTCAAAGGAGAGGGTTAATATACTAATCGGAGAGATTGGGAAGAATGGGGCAAGGGATGTCATCAAGCAGTTCGTCTCCGAGTGTTGGGAGGAGAGAAGAAGCGCGGGAATAGGGGGAGGCAGTTGGCAGAACATGGGTAACCAAGGCCTTCTCATACGAGAAACGCGACAAATCAGCGTGTTATTATTAGATCACTTGTTTTGTGAACCAGATGAGGTCTCATGGGATTTATGATAGGATTCATGTATCCCATAATCCCACTATTCATTTGGCTGGTTCATCTGTTTTACGGAGCGAATTAACCAGCTGTTTCGCTTGCTTTTATCGGTTATCTGACGCATTAACAACGATAGTTTTGTGCGCCGGATGGAGTTGCGTGGAGCGGCTTGGAATGTTATTTCGATTTGTCACTTTCACACGTCTACTCCAGTTATTTACTGGAGTGGTAGACGTTTTTCCCTCTTCATCTGTTTTGTTTTAGAGAATCTTTTAACATGAGGTCAAGTTTGGGCATATATTACGGTTTTCTCAGTTATTTCGGACGTGAGTTCATATATTGCGTTACAATCCTGAGTCCGACGGTCTCTCTATGCACATCAGAGTTTATCAGATAAGAAGAGAAGTTACGCTTTTGTTGTCATTATTTTTCAAATAGAAGGGACGTTATGTTCATTCTATTGTTAAATAAGTCAGTTAGCTATTCGTACTGCTTGGGTTATTAGTCCCCTACGGGAACCGTAAGGGGACTATAGGATTGCACTCCGTCCGTCTGTCTGTCTGTCCGTCCGTCTGTCTGTCTGTCTGTCTCTCTGTCTGTCTGTCTGTCTGTTTTTTATGTTACCACCTCTCCCTCCAACATGCTTTAAGCTACACCTTTCATATTTGGTACATGGATAAATGGTTCTGAGGGGATGATGCACGCTCAAAAATTTTTTTTCAAAATCCAAGATGGCGAATGGCGGCCATTTTTGTTGTGTTTTTAAAGCTTTTTTCTCTATTTTATGTTACCACCCCTCCCACCAGCATGGTTCAAGCTACACTTTGCATATTTGGCACATGGATAGAGGGTTGGGAGGGGATGATGCACGTTCAATATTTTTTTTTCAAAATCCAAGATGGCGGCATGGCGGCCATTTTTGTTGTGTTTTTTAAGCTTTTTTTTCTCTTTTATGTTACCACCCCTCACTCCAACATAGTTCACGCTACACTTTTTATATCTGGCACATGGATAGAGGGTTGTAATGGGATGTTGCACGTTCAATTTTTTTTTTCCAAAATTCGTCCGTCCGTCTGTCTGTCTGTCTGTTTTTATGTTACCACCTCTCCCTCCAACATGCTTTAAGCTACACCTTTCATATTTGGTACATGGATAAATGGTTCTGAGGGGATGATGACCGCTCAAAATTTTTTTTTCAAAATCCAAGATGACGGAATGGTGGCCATTTTTGTTGTGTTTTTTAAGCTTTTTTCTCTATTTTCATGTTACCACCCCTCCCACCAACATGTTCAAGCTACACTTTGCATATTTGGCACATGGATAGAGGGTTGGGAGGGGATGATGTACGTTCAATATTTTTTTTTCAAAATCCAAGATGGCGGCCATTTTTGTTGTGTTTTTTTAAAGCTTTTTTCTCTATTTTATGTTACCACCCCTCACCCCAACATGGTTCAAGCTACACTTTTTATATCTGGCACATGGATAGAGGGTTGTAATGGGATGTTGAACGTTCAATATTTTTTTTCCAAAATTCAAAATGGCGCCATGGCAACCATTTCTGTTGTGTTTATTAAGCCTTTTTCTCTATTTTGTTACCACTGCTCCCTCCAACATGGTTCAAGCTGCACTTTTCATATATTGTACATGGATAAAGGGGTTGTGAGGGGATTATGCATGCTCAATATTTTTTTTTCAAAATCTAACATCTGTCTTTCTGTCCTTCTGTCTGTCTGTCTGCTTTTATGTTACCACCTCTCCCTCTAATATGCTTCAAGCTACACCTTTCATGTTTGGTACATGGATAAATGGTTCTGAGGGGGATGATGCACAGTCAATATTTATTTTTCAAAATCCAAGATGGCAGAATGGCGGCAATTTTTGCTCCCTCCAACATGGTTCAAGCTGCACTTTTCATATATTGTACATGGATACAGGGGTTGTGAGGGGATTATGCATGCTCAATATTTTTTTTCAAAATCTAACATCTGTCTGTCTGTCCTTCTGTCTGTCTGTCTGTCTGCTTTTATGTTACCACCTCTCCCTCTAATATGCTTCAAGCTACACCTTTCATATTTGGTACATGGATACATGGTTCTGAGGGGATTATGCACGCTCAATTTTTTTTTTCAAAATCCAAGATGCTTATATACTCTAGTGTCTTCTGTGACAAAAACACCTTATGTCACAAAAGAGCCGTAGGGGACTAATACCGCCTCGGTGGTTAAACACTTGTTTATCTTCCTATCAGCAGTCAATGCTTAAGATTTCAGCGCATAAGTAAGCGCTGGCTATATCTGGCACTTTTTCTATCTGTTTGGCTATTATATGATCTTATGTGGGATCTCTTCAGGATAGTTAAGTTTTTGGCGCATGGGAATAATCGTTTCCATTATTTGTGTCGCTACTATAGACTTTTGAGTGCATACATTGACGCCCAGTCGAGGAGATTTCGACATATATTTGAATTCCCCCCCCCCCCCCCCCCCCCCCACCACACACTCAATGCTGTCGCATATATATTTTTTAATACATACATATTTTGCGTCTGGGTCGTGTTGGATGGCACCATCATACGCATATATATGCTGTTCTGTTGCATTTGTTTCCGGTGTAGCAGGATATCTACCCCCCCCCCCCCTGGAGGGGGAAGATATCCTAGGTTATCTTACCCCCCCCCCCCCCCACCCTGGATATCTTCCCCCCCCCCCCCCCACCTCAAAAATAAAATATGAAAAGAACTGAACAAAAAGATAAGGATAAGAACATTTATTTATGGAATTTTCATTGAAATTAACACAAAAAAGTTGTTCAACTCTTTAATATATACATGACCAGTGAATAGAAAATAGGCAATCTCAGAAGCAACTATTTTACAAATATCAATATGTTTTTTTTACACCGTGGGGCCAACCATAACGTCCAAACAATGGCTGCAAAAGGTTCTATGAATGTCTGTTGGGAGTTTGACATGGGAGGAGGGAAGATATCCAGGCCCGGTTATCTTCCCCCCACCCATGTCAAAAAATATAGAACAAATTAAAAACAGTTTCAACTTGGCGTATACCATTGAATAATGACCAGTGAACTGACTTAGATGTGAGTCTTCCATGGAAGACGTGTGTCGCCTGGCGTTTCAGACAGAATTCTAAGTGGAAAAGGGGCATAACTCTGGAAAAAATACAGCGGATCAAAAAATAAAATAGGAGGTGCACAATGCCATTATGTGATAAAGAATCACTGAAAGTTTCATCAAAATCCATTCGTAGGTTAAAGAGGAGTGGCGGATAAAAGAAAGTGTGACGCGGACGACGCAAGACGACAAAAGTAATCCCTATATGTCGCTCCCCAGTTCGTGGGGCGGCGACACAAAAATAGGCAATCTTAGAACCTTTCCAGCAATTTTGGGGACTTTTCCAAACACGTGGATGGGGTTGGGGTGGGGGAGATGTCCAACCTGCATATCTTCCGCCTCACCCGACCAAAAAACATAGCTACTATTTCAAAAATATCAACAGATTTTTTTACACCGAGGGGCCAACCATAACAAAGTCCAAAGAATGGCTGCAAAAGGTTCTATGAATGTCAATTGGGAGTTTGACATGGGTGGGGGCGGAGATATCCAGGCCTGGTTATCTTCCCCCCACCCATGTCAAAAAATATAGAACAAATTAAAAACAGTTTCAACTTGGCTTATACCATTGAATAATGACCAGTGAATTGAAAATAGGTAATCTTAGAACCTTTCCAGCAATTTCTTGGACTTTTCCAAACACGCGGATGGGGTTGGGGTGGGGGAGATGTCCAACCTGCATATCTTCCACCTCACCCGTCCAAAAAACATAGCTACTATTTCAAAAATATCAATAGATTTTTTTACACCGTGGGGCCATCCATAACAAAGTCCAAACAATGGCTGCAAAAAGTTCTATGAATGTCAATTGGGAGTTTGACATGGGTGGGGTGGGGGGGGGGGGTGGGGGGGGTTGATATCCAGGCCTGGATATCTTCCCCCCACCCATGTCAAACTCCCAAAAGACATTCATAGAACCTTTTGCAGTCATTGTTTGGACTTTGTTATGGTTGGCACCCACGGTGTAAAACAACCTATTGATATTTGTGAAATAGTTGCTTCTGAGATTGCCTATTTTCTATTCACTGGTCATGTATATATTAAAGAGTTGAACCACTTTTTTGTGTAAATTTCAATGAGAATTCCATAAATAAATGTTCTTATCTTTATCTTTTTGTTCAGTTCTTTTCATATTTTATTTTTGAGGTGGGGGGGATATCCAGGGTGGGGGGGGGAAGATATCCAGGGTGTGGGGGGGGGGGGGGGGGAGATATCGTGGCACACCGGTATTTATTTTCTGATTTTGGAGCCGGTTTATCATACTTACCTCCATTTCTAGATCCTGGTCTCTATTTTGTCGGTTCTCAAATCGCATATTCTCACGTGTTTATAGTTGTAGATACCAAATAGTACACATTGGAGAGTGTTTTTTATCGGATTTATTATTACAGAGGCCTCCTGTGAATGATCTTGAAGCGTGTTTTCACTGCAGAGATTGTTCATCGTATCCCGCTTTTGTATGTATATGTTATAATTAATTTCTCACTGATTTCGTCGTACCTGTATACGGCGTCTGCAGTGCATATTTATAGCGGATAATGTTATTTACCAAAATCATCGATGTAGCCTTGGCTTGTGAAGTGGCGTTAAGCACCATTTATTATTCATGAATTAATTTGTTGAGTGCCTGATCGATATTTATTTATATTGTTTCCAGGTTCTGCTTATTGATTCCCAAGCTCTCCCCTCTTTCTTTTGAAGTTATGCTAAAAAAAAATGGGGGTGGGGGGGGGGGGTGGGGGGTCATTTTATTCACTTCTCTGCCTTATGGGCTTTGTAACTATTGAGGAAGCTGTCTTGTCCGTACTATGTTCGGCTATCAGCTGCAGTATTATTGTGTGGTGTAGGTTTATGGGAAATTTTCTCTCATTCTCAGTATGCCACCATAATTTTTAGGGCCTAGTCCAGACTAGTCTCTAAAATTGTTTATTTGTTACATCCTAATTAACATGAATTTATGCTTAGATTTAGGATTTACATTATTGGGATCCATATTAGGTTATGTCTCTCCTATTATGGTATTAAGAGACATTCATGTAAATTCTAATTTGTTCATCATGGATTGAAGGATTTGATCTCTGTTGATCTAATATTTCCGAAGTTCTAAGCCCTCCGCCTTTTTACGATTCAGCTACCGTAAATCTGGGTCATTGGTTACAGTATAAAAATATGAAAAAATTTATTGTAATTTATATATTTTTTATACTTACCAATGACCCAGACAGGAATGGCCCTCCCATGAGTGGGCAGTACTGGGCACTCATACCTCCCCGCTGAATTATTATAATCTTTTTTCTGCAAAGAATGATTTTATTGGCACCAGATTCGGTGGCTTCCTGGCGCCTGCGCATGCACGGAGGGTAAAATGTATGGAGTGCCAGTTAGGACTTCTAATTTTCGGTTTTGGATGCAAATTTTGGGGATTGGGGGGCAAAATTTGTGTTTGGCCCTAGATATTTTTGGGTTAGCACCAGCTAAGTCTGTGTCATTTTCAAGTATAAAAAATATAGAAATTACTATAATTTTTTTCATTTTCTGGTATGTGCTCCTGTGATTGTAGTTTTGATCAGAATTCTTTTGCCAGGGTTCTGCCCCTTTTCATCTTAGAATGTCTGAATTTTGTCTGGAGATTTTCAGAGGTCTATGGTTTGATTCCTTTGAAACTTGGTATGGATGTTTACTACCATGGGGTCCTGTGCATCTTCGATTTTTGTTTTGATCAGACTTTTTTCTAGAATTACTTCCCTTCCCTTTTTGTCGTAGAATGCCTTTGAAACTTTTTAAGGATGTTCACTACCAGTGGAATCTGTGCACCTGCGATTATAGTTTCGATGGGAACGGGACAAGTCGCCACCGAGACAAGTCGCCACCGTCCGACCGGGACAACTCGCCACCGAGACAAGTCGCCACCATTTTTATATCAATGATATTTGATATAAAAATAGTGGCGACTTGTCATCGGATTAATAGGTGTCAAAAGACATGGGTAGCTTGTAAAGAATAATGGGTAATTAACAAAGAACAACACTCATTATATTTAATGAATGTATTTTATTATAATATTAGAGAATTACGTTGTTGAAAGTTTCACAAAAAAGAAAAAAAAAAATATGACATGAATCATGATCTACATCGTATTCCAAATAACAAATAAGTACACGATTTACTGAACAGTAATAATTACATTGAATGAAGGTATTTTATTATAAAATTATGTTGTTAAAAGTTCCACAAAAAATTTTTTTTGATGACAAAAATCATGATTTAGACGTATTCCAAATAATACATAAATACACTTATTTACTAAACAGTAATAATTACGAAGGAATATTTACAAAACAATTACTTTTTTTTCTGAACAATATAAATAGACGAACATTTCCTTAGAAACGCTGCTGTTGTCATTTGTGGTGGGGTTGCCATGTATTTTTCCCAGTATTCTTGAATTTTTTTTCCCTGTCTTGTATAGGCCTGCATTGTTTCTGTTTCTAGGTCTGCAGCGCTAACCCCCATCTCCACAACAAGTGCCTCTGTGTGTAAAAGTGGTACCAGGCGATAAAACGTTAAATTTACACCAAATGTGTTGAGTCGTCTGTGCCAGGCTGAAAACAGAAAGAAAAAGCTGTTGAAATGTTTATCTCTCTCTCTTAATGTATTAGCCCAGGTAAAGCACACAAACACACACCCGCTCCTATAATTTAAATATATTTCTTACCTTCAATATCATTGTTGGTCCTTACTGTGTGGTTGTAAACACTCCAGTCTCGTGGGGGGAATGATGCTGAATCTACCCATTGTGTTTTCACGTAATCAACTAGCTGCCTTAATTTTGTGTCATGTGTTGTTCGATCGTACAGATGAGCAAATGTCTCGTCTATGTGTGTCGCCGGTAAAAATGGTAGTGCCAGGATCTGCCTTACATAATTATGTACTTCCCCCTGCTCGTTGTACGCCTGCTGTAGACCAATGCTTCCAACATGCCTCCAGACAGCCTGGGTCCAGTGGAAGCAGCATCCGCGGACATCTGTGCCTGGAAATACGTCACGAACGGCTTGCCATGTTGCTGAAAATATAAAGAAAAATAAAATTATAAAATGAGGATTCAAAATAGACAGAGGCACAAAAAATAAAATTATAAAATGAGGATTCAAAATAGACAGAGGCACACACGCATAGAGAGAGAGAGAGAGAGAGAGAGAGAGAGAGAGAGAGATATGTTATCGTATTTTACCTTCTTCAAAATCCAAAACAAAATGTGTCACGGAATGATCATCTAGTCTATCTTTAACTGCATTGAGCACGTCAACATAATCTTGTCTCCTTCTCCGGGACATAATAGCAAATACCAGCGGGAACTGTTTCTTCTTACCATCTTTCTTTACAAATGCATTGATCGTCATCAGTTGACTGCTTTGAGATTTAAATGGTTTACCCAAAATCTGAAAAAGATGCAAACATTAAAAAATTATTTAAAATTATGTAAAAAATACTTTAATATGTATCCTACTACTACTTTTCACTGGTTCTCTCTCTCTCTCTCTCTCTCTCTCTGGTAACCCACTATTAAATCTACTACTGCTTTCTACTAGTTACCTTGAAAGTTCCGTCGATGAACCATCTCTTTGCATGACTCAGCAACCGGAGTTGGAATGGTGTTGAAAATATCAAATGTCTGTGAACTGTCATGTTGATGTCGGCAACCAGGAATTCGTCTACGCGTAGAAACTCTCTATTCATTTCAAAGTGAATGTTCTCTGGTTCAGCTGGTCTTGTTTTGGCGCGATGGCGATTGACGTACCTTTTGGTCGTGTCGTGTCTTGGTTTCATAAATGCGTTTTCACTGTTGACGTTATCTTGCATGGCTTGTGAAACAATGTTTGTTGCGGGTCTGAATGGGTCGCTGTCAGCCATTGATTTAGCAGATTCATAGACTCGGGTCACCAGGATGGTTATGGGATTGCCTTCTGACGAAGTTGTTGTTGGTCTGTGTTACCGTCACATTACATGCACCACTAGGACCCCTGACACTGCAGCACCAACTGATACCATTCTTCAAATCTTTCTGAAATAGGGATTAATTAATGAATTAATTTATTGAACGAATGAGTGAGTGAGTGAGTGAGTGAAGTAAGTAAATCTTTCTGAATGAATGAATGAATGAATGAATGAATGAATGAACTCACCCTTTTAACGTATGAGAAACCGTCGCTACAGACGAGTAGAGGCCCACCTCGTTGAGTACCATTTGGAAGTACAGTGTACGTCAGCGGTCGGTCAGCTGATGTGATGTTGTTGTCACTTGGTAAATCATCCTCTACCATCGACTCTTCGGCTGGTTCATTGCTGTTGTTGCAATTCCTATGTGGCAGATCAAAATCTTCATTCAACCTGGCTTCTTCTGTTAGTATATCAGCTGCTAGACTGTTAGACTGTTCTATCTCTGGCATGGATAAAGGTGCGTCTACGTCAGGTGTTGATGTTTCTGTTGATGATGCCTCCTCCACTTCCATTCTATGTGAGTAATTATCCAACAAAGAATATGATTTCAATTCACTGATCACTCACACACCACAAAAACTAACAAAAATGAAGAAAAATTGTTGACCCTCTTGTTGACCCTCTTCAATGACGATTATTTCATCTTTTTATCATGCAAACAACCCGACAATGCGAAAACTTTATTGAGACAACTCGCCACCAATACCTGAGACAACTCGCCACCAATTTCGAGCGGTGGCGACTTGTCTCGGTGGCGAGTTGTCACGGACCCGTTTCGATTGGACTCTTTTTTGCCAGAGTTGTGCCCCTTTTTGTCATAGAATAATCGTGGAGGCAGTGGATATGGACAGGCCCACCTGGGGCAGTCACACGTCTAGTTTTTCTCGTGAATTACTGGCAACATCGATTTATCTGTTATGCAGCTTCTCTCAGTGGTCAAGATTCCAATATGCTAAAATATAGTTTCTTAAGTTATATTTGGGCTCGTCCCAGCAGGGGCAATATTTATGGTTCAACTAAAATTTCAGTTCTGTTTTCAGTTTTTAGCTCACCTGACTGAAAGTCAGGATGAGCTTTAGTGATCACTTTTTGTCTGATGTCTGTAGTCCAGTGTATAAGGTGGTGTTTACCACTAGTGATAAGCCAATAAGATAAATGACCGGTCATCCAAATGCGGATGTTTTGGGTACGAAAGCGGCAGTTTGTGGATGCCGGTGATCAGTGTTTTAGGGACACACTAAAAAGTGTAGCCCGAGCTGAGAATATGGCGTAGCTGAGAAATAAAGTTTCGTTTTCTTTCTTATTTATCGTTAGATTTCAGTTATTTTTGGTATATAAATCACAGGTAGCCAAATGAATCTAGACAAAGTGAAATGGGTATTTTTAAACGTATATTTCGAGAAATATACGAAAAAATTACTTCGAGAGACACTAAAAAGTGTAGCCGAGAATCTGGTGTAGCCGAGTAATAAAGTGTCGTTTTCTCGTTTGTTTATCAATTAATTTCAATAATTTTTGGTATATGTATTAGTGATAGACAAGCGAATTCAGACAAAGTGAAATGGATATTTTAAACAGTATATTTTGAGAGAAATACGAAAAAATAATTCCGAGAGACACTGACAAGTGTAGCTGAATTTACGAGCCAGTTAATTAACTAGCCCGGCTGCGATATACACTTGAAAGTGTATCTGGATTGCCGAGCTAGTTAATTAACAGCGGCGAGTATGGATTGTGTCAGAACAAGAATTTCAAAGGGCGATTGAATTGACTTGTTGGGTTAAAAAACAGCAACGACCGGTTAAAGCCATCTTTTATTCTAGATAATCACTTGAAAATTAATAAAACGAGGTTACAGAAAAGTTTTCAAAGTGAAGTAGACAGACATGATGCTGTAGAATCTCTTTGTTACCAAAAACTAGTTTTAATTCAGGAAAAACTGAATACTCTAACACAAAGTCATTTTTGTCATCCCCACTTCCCAAGTTTTCCATTCTCACAAGTTTGGCAATTTTAAGCTTTATATATAAACCCCTTGGAAACATTTACACAGCAGATTTCTATAAAACAGTAAATTAACCGTTCCAGATGAAGGGAATGGTGTCAGATGATCCCCCAAGTGTGTATTTTTTTTTTATACTCCCGACTTTGTATGAAAAACATTTTCATGTACTTTCCCTCTTTGGGGACTTTTTCAGAATTAACCCTTCGCATTGCACCACAAAGTACTTGCATATGTTTTTCATACAAAGTCGGGAGTTTGGGCAACACACTTAATTGAACAAAGTTATACATGGCTGGGGGCGAGTGTACATTTTATATAAATAAACATTTGAATAAAGATTTAACAGCCCTTTTAAGGGGGTGTGTCTGTGAGAGGGTGTTTTTTGGGGGGGGGGGATGAGGTCATTTGGAATTCCTGAAGGATAACCAGATACCTCATAATCACATACGGCATCCTATCTCCCAGAAGGCTTGATGGATGACTCCCGGTTTTTCAAAACTAAACTGTTGGAGCTTTCTCCACTCCTTTTTGTAATCGTTATGGTCATATACCGGGGCCGCTATCAAAACGGCGTTGCTGCTTAGTTGTCTTTTCTCTTCTTCTCTTAAATTTGCCATCGCACAATATTACATTCTGGCTCGCCACCATGGTGGGACTCAAACCTCTACCATCACCGAGCTGGAACCGAATAGAGCCCACTCTCAAATAGTTTTAATGGCGTTGAGGGATTGAGTATTGACAATCTAACACTCCAACGTAAACTGACGGGAATTCATACCCCCTCAATCTCCATTTGATGCAATAGGAAAGCTAGGCCAGTGTGATCCAAGTGAAATAAAATAAGGTTAACCGGGTTGCAAAGGATTTGTAAATCCCACATCGTCCCTTTTTACTTTTGCTCGGCAATTCAGCTACACTTGTTCGTGTCTCTCTGAGTTATTCTTTTCGTATTTCTCATAAAATATACTGTTTAAAATATCCGTTTCTTTTTATCTGGATTCGCCTGGCTATTACTAATATATATACCACAAATTATTGAAATTGAGCGATAAACAAACGAGAAAACGACACTTTATTACTCGGCTACACCAGATTCTCGGCTACACTTTTTAGTGTCTCTCGGAGCAATTTTATCGTATATTTCACTAAATATACGTTTAAAAACACCCATTCACTTTGCCTAGATTCATTTGTCTACAAATGATTTATATACCAAAAATAACTGAAATCTAACGATAAATAAGAAAGAAAACGAAACTTTATTTCTCAGCTACACCATATTCTCAGCTCGGCTACACTTTTTAGTGTGTCCCGTGTTTTATGTATAACTCATGATAAACGCCAGCCAATACACCGTGTAAACCCCAAATCCTGACAACGGTTTTAGCTGTTTGTTATCAATGTTGAGGGATTTAATCTTTGATGAGGAACACATTTATTTTTCTAATGGGTACTGCGGCTGCTGCCAACTCGCAAAAAAATAATGTTTGATAAGGCCACACAAAGTAGATCTTCTGTTTCTCGGGCCATTATTTGTGAAATTGCATGCGTGCGAGCGGTTTTTTATTTCAGTAATTACTTGTTTGCCATCAAAAGTTCATGTTCTTGGTTCAAATTTTAGGCCTCATAACCTACAAAATAGCATGGGTGGTGGTGTATTTCATCCCTTGAGTGCAAGAAGGCTTTGCAATGCTAAAGCATCATCAATTTTTTTAACTTGGGTAAAATATCAGACATAAACCATTTAATTTTTTTTTTTTCAAGTTTAATTGGTTATAAAAAGAGAGCATGCGGCAGCCAAAAGAACCATGCGGGAGGGCCTGAAAAACAGATTTTTTATTTTTTTTTAGGCCAAAACTTGAATTACGGCAGAATAAAATGATACAAAACAATCATAAACCTGGACAGCACAGTTTTATCATTTATGGAAGCCGTCGCTGAAATGCTTGAAAGGTAATATATGCAATGTCGCAAGCAAGTTCCTGCAATTTCATGCTGTCGTTTTCGAATTTCTTTGATAGCAAGCCAACACTCATCACATGAGTGAACACGGTTGCATCTCAATTTCAGGGGCGTGGGATCAAAGCGAAATGAAAATGCACAGTCCCATCACATGTCGTCCCTTGTGACACTCCTAGTGTTTACAAGTACACAAGTCCAAAACGAAGGTTATTGTATTTCTGTGCTCCTCCTCCAGAGTTTCCACTTTTAACGCACAATTATCCCAGAGAATTTAACTTCTCTAGTCACACATATTAACTCTGCTCGGCAAAGTCAACAAGATCAAACAGAACTACGAATCACTCAATTCACTTCAATAAAAACAGTTTAAATCTGCATGATGAATTGAGGAAATTTTGACAATTTTTTACGTGTGACAATCAGCAAAGGCTGATTCCAAACTCCAACTACATGTACTGATTATCAACTGATGGGTGCTTATCAGCCGATGGCCCTTTGTATACCGATTAATTGTCTCATCACTATTTACGACTTCCACAAAACCACTAGACCGATTTCAGGTAAATTTGAGGTGGTGTTTGTTCTGACATCGCATTTTGTTTTTGTTCAAATCAACTTGTCCAGCCCCATAGGGAGGCGGTAGAGGAAAATGCTCTCAAATTTAAAAATGAAAGTGTCAATGACACTGTAGCTCTACTTGACAAACTTGAAGAACTTGGTAAGTTATAAATGAAATGGCAAAATTGAAGATCATTGGTACCAGAGTTATTTGATGAACATTCAACATAACAGCATTGTGTGTGCATAATGTCAGAGTAATCCATGCTTTTTTAAATGTAAACTGTAAGACTGGCTAAAGGAAGAATGTTGATACACAAATGAAGTATGTTCAGAGGTTATTGTAAATGGCAACTTTTTTCACAGAAATGAATGCTAATCAATAGCTCTTATCTAAAGGTCTTGCCTAATGAGCACACCAAGTTCAAAAACAATCCTATGCTAAATGTGGCCTGCAGGCCTTGTCAAACAAGAATGTTGATGCACAAATGCAATAAATTCAAAGATTGTTGCCAACAGCAATAGTTTTTGTTGGAAATGAAAAGAAAATCAATAGCTCCTATCTTTGTCACCCTGCAAAAGCATACAAAGTTTCAAAACAACCTGATAATGAATGTGCCCTCTGAGGCATGCCACAGGAAGATGTTAATGCACAAAGCAGAAGGTCATTGCTTGTGGCAATGTTTTTTTTGGGTTTTTTTATGGACATTCATAAATATACCCTGCAGAGTGCAAAAGGTATAAGTTGTTGCACAAATGCATTTAGTTGAAAGGCTGGTGATAATGACAATAATTTTTTATGAAAATAAAAAAAGCAATAGCTCACATCTAGAGGTCATCCCGAACACACATACCAAGTTTCAAAGTGATCTGATCATAAATGTGCCCTGAAGGGTGTGTTAAAGGGAAATATTGAGGTCTCACTAAACTAAGTTCAAAGGTCAGTGGCAACATTTTTGGACAGAAAAGGAAGAAAATCGACAGCTCCCATATAGATGTCACCTCACACAAGCACACAAAGTTTGCAAGCGATCCAATTATAAATGTGCCCTGCAGGGTGTGTCAAAGGGAAATATTGATGCTTAACTGCACTGAATTTTTACTAAGTTCATCAGAGGTTGTTGCCAATGGCAACTATTTTTGATGGAAATGGAAGAAAATCGATAGCTCCCATCTAGGGGTAAACCCAAACAAACATACCAAGTAGCTCTGTAGGGCGTGCCAAAGGAATATGTTGATCCCTGTCTAAACAAAGTTCAAAGGTCGTTGCCAGTGGCAACATTTTTTGACGGAAAATGGAAGAAAATCAATAGCTCCCATGTAGAGGTCACCCCAAACAAGCATGCCAGGTTTCAAAACAATTCTATCATAAATGTGCCCTGACAAAGGGAAATATTAAGGTTTGACTAAACTAAGTTCTAAGAATGTTGCCAGCGGCTACATTTTTTTGACGGAAAGGGAAGAAAATCGATAGCTTCCATCTAGAGGTCACCCCAAACAAGCATAGCAAGTTTCAAAGTGATCCAATAATAAATTTGCCCTGCAGGGTGTGCCAAGGGGAAATTTTGATACATAACTGCACGAAGTTCATCAAAGGTCGTTGCCAGCGGCAACATTTATTGGCAGATATAGAAGAAAATAGATAGCTCCCATCTAGAGGTACCCCCAAACAAGCATATCAAGTTTCAAACTGATCTGATCAAAAATGTGCTCTGTACGGCAAGCCAAAGGAGTATATTGATGTCTGACTAAACTAAGTTCAAAGATAGTTGCCAGCGGCAACATTTTTTGACAGACAGAAATGGAAAAAAATCGACAGCTCCCATCTAGAGGTCACCCCAAACAAGCATGCCAGGTTTCAAAGCAATCCGATCATAAATGTGCCCTGTAGGGTGTGCCAAAGGCAAATATTGAGGTGTGACTAAACTAAGTTCTAAGAACATTGGCTGCGGCAACATTTTTTGACGGAAATGGAAGAAAATCGATAGCTCCCATCTAGAGGTCACTCCAAATAATCATGCCAGGTTTCAAAACAATTCTATCATAAATGTGCCCTGACAAAGGGAAATATTGAGGTCTGACTAAACTAAGTTCTAAGAACGTTGGCTGCGGCAACATTTTTTGATGGAAATTGAAGAAAATCGATAGCTGCCATCTAGAGGTCACCCCAAACAAGCATACCAAGTTTCAAAGCGATCTGATCATAAATGCGACCAGAACTACTAGTCAGAATCTTTTAATATATGGTAAACAGAATCTTTACAGGGGTCTGATTAAAGTTTGTTCGAAACAAGCCCATTGGTTAATAATTGGGCTCTCTATTAGAGAGCCAATTTTAACTTTGTGCAATGTGGGGAATAATCTTTAAAAATCTTCCGATCCACCAGTCGGAATCTTTTGCTGTTTGATATATAGCATCCTTACAGAGGTGGGGGTGGGTGGGATTGGGGGGCAATTCAAGTTTGTTCAAATCAAGTCCTTAGATTAATTTTTGGACCTCTTACTGCAGCCGGAATTTTAACTTTATGCAGTGTAAGGAATATTATTTAAAAATCCTCTCGCGAACCCCCATCAGAATCTTTTGATGTATAGTACACAGCATCCTTAGGGGAGTCAGATACAAGTTAGTAAAAATCAAGTCACTGGGTTAATTTTGGGGCTTTTTTAGCTCACTTCAAGGTGAGCTTTACTGATCACTTGCCGTCCGTCTGTCTGTCCATCTGTCAGTCCATTAACTTCACGTTTTTGACTTCTACTCAAGAACCGCTTGGCCAATTTAGATGAAACTTGATGTGAATCTTCCCCAACATGTGTCCACCCAAGTTTGTTCACAAGATCTTGCCATGTCCACCAGGGGCTCTACAAGGGACATAACTCAAACACTATCCTCAAATTTCTTAAAAAATCTTCTTCAGATCCAGCAGTCGGAATGTTTTGATATTTGCTGTGCAGCATCCTTAGGGGGGTTGTGATTGAAGTTTGTTAAATCCAAGTCCCTGGGTTCATATTTGGGCTCCCTGTGGGAGCCCGAATTATAATATTGTTCAATTTGAGGAATTTTTCTTTAAAAATCTTCTTCAAATTCAGCAGTCAGAATGTTTTGATATTTGGCATGCAGCATCCTTAGTGGGGGGAGATCCAAGTTTGTTCAAGCCATGTCCCTAGGTTCATATTTGGGCTCACTGTGGGAGCTTGTATTGTATGTAACTTAGTTCAAAATTAGGAATTTTCTTTAAAAATCTTCTTCAGATCCCGCAGTCGGAATGTTTTGATATTTGGTGTGCTGCATCCTTAGGGGGGTGTGATTCAAGCTTGTTAAATCCAAGTCCTGGAGTTCATATTTGGGCTCCCTGTGGGAGACCGAATTATAACTCCCTTCAATATGAGGAATTTTTCTTTAAAAACATCTTCAGATTCAGCAGTCGGAATGTTTTGATATTTGGCATGCAGCATCCTTAGTGGGGTCAAATTCAAGTTTGTTCAAGCCATGTCCCTAGGTTCATATTTGACTCACTGTGGGAGCTCGAATTGTGACTTAGTTCAAAATGAGGAATTTTCTTTAAAAATCTTCTTCATATCCAGCAGACGGAATATTTTGATATTTGGTATGCAGCATCCTTAGGGGTGTGAGATTCAAGTTTGTTGAAGCCAAGTCCCTGGGTTCATATTTGGGCTCCCTGTGGGAACCCTAATTACAACTTAATTCAATATGAAGGTTTTTTCTTTAAAACTTTTCTTCAGATTCAGCGGTCGGAATGTTTTGATATTTGGCATGCAGCATCCTTAGGGGGTGAGATTTAAGTTTGTTCAAGCCAAGTCCCTGGGTTGATATTTGGGCTCTCTGTGGGAGCCTGAATTATAACTTTGTTCAATATGAGGAATATTCTTCAAAAATCTTCTTCTTCACATCCACCAGTCAGAATCTTTTGATATTTGGAAAACGGTATCCCACTGGAGGTGAGATTCAAATTTGTTCAAGCCAAGTGTTTGGGTTCATATTTGGGCTTCCTATGGGAAACCGAATTATAACTTAGTTCAATATGAGGAATATTCTCTAAAAATATTTTTTTTTTAGATCCAATGGTCGGAATCTTTGGATATTTGGTATAAGCTTTTCTAAGGAGGGGCAGATGCAACTTGTTGAAATCAATTCCCTGGGTTTTATATTTAGGCTAACATGTCAGGTGAGTGCCCTCATGCCCCTGGGGCCTCTTGTTAATTTAGTCCAGTATGCTTAGTCATTTCAAGTTTAGTCCCTAGGCTGATATTTGGCTCCCTATTTTCCACTACTGGAAATCTGGGCATTATATGTGTGGAAGTATCTCAATACCAGAAGAAATCCTCTTACTGCCAACAAAGTTATGAAGTTACATGACTTCAGTCCTCTGTAATTTTTACTGACATGGAAGCTAATTAAAACCTTTTTTAAAAAACTCTGTCAGGTGAGTGCCTCAGGCCCCATGGGACCTCTTGTTGGATTTAAACCAAAATCATTATGTACTTTCAATGGATGACTGTTTTAAACCAAAATCGGTATGCAATATCATTAATTATTGTACTTCAAAAAAAAAAAATTCCCCTACATTTCAGGCAGCAAAAAGGAGAAAGTAATTAAAACACTCATATTTCTTTAATAACATAAATTTCCGTGCATTCCCATTGGAATGCAGGGATGAACATGAGCACCGCTTAGTGGGCCAACATACGTCTGTCAAAACTGAAACATGTACAAGTTTCTCTGGGGTAAAGTTTGAAATTTTTGTTGACTCGACTATGCCTGTCCCCCACTCCAATCATTGCTCATTCCCCTGCCCTGACTGGGGTAAAGGGTTTCAAATTGTATGCTTCTGTGCACACATTTCATATTGTTTTTGTGAAATTTTAGTATGCTGAATGGAAATGCAAACAATTTTTAGGTGTAGAAGATTCTCCTCGCCGTTTACAATGGTAGCGTCCATTCACTGACAGGTTAACTTCATTGATAACGATTGACGATAGGTGGTGCCAAGGAAAAGGACATTTTGAAGACCATAACAGCTATAAACGGCGAGGATTCTCGTTGTTTAAAAATAAAATGGAGTTATCTGCTCCTGTCACAAGCACAACGACAATTAATGATCAATATGGGTGCAAAGTTTTAACAATAAAGCAAGTAAAATGTTGAAGGAGTAGGCGACACAATAGCGTAATGTTTCAAGTACTAAAAGGGGGCACAACTCTGGAAATACAAAACAGAGTTACCTGCTCTTGTCACAGGCACAACAGCAATTGGTGATCAACATGTGTGCAAAGTTTGAACAATATAGCTTGTAAAATGTTGAAGGAGAAGGCGACACAATACTGTAATGTTTCAAGTACTAAAAGGCACATAAATCTTGAAATACAAAATGGAGTTAGCTGCTCTTATCACAACGCCAATGAGTGATCATCATGTGTGCAAAGTTTAAACAATACAGCATGTAAAATGTTGAAGGAAAAGGCGACACAATACTGTGATGTTTCAAGTACTAAAAGGGCTACATAACTCTGGAAATACAAAACAGAGTTACCTGCTCTTGTCACATGCACAACGGCAATTGGTGGTCAACATGTGTGCAAAGTTTGAACAATATAGCCTGTAAAATGTTGAAGTACACGACAATACTGTAATGTTTTAAGTACTAAAAAGGGGCATAACTCTGGAAATACAAAATGGAGTTACCTGCACTTGTCACATGAACAATGGCAATTGGTGGCCAACATGTGTGCAAAGTTTGAACAATGTGGCATGTGAAATTTTGAAGGAAAAGGCGACACAATGCTGTGATGTTTCAAGTACTAAAAGGGGGCATAACTCTGGAAATACAAAATGGAGTTACCTGCTCTTGTCACATGCACAACGACAATTGGTGATCAACATGTGTGCAAAGTTTGAACAATATAGCATGTAAAATCTTGAAGGAGTAGGCAACACAATACTGTAATGTTTTAAGTACTAAAAGGGGGGACATAACTCTGGAAATACAAAACAGAGTTACCTGCTCTTGTCACATGCACAACGGCAATTGGTAATCAACATGTGTGCAAAGTTTGAACAATATAGCAAGTAAAATGTTGAAGGAGTGGGCAACACAATACTGTAGTGTTTAAGTACTAAAAGGGCATAACTCTGGAAATACTAAATGGAGTTAACTGCTCTTGACACATGAACAACAGCAATTACTGGTCAACATGTTTGTAAAGTTTGAACAATATAGCATGTAAACCTTTGGAGGAGTAGGCGACACAAAAATTGTTTACAGACAGACAGATGGACAATGCCATAACATAATACGTCCATCTAAAAATGACGGGCGTATAAAAAAAGAGAAAATAACACTCAAATTCATTGAATGACATAAGACATATTTGTTCAGTATCAGACTCCTTCAGGAGTAATAAAATCAAATGGCCAAAAATATTATCGATTACCTCGGGGTGCCAAATTGCCAACATTTTTTAAACAAGCATATCTGATCAACATTTTGATGGTACTCATGTTTTTAGCTCAACTTAACAACATCAGGTATGCGCTATTGGGATGTCACACCCTGCAGGCCACATCTCTCACCCAATCTTTTTCAAATTTCATATGTAGTTTTGCTGTGACGCTTAGATGGGATCATGGCGCTATCAAATTTTTATGAATTTTGTTGAAAAAACATTGCCATCAGTGGACAGCTTGGATTTTGCATGTAAATTGTCAACAATTCCATTAGCAGTCCCCACAGATTGCACCAGCACTCACTCATAAATTTCATATGTAACTTTTATAGGATGCAGTCCGAAATTCAAGATGGCCACCAGCAGCCAATTTGTACCGAAATTAGTGCCACCAGTTTTTTGTACAAAACTTCTGTATGAAAGTTCTGATTTGAATAAATTTTTGTATGAATGTTTAGTAACATTGAATACATCACATATAATACAGGTTTTTTTCTCGTGCTGAAATTATGCACATTAGATGAACTTTTGATTTAATCAGTGCTACTTTTACTCAGTAAGTGCACATGTCAATACAGCTTGGGCTAGAGGCTGTATTTATGAACTGATCTTTACGAAACTTCATGAGTACCTTTATCACCTTGAGACGAGAATGAGTGTTTTTGGGTGCGATCCAAAATTCAAGATGGCTGCCAGTGGCCATTTTGTACCAAAATTAGATACAATCAGATATTTGTACAGAACTTCTATATGGCTTGGGCTAGAGGCCGTATTTATGAACCGATCTTTACGAAACTTCTTGGGTACCTTTGTTATCACTGTGGGCCGAGAACAAGTGTTTTTGGGTGCAGTCCGAAATTCAAGATGTCCACCAGCCGCTATTTTGTACAGAAATTAGTGCAATCAGTTTTTTGTACAGAACTTCTGTATGAAAGTTCTGATTTGAATAAATTTTTGAATGAATGTTTAGTAACATGGGATACATTACATATAATACAGGGTTTTTTCTCGTGCAGAAATTATGCGAATTAGATGAACTTTGATTTATTTAGCGCAACTTGTACACAGTAAGTGCACATGTCAATACGGCTCGGGCTAGAGGCTGTATTTATGAACCGATCTTTACGAAACTTCTTGGGTACCTTTATTATCACCTTGGGATGAGAACAGGTGTTTTTGGGTGCAGTTTGAAATTCAAAATGGCTGCCGGCAGCCATTTTATACTGAAATTAGGTGCAATCAGTTTTTTGTATAGAACTTCTAGGGCTATGTTTGTTATCATCATGGGACGGTAAAGAGTGCTTTTGGGCTCAGCTGTGTTAATATTTGGTGTTGTTTGGGGAGGGTAAACATTATTCGCACAACCCAGTTTTCTGTTTTCAATGAGAAAAAATAAAACCTCACCCGTGGGAACCCTATGAGCTGAAGATAAAAAAATTCAAATACCTATATTTTAAGAAGGACTGGAGAAATATTTATTAATTAGTAGGAATCAATCGTAGAAGGGTTTGAATCAAACAGGCCAAAAAAAATGGTTAACATTTGGCTTATGATGCACCATGCAAGGATCCCATTGTAACATTAACCTCATGGAGATTTCGTTTCTAGTTTCTAGTTTAGCATCTAACTGTCACCCACCTTTACAATACTTTACCTGTACATTTGTCACAGGCTATGGTCAGTATTTATGTACAGACCTTTACAATACTTTGCATGTACCCTTGTTAACAGGTCATTACCAAGATGTGCATCATTGCTGTGTCACATACAAAACATTTACATGTCTTTCACAAGCTGAGAGACAGTGTCACTGACACTTTCATTTTCAGATTTTATTTGTCGCTTTGGTGTGATGTCTTTTCTGTAGAAACTTGAGTGACATGGCATTACTGTATCTTTCTATTTAGTTCAGTCCCTTCTTGGACAAGTTGAGCTGCAGTATCACTGACACTTTTATTTGTGGTTGTCATCTTGGTGGACGTAGAGGAGCAATTTGCCTGAGAGATGGAGTTAAGTCAAGCACTTTGTTCTCTTCAAGCTCTATGGGGCACAAGATAAGGCTGAAAAGAGGACAAAAATGAGTACTTTTTGTTTTACAGCAGCCATGACTATAGTTGATTAAAAATGCCGCTCAGGATCACCGATCCAATGTCGAGTTGTGACAACAGTTCCTCGCACCAAGGCCAACACACCTATGAAGTTTCATGACTCTAGGTTGAACCACTATCAAGTTCTCATCCGGAAACCAACTGTTGCGATATACTATGTTCAAGGTCACTGTGACCTTGACCTTTGACCTGGTGAGTCCAACATCAACAGGGTTCTTCCTCGCACCAAGGCCAACACACCTATGAAGTTTCATGACTCTAGGTTGAACCACTATCAAGTTATCATCCGGAAACCAATTGTTGCGATATACTATGTTAAAGGTCACTGTGACCTTGACCTTTGATCTGGTGAGTCCAAGATCAATAGAGTTCTTCCTCGCACCAAGGCCAACCCACCTATGAAGTTTCATGAATGTAGGTTGAACTACTATCAAGTTATCATCCGGAAAGGAATTGTTGTGATTTACTATGTTCAAGGTCACGTTGACCTTGACCTTTGACATAGCATGTCCAAAATCAATAGGGTTCTTCCTCCCACCAAGGCCAACCTACATATGAAGTTTAATGAATGTGAGTTGAACCACTATCAAGTTATCATCCGGAAACCAATTGTTTACGCCCGCCCGCCCGCCATTCACCAAACTATAAGTCGAGTTTGACTTTATCACAACTCGACTAAAAATTCATCTAAATTTAACTCAAGGAATCATTCGTAAAAGAAATCCATTCAATTTACAGGGGCAAAATTTCATTAAATGTGCCAAAATTATACTTTTTTCAGTGGTGAGGGGAATCCTGCACGTCGATGGTGCACATGCCTTCAAACGCTGTAACCTTGCTTGAGCATAGCTTGAACAGGGAACAATGAGAGCTGACAGTTGCTCGTCGATGCTCGGTGGTTCTCTCCGGGTTCCCCGGCTTCCTCCACCTGTAAAACTGTCATGGTCACGATTAGCCATTGTGCATAAGTATGTGACCTTAAACACCAATAAATAAATACAGACAAGAGGCCCGATGAGGCCTGAGGCGCACACCTGGCCAAAGTTATTTTAATAAGGATTTAATTGGCATTTATGCTAAGATAACACCACTGAGGAATGAAGTTATTTAATTTGTCATAACTCTGTTGTCCATGCTAGATGATTAGCTCAACTTTGGCAAAGCCAAATTTGAGGTATTGTCATGGCCCATCGTCTGTCGTGCTGTCATCACGGCTTGGGCTAGAGGCCGTATTTATGAACTGATTTTTACAAAACGTCTAGGGTACCTTTGTTGTCACCGTGGGATGAGTCCGGTCCGAAATTCAAGATGGCCACTGGCAGCCATTTTGTACAAAATTAGGTGCAATCAGATTTTTGCGCAGAACTTCCATATGAAAGCTCCGATTCGAATAATTTTTTGTATGAATGTTTAGTACCATGGGATACATCACATATAATACAGGTTTTTTGCTCGTGCGTAAATTATGCAAATTAGACTAACTTTGATTTATTTAGTGTTACTTTCAGCACTGTGAGTGCAAATGCCAATACGGCTCGGGCTAGAGGTCGTTTTTATGAACCGATCTTTACGAAACTTCTTGGGTACCTTTGTTATCACCGTGGGACAAGAACGTGTGATTTGGGGTTTGGTCTGAAATTCATAATGGCTGCTGGCAGTCATTTTGTACAAAATTAAGTGCAATCAGATTTTTGCGCAGAACTTCCATATGAAAGCGCTGATTTGAATAATTTTTGTGTGAATGTTTAGTACCATGGGATACATCACATATAATACAGGTTTTTTCTCGTGTATAAATTATGCCAATTAGACTAACTTTGATCTATTCAGTGTTACTTTCAGCACTGTACCTGCAAATGCCAATACGGCTCGGGCTAGAGGCCGTATTTATGAACCGATCTTTACGAAACTTCTTGGATATCTTTGTTATCACCATGGGATGAGAACGAGTGTTTTGGGGTCCGGTCCGAAATTCAAGATGGCCCCTGACCCCTTCCCCTCAACCCCCAGGATGCTGTAAACCAAATATCAATAGAATCTGAATAGTGGATCTGAAGAAGATTTCTTAAAAGATTATTTGTCAAATTACACAAAGTTAAAATCTGGGCACCCATAGGGAGCCCAAACATCAATTCAGGGACGTGATTTGAACAAACCTGAATCCGAGCCCTGCTAGGGTATTGTATACAGTGTCAAAACATTCTGAATGGTGGTTCTCAAAAAGATTTAAAAAAATAGTCCTCTTTTGCACCAAGTTGAAATTAGGGCTCCCATAGGGAGTCCAAATATTAACCCAGGAGGGACTTTATTTGAAAAAATGTAAAATTGCCCCCCCTCCCCCTCATCACAGAGAACACAAATATCACACCAGGAACTTTATTTGAATAGACTGAATGTGAACCCTCTAAGGATACTGTATTATCTGTATACCAAATATCAACAGATTCTAATTGTATTTCAAGATGCAGATTTTTCAAGATTATTCCTCATATGGGAAGTTAAAATTTGGGTTCCAATAGGGAGCCCAAACATTAATCCAGGGACTTGATTTTAACAAACTTGAATCTGACTCCTCTAAGGGTGGTGTATACAATTTATCAAATGATTCTGACTGGGGGGTTCGTGAGAAGAAATTTGTTTTTAATTTAGAAGAAAAAAAAGTTAGGGAGCCCAAATATTGATCAAAGGCCTCGATTTGAACAAACTAAATCTGAACCCCTCCTCCAAGAGTGCTGTATTCCATATATATCAAAAGATTCTGACTAGTGATTTTGGCAAAGATTTTTAAAGATTATTCCTCATATAGGAGTAAGTTAACATTTGGGCTCCAATAGGATACCCGAATATTAAGCCAGGAACTTAATTTTACGAAACTTGAACTTGACTGCAATAAGGAAGGTGTAGACAATATATCACGGTTTCTGATTATGGCTTTATGACAAGAAATTTTTTTAAGAATATTCCTCATATTGAACACTTAGATGTGAGTCTTCCATGGAAGACGTGTGTCGCCTGCACTATATTTTAATATTTCAGTCAGAATTCTAAGTGGAAAAGGGGCATAACTCTGGAAAAAATACAGCGGATCAAAAAATAAAATAGGAGGTGCACAATGCCATTATGTGATAAAGAATCACTGAAAGTTTCATCAAAATCCATTCATAGGTTAAAGAGGAGTGGCGGATAAGAGAAAGTGACACGGACGACGATGCAAGACAACAAAAGTAATCCCTATATGTCGCTCCCCACTTCGTGGGGCAGGCGACACAAAAATCTGGAAAAAATACAGCGGATCAAAAAATAAAATAGGAGGTGCACAATGCCATTATGTGATAAAGAATCACTGAAGGTTTCATCAAAATCCATTCATAGGTTAAAGAGGAGTGGCGGATAAGAGAAAGTGTGACGCGGACGACGACGCAGACGACAAAAATAATCCCTATATGTCGCCCCCCACTTCATGGGTGGGGCAGGCGACACAAAAATAAGTTGTCCCCCAGTGGGGAGCCCAAATATTATTCAAAGGACTTGACTTTGAAAAAAATTGAATCTGCCCCCTGTAAGGATGCTGTCAACCATATATCAATTCTGACTGGTGAATCTGAAGAAGATTTTTAAAGATGAATCCCCATATTGCACTATGTTAAAATTTGCGCCCCCATAGAGAGCCAAATTATTAACTGATGGATTTGATTTGGTGAAACTTGAATCTAACCCCTGTAAGGAGTCTGTATACCATATATCAAAAGATTCTGACTGGTGGATCTGAAGATGTTTAAAGATTATTTCCTATATTGCATTAAGTTAAAATTCAGACTCTCATAGAGAGCTCAATTATTAACTGATGGACTTGATTTGAAAAATTTGATACTAACCCCTGTAAGAATTCTTCTGAACACCCGGACACAATCGATGGCAATATTTTTTACAATTCCAGTCTGCTGGTCCTGCGGAGGCTTCATACCAAATAACAGTTCTCTGTTCCTGTGGTTTTGGGAAATGTGGGCATTTGAAAATATTTCTGTTTTTAGCACAGGGACACAGCAAATATTTTTTTGCATGAATCAAGTACTCGTGACTCCATAACACCACATGCTAAATTTGATTCAAATTGGATTATCAGCTCATAAAATAGAAATTTGGGACAGGGTCAAACATCTTGCCCTTCCCCATTACAAAGGCAAATATTGCCCCACGAACATCATTTGAACAAACTTCATTCTTCACCTCAAAAGGAAGCTCCTTACCAAGTAATCAAGTCATTGTACTCACTGGTTCATGAGAAGATTTTAAAACAAATTTTGGGCATTTTCCCCCACCCCCTCCCTTTGGGTAAGTTGATTTAAACAAAAACAAATCTGATGTTAGAACAAGAAATCACCTCAAATTTAACTGAAATCGGTCCAGCTGTTTTTTTTGGAGAAGGTGTTAACACCATGCTCACAGATGACGAGCAGACGATAGATGGGTAGTGATTACTATAGCTCACCCTGACTTTCAGTCAGGTAAGCCAACAATAGGGTTTTGTAGATTATTTGAGTGACTGACCCACTTAAAGAATTTCATTAGTTCTGTATTTATCACAGTGTGGGGTCATTTGTGGAATGAAAATTAACTTGCAGATCTGAATGAGATAGATTATGTGGGGTCAGTTTGAATATACATGAAGTTTGTTTTTTTACATACAGCTGAAACCAAATTAAAGTTTTACCCACAAAATTAATTTTTCACTAGATCACACAAATGATTTTTGAATCTTAAGGTAATTTATCACAATCTAGGACTACATCATCAATGTGGAATTTTTTCTTTTGCTGATCAAGTGAACTTTGAGCCTCGAGAACTGTGACTGCAACCTGAACACACCTCAGATATTAAATTGTAGAGCCATATATGTGGCATGTCTATTCTGTCCTTGATCCTCATCCGCCCAGGCTCACCCCTGATTGCTTCTAGTACCGTGGCATTCATTACTCGACCCTGTTATGCATCAGCCTGCATCAACATTTGGTTTGGAGGTATCACTTCCGTACCATATGTTATACTTTGTTCACTCACTAGTTCCCAAATGGCTTTCTTCATGAAAACCTTATTGAAGAGGTTTCTCCCAAAGTTTCAGTTGATGAAGAATTTGCTTCCCCTTTGCTGTTAGTTTATTTGTGTGGTTTCGGTAGATACCTCTTCCTGTGATGATTATGTTTACCACCAAATACTCAGAGTCACCCGTCTTTCCCACACTAAGAAGTTAGCTGCTACTTACTGGAATACATAACTCCCCCACTATACACCTTCAAGTAGTTTCCACTTTTTGACCCATGGGTTTTACTTGTGCTTTTGTTTTCATTTAGTTGGAGTTTGTATTTGTTCCCACATCTCCCAATAATTGCCAGCATTTTCGCTAGCCACACTTTGCTTTCTGACACTAGTAACATGTCGTCTGCAAAAAACAGCCCTGGGATCTTCCCAATTACTACCCCCTTAACACTATAAAGGAGTCATCTCCTAAATTGATGCACAATGCAAAAAGATATGGAGAAAAGGCTAGTCCTGCTTTAGGCCCATCTCCATTGGCACCCATTTTGTTGTATTATCCAGACTAAGTTCACTTTTACATCTTTATATAATGCTTTCTGAATCACTACAAACTCACCTCCTAGTCACAAAGCTTTTGCCACATACCTTCCCTCCATAAGAACCAGATATGCCATAAACATCTTTTTCTTTTTGGCTTTTGCAGATTTTATCACTTATGATGATATGAAAAGATGGTCATTGACACTCTTCCTGAAGCCATTCTTTGTGTCGCCCCAAAAAAACCCTCATCTTCGATCACATCCTTAATCCCCCAAATAGGACCTTAGAGAAAACTTTTCCAAGTTTGTTGCTGACAAAAATCCCTTGATAATCACCCAATACTTCCTTCTCACCCTCTTTGTGTATAAATATGACCATAGTTTCATCTCACTCATTTGGAATCTCTAGTTTTACTATGACTAAATTGAAAGGGCAGTTTGGCTTGTACAGTTTCCCTCTTCTTCCATTTTTAGCTTAACTTGACATAGTCAAGATAAGCTATTGCCATCATGCGTGTGGAAGTCTGTTAGTCTGTGAGTCTGTTAGTCTGTGAGTCTGTGACGTCTGTTCACATTTTCCTTTAGCACGGGCTACACCCTGCAGTTCTTGTCTGATCGTCCTGAAATTTCATATGCAGGTTTGGGGTCATGTATAGATGAGAACGTCCCCTTTTGGTCGCGATCAGGCAACCGGTATGGCTGCCCGAGCCCAAAACCCGAAAACCATTAGCACAGTCTACAGGTCGTATTTATGAAGGGATTTCATTGTAACTTGGTAGGATGCCTCTGTATAATGCCTAGACGAGAACGTCCCCTTTTGGGCATGATCTATCTACCGTGATGGCAGCCCAAGCCCGAAACCCAAAAATTTTTAGCACAGTCTCCAGGTCATGTTTAATGTGGAGGGATTTCATCGTAACTTGGTAGGATGACTCCTTATGATGTCTAGATGAGAATTTCCCCATTTGGGCATGTTCTGCCAATCGTGACGACTGCCCGAGCCCAAAACCTGAAAACCTTTACCACAGTCTACAGGTCATATTTATTGAGGAATTTCATTGTAACTTGGTGGGTTGACTTCATACAATGTCTAGATGAGAAAGTCACCTGTTGGGCATGATTGGGCAACTGTGACGGCTACAGGGGCCCAAATCCCGAAAACCTTTAGCACAGTCTAGAGGTCATATTTATGAAGGGATTTCATTGTAACTTGGTAGGATGACTCCAAATAATGTCTAGATGAGAACGTCCCATTTTGATCGCGATCATGCAGCCTTGATGGGTGCCCGAGCCCAAAAACCTTTAGCATAGGCAAAAGGTCATATTTATGGAAGGATTTCATTGTAACCTGTTAGGTTGACTCCATGTAATGCCTAGATGATGACATCCCCTTTTGGTCGTGATTGGTCAGTTGTGATGGCTACTAGTGCCCGAAGCCCGAAAACCTTGAGCACAGTCTACAGGTCATATTTTTCAAGGGATTTCATTGTAACTTCTTAGGATCACTCCAGATGATGCCCAGATGAGATTGTCCCCTATGGTTGCGATTGTTCAGCCATGACGGCTGCCCAAGCCCAAAGCCCGAAAACCTTAAGCACCGTCTACAGGTCATATTTATGAAGGGATTTCATTGTAACTTGGTAGGTTAATTTCAATAAGCATCACACTGCTCTAAGATTTACAGAATGTTCACATCTGTCACATTTCAAGATAACCAGTGGCAGGCCCATATTCCTGGTACATCCCAGAAATACATACAGAGAAGTTCCAGAATGGTGTAGTGTCGAAGACTGTCCTCCAGGACTTATGACAGATTTTGAAGGGAAACTTAAATCAGCTCTGGAAACAATGGCAGAAAGAAGAAACAGATTCGGGAACAAGCAGAACAGATTTTAAAAATGATTCCCACCCCCCCCCCCCCCCCCCTTTTTTTTTTCCTGAAATGACACAATATAGAGCTTTTTGAACTTGTGTCATTAGGTAGAGTGTCTGCGAGTTGAACCCTGCTGGACATGTGCCTTAAATTGCAGGTAGACGACACACCTAGTGATGTTCAACACAAGCTTTATATAGTTCATTGATGGTATCCACCCTACACCCCTTTCCGAACCCCACTCACTCTCATAACTACTGATCTCCTACCTATGACCACTATCCTATCAGATAATTAGGTAAAGCACAAATAAATAAATAAATAAATAAATAAATAAATAAAATTAGTCGATCGCATTAGTTTCAGTTTATCAGGATAATTTCAGCTTAATATGGAAAGAGTTTGTTTCACTATAATAGGAAGTATCCAAAAGTTCAAATAGTTTCAATTATATTTGTACACACACAATAAGACAAAAACCTTGGCAAATTTTATTTTTTGTTCTAAGTATACTAGTGTCACTAACTTTAGTTTTAACCCCTTCTGGGAAAGCCGCATTTGGCCAAGTCATGGTGTCAAAATGTAAGATATCAATGGTTGTCATGCCTGGCTACACAACAGATTAGATGCCAGTTACCTGCTCCATCTTGGATTATGTCGAAGCTTGTTCCAAAGAATGCTATGGTACACACTTGACAATTTTTAAGTGTCTTATTACAAAATGTGAATCTTCAGAACATAAACATTACTGCATTATATTCTCAACATTGTCTCGAAGAAACAAAAGACAATTCAGTTATTCAAAAAAGTGTTCCCTGCTTGCCAAATCATGAGAAACAATTTCATAACAATGTGGTTCAATTATACCCCTGATATCTTTTCGTCAAAGAAAGAAGACAATATGCTGTGATGAGTGCTACCATTTCAAAATCCACTGTTCCTCAGATGTCACCTTAGTTCCAGAACTTTAAATTTCAAAGGCCCCACACTATGTACTATGTTTTATGCCCAGATGATATTTCAAAGAAGACGCCACGGTTACCCAGAGATTTATTACGTCAGACTGTTTTGTTACCTTTGATCATGGACATCGAACATACCCAAATTATATTTCTAGCTAGTGACAACAGAGTCGTCCATATACAAGAGTTTGTTTAGCCAAAAAAAAACAAACTCTAGTTTGTCTGAACATTTCAAAAATGAAGTATCAAATTCAGTTACAATTTCAATTTTCATGGTATATGATTCTTGAAAAAGGTTTATACTCTGCATGTCATAATAATTTCAGGAAGGTACTCTTGTTGGTTTTCATATTCAATGAGCTCATTGACACATCTAGTAGGGCACTGTACATGTCAGCGAGTGCACCGCCATGACATACATCTTGCCATACTAGTGTGTAACTTTTTCACTCATTCCGGAATGTTGTTAATAATGCACCTACTAACAATATTAACCTTAGCACTGCACATTTTCACACAACATAATTTGTTTGTTTTTTTTTCTAGCAGTACATAAGACAGGTGATACATGAAAATATATTTAATGAGTGCCCAATTTTCGTCCTTGATCAAGATATTCTTAAGTTGTAAGGAATAATAAATATTAATATTCGTTCATCAAGGTACTTTTCTTGTATCTCATTGGAATTACCTAGCGATACAATGAAATACAACTGACATACCTTTATCATACTATTTTATTGGTAATTTTATTTTTCATAAAAATAAAACAAAAACAAAAACAAAAAACCCAACAAGATTGCGGTGCAATCTTGGTAACCAGGGGGAGAATGTAGCCGGTTTGGTTTGGCAAGGGTTAGTGTAAGGATTCAGGAAGAACAAAACACTGAATTCAAGTTATATGTGAAAATTGATCATCTCGTCAACCCAGTCATTTAGCCAGCAAAATTACATGCTTGTTGAATAAGATTATAACCCCAAGCTATATTGTTGTTTTACATCATTCATATTTATTACATAAATATTTCCGGGTTGCATTTTGTAGTTTAATATAAATTCATGTAGATTTTGGTAAGAACAGACACCAAAATGCACAGACTCAGAATAAATATCTTGTTATGCTGTTCTTTTACATTTTTAATAAAAGTTATGTTTGTGACTATGTCGTGTTGATATAGTAAATCATCATCGGGTGGTGCCCCACCAAGAGAACCCATGTCACTAAGAGGAATCCCCAGTATGGTGACTTGTCCCGGTCACACAACATTGAGAGCCATCAGTCTTCCGACTTGGGGGCAGCTCTTGATTTTGTGTTTGAGTTCCTTCCAGAGCTTAAACCATCAGACCAGCCAGAGGTTTCAACCAGGCCGCGATCATTGGTCATGCATCTACAGCCTGTGAAGCAGCCTGCTTCTGGATGCCCTCGACTGTACGAGTCGGTATAGGTGGTCCAAGTTTTTTCAGTATTGGACTCCAAGGCTATGAAGACTGCGTTCTTCACTGGGGTCGATACCTTTTTGCCCTCTGTGCATATCGTTCCTATGATTCCACCAATCCGTCGGTCTGCCAGCCCAAATCGGCCAAGCCCAAGTTGGCCAATATTCCTATGGTGACTTTGGAGTCCCTGTTGGGCTTATGCAGAGAGATGTTAGGCATTCTATCTCTCTCGGATCATGTCGTCTTGGCCTTGGCTGCTTATCTGCCTCCAGATAAGTTTGAAATATACAGGCTCCCTTGCATGTGATTTCTAAGGAGCTCATGCATCTTACTCACACACATGCCTGTAATACGTCTAGCCTGGAATTAGTTCACCGGGATGCAGTGTTGGACACTAGCTGTTTCCTTCCTGAAGTGCAGCGTGCTGCTCTTTGATCCACTTCTTTGCTGGGTCCGCACCTATTCCACGATTCCGTAGCAACCATCCGGGATGACGTCCTGCGGCATTCCACAGATCAGTTGCTGCTTCGCCAGCTTGATCCACCTTCTGTTGGAGGCCGGGGCCATCCCAAGCCTAACAAGCGTCTTCCTGCTTCGTCTGCGAAGCCCAGGGCAGATCATCCTGTCTATACTTCTTCCTCTTACTCATGTGGTATGGGTAAGCATCGGCAGGTTGGAGGAAGGATATCAGAGTTTGCAGACCATTGTGCCACAATCACATCCGATCCTTGGGTGTTAGATGTTGTTCGGTCCGGCCTGTGGGTATCCTTCTGGAGGCAACTCACTCTGTCACGGGTGCCGCTTCCAACTCAAGTTCCTTCAGACAGTTCACGTTGGAAACTTTTGATTATGGAGATAGACAATCTCTTGTCAAAGGGGGTTTGTCGAGGTCGTCAAGAAATTCATTCAGTGGGATTTTGTTCCCACCTGTTCTTGGCTCAGATCAGTTATCGATCTGAGTATCCTGAACCAGTCTATCATTGCTCCAAAGTTCACCATGAAGACTTTTAGGTCTGTTCACCACTCCATTCACCAGGGTGATCTTGCTTTTAGCATCAACCTGTGAGATGCTTACTTTCATGTTCCGATTCATCAGACATCGCAAAGTATCTCATGTTCGTTGTTCTCAAGTGGGTTTACCAGTTCAAGGCCATGCCTTTTGGCTTCAACCTGGCTCCTTGGGCATTCACCGGACTGATGTTGCATGTGTTAGCCTTCCATCGCAGACAGTTCAGGGTGACTACTTGGTGTATCTGGATGACATCCTCCAGAGGCTCTCTACTGCTGCTCTTTTGGAGTCTGATGTCGACACACTGTTGAACCTGCTTTCGTCGATAGGGTTCAGAGTCACCGAGAGGTCGGACCTGGTCCCTTCTCATTTGTTTTGTCATCTAGGGTTAGACTTCTGTACTCAGCTGAATACAGTGGCAGTTCCCTGGGCAAAGGCAGAGATTTTCTTGGCTTTAGCCCTGACTCTGACCCAGTGCACATTGGTTGCTCGGTCTCTGCAGTTCGGTGATGGACCTCATTCCTTTATCTTCTCAGTTGTTGGAGGCCGAATGTCAATCCTCTGGATCTGGTGCTTCAGTTTCCAGCATCTCTCAGTTATCACCTTCACCCCTGGACGCATGTTCATTGGATTATGCAGGGAGTTGTGTACAGTCCAGGGTGACTACTTGGTGTATTTGGATGACATCTTCCAGAGGCTCTCTAATGCTGCTCTTCTGGAGTCTGATGTCGACTCACTGTTGAACCTGCTTTCGGCGATAGGGTTCAGTCAACGAGAGGTCGGACCTGGTCCCTTCTCATTCGTTTTGTCATCTAGGGATAGTCTTCTGTACTCAGCTGAATACGGTGGCAGTTCCCTGGGCAAAGGCAGTGATTCTTTCAGCTTTAGCCCTGACTCTGACCCAGTCCACATCGGTTGCTCGGTCTCTGCGGTTCGGTGATGGATCTCATTCCTTTAGGTCAGTTGCATGTCAGACCTCTCCAACACATTCTTCCCAGTCGTTGGAGGCCGGATGTCAATCCTCTGGATCTGGTGCTTCAGTTACCAGCATCTCTAAGCCATCACCTTCATCCCTGGACGCATGTTCATTGGATTATGCAGGGAGTTGTGTTGGACTTGACCTCATCTGATCGTGTTCTGATGGCAGATGCCAGCAATCTCGGATGGGGTGCAACATAGGATCCTCTAGGTCTTTCCCTGCATGGTGTTTGGGGTCAGGGTCCGGCCACTCTTCACATCAACAAGGAGCTTCTTGCTCTTCTGAGTTTCAGGCAGTGGATCCCCCACCCTTCAAATCGTCAGGTCCTTCTGTTGCTCGAGAGTTCGACAGTGGTCGCTTACATTCGGACCCAGGGAGGCACACACTCTGTTCCCATGTACGAATTCGCAGTCTTCTATTGCTAGCTCAGGATGTCAATGCCAGGGTGGCGATTCGACACATTCCCAGTCGTCTTAACGTCCCAGCAGGCTACCTGTTCCAATGGGGCAGGGTCATTTCCACTTAGTGGATGCTTCAGAGAGCAGTGTTCCGGTCACTTTGCGATCTCTGCAGTCGTTCCCACATCGATCTGTTTCCGACCTGTTTGAACCATCAGGTGGACACTTTCGTGTCCCCGTGCCCAGATCAACTGGCTTTTGCCGTGGACGCTCTGTCATTCGATTGGAACAGACTAGTCAGCTACGCCTTCCCGCCGGTTCCGATTCTGCCTCAGGTTCTAGCCAAGATGCAAACCTGCAGTTGTCGAATCATTCTGATCGCTCCCCTGTCACCTCAGCTGGTGTGGATCAATCAGTTTTGCCCTCTGTGGGCAGTGGCTCCGGTACGTCTCCCTCTACATCACGACCTTCTCTGTCAAGGTCACCCAAGGAGGTTTCTTGTCCCGACATCATTGTACCTTCACACATATCTTTTGTCTGGTCCTGTCTCCTCCATAGAGGTTTTTCAAGACGAACACTGGAGTGCATTTTTTCAAGGCGGCACTCCACTGGTTTAGCCAGGACTTAGTGGCAGGACTTCTGTCGATGGTGTGCTGATCACTCTGTTGATTATGCCAACCCTTCGATTACACAGACTGCAGAGTTTCCTGGTGTATCTGTTGGATTCTCGGGGTCTCCAACCTGTTAGTATCAAGAGGCACAGATCTATGCTTTCACTAATCCGTACCTCTCCAAGCTTAATCGGCACGTTTTTTTTTTAAAAAGTCCTAGGGTTTTGCAGCTGACCCCAAGAAGGAATCTTTCTTGGGTGCTGCATTGCTTGGGGCGGAGAGGGGGTGCCATTCAAACCATTATCCCAGATGGATATGCATTTTCTCACATGCAAGACAGCTTTTCTGATGGCTTTGCCTGAGCCAGGAGAGTCAGTGAGCATCATGCCCTCTCAGTTGATCTGGCCTTTTTTCAGGAGCTCCGCCAACAGTGTTACTTTTACCACTGATTGCTCCTTTCTGGACAAGAATCAGATACCAGAAACTACTCCTCATCCTATATATCTGTATCCAGGCTCTTCCTTCAGTTGATGGTAATCGCCCTTTGCTCTGTGCAATTCGCATTTACCACCTCAACCAGATGCAGTTTATTTGGAAAGGCAGAAAGCGATTCTTTCCGTCTCTTATACCTGGTCGGCAGAAGATTTATCCTCAATCCATTTCTCGGTGGATTTGTATTGCTATTCAGCCTTCGTACGCTTGTTTGACAAGTGACGATTGTATTACCAATCGCATTTCTTCCTTCCCGCTTATCACATAATTCCAATGTTGGCAGATTCAAATAGAATGACACATTGATTAGTCGTCTGCACACTGGTACCAGAAAGCTGTGGAATAAGGACAGAGATGAGTTTCCCCAATTGGGTGTGCACCTGCCACGCTTGACCTAGTTTAGGCTTATATTTTTCATAGTGCTTTTTGCTCAGCGAAGGGTGCTTAACCTATCACTTGCCGTCCATCGTGAACTTTACATTATCGACTTCTCCTCACAAAGTACTGAACCAAATGGAACCATATTTGGTGTGCATGTTCCTTATCATATGTCAATTCAAGTTATTGCTAATAAACATGCCGCACCCACAAGGGGCACCACAAGGGGCATAACTCTGATAGTACCCATAAATTTTTTAAAAAATTCAAAAAAATCTTCTTCTTCATATCCACCATTTGAAATCTTTTGAATTTTGGTATACAACACCTGTAAGGGGGACAGATTCAAGTTTGTTCAAATCGGATCCCCGAGTTAGTATTTGGGCTCTCTATTGGAGCACAAAGTTTAATTCGGTGCAATTTGAGGAAATTTTTTAAAAAATCTTCTTCAGATCCACAAGTCAGAAGCCTTTCATGTTTGGTATACAACATCAACATCTCTGTGTGTGTGAGTGAGGGGGGGGGGGGGGGGGGGGGGGGGGGGGGGGGGTGTCAAATTCAAGTTTGTTCAAACTGAGTCCCTGAGTTAATAATTGGGCTCCCTGTAGGAGCCCAAATTTTTAACTTAGTGAAATATGAGGAACTTTTTTTTAAAAATCTTCTTCGGATCCATCAGTCAGAATGCTTTCATATTTTTGTTCAAGTCGGATCCCCGAGTTAGTATTTGTGCTCTCTATTGGAGCCCAAATTTTAACTTGGTGGAATTTGAGGAAATTTCTTTAAATATCTTCTTCTTCAGACCCACTAGTCAGAATCTTTTCATGTTTGGTATACAACATCTATAGGGGTGTCAGATTCAAGTTTGTTCAAATTGAGTCGCTGAGAAAAAATTTGGGCCCCTATGGGAGCCCAAATTTTAACTTTGTGTAATATGTAAAAATTTTGTGTCCGGTTCAGACTTGGAAATTTTGGACCAAAAATTTGGAAATTTTCGGGAGGAGGGGGGGTATGTGTTTTGTTCAATTTTGAGACAAAAGAAAAAAAATTTTAGTCTGAAAATTTTGTGTCCGGTTCCGATTTTGGTCCAAAAATATTGCAATTTTTTTTTTTTAAATTTTTTTTGGGTGGGTGGGTGGGTGTGTGTGTGTGTGGGGGGGGGGGGGGGGGGGGGGAGGAGGGTGGCGGTGGGGGTGGCAGTGGGGGGTATGCATTTTGTTCAATTTTTTATTTTTTTTTTTTATAGTCTCAAAATTTGGGGTCTGGTTCCGACTTGGAAATTTTGGACCAAAATTCATAATTTTTTTTTTTTCAATTCAATTCAAAATCGAGTTCCCAGATGAATTTGAGTGGTTTGATGCGAAAATGTTTTTTACCCTGCAGGGAGGGCAGTTTGATGCAACAAAATGTTTGGCTGCAAAATATATTTTGAAAGATTTAGAGTGATTTCATGCAACCCCCTAAAAAAAAATAAGCCTATGACCACCAACCCCACTCCCCACCTCTGGGGGTCAATTAAGCAGAGGAAAAAAATGCAATATGAAGGAATTTCTTTAAAAATCTTCTTCTCCAGAACCATCAGTTAGAATCTTTTGATACTTGGTATCGGGGGATTCAAGTTTGTTCGAATTACGTCCCTGGGTTGGACTTTTAACTTAGTGCAATATGATGAAATTTGATTGAAAATCTTTAGATCCAACCATCCGGATGCCTTCAAATTTGGTATACAGCATCTCAGGGGTGGGATGGGTGGTGTAAGATTTAAGTTTGTTCAAATTGGGTCCCTGGGTTAATATTTGAGCTCTATTTGATCAGGGGCAGTGACATAACAACGCTTAGAAGTTTGGCAGGCAGGAAGACCCAGGATAATAATCCTCTGACATGGACACTAGAGTTATGAATAATTTCATGACTTCATTCCTCTATAGTGTTAATGAACCATGACTAACTGAATGTGATCCAAAATAGTTCTTTGAACCACTTTGTCAGGGGAGCAATTAAGGCCCCTTGGGGCCTCTTGTTCTTTCCCAAATTGCTTGGGAAAGAACAAAATAGAGAGTGTACTTCCGAGTTGGGCATTTCAAATGTAGTGTAAGCCTATTGTAAACAATTGTGGTAGATATAATTATAAGAAAGGAAATTTACTATAAAATTTAAATTTCCACTTTGAATTTACAACAAACTTCCAACCATCTATCACCTGACCTTCATAACTAACTTTCATCAGGGTTACCCCAGTTATACCAGCCCTCCCCAGCCTCACCTTCCACTCTGCAATTTCTCACTCGAACCCAACACACTTCTCTAACATCTGTAAGATATTCAACAATTCCACACACCCCCCACTGCTTTCCACTGACCAACCACTCCCATACCTCATATTACACTACCTGCAGGCCTCTGCCTCCTCCACCTGCACCTGTACACTCAAACTCAACCCCAACCCCTGGACCTCTCTGCTAACCATATCTACCTCTGTTTGGACACCCACTGAACACTTACCATTCTTGTTTACAAATGCAATAACCAAAGAGAACCGATACACATGAAAAAATGCAACATAAAATGAATCGAATAAAATTCTTAAACATCTATAGCCCAATTGCATCGCCCTATATTAATCCCCCAAAACACCTACAAACTAAATATATAATAACCCTTCTTAAATACAACTAGATAATTTAAAAAGAACTTATAAACAGCTCTGCAAATAATTCTGATACTTCTCTTCTTGAGTAGTATTCAAATTAAGGAGACATTGAGTGGCATGAGTTAAAAGCATAAAACTCAAATATTTTATCTGAATGCAGCCCAAGAATACAAGACTATTTTGAGTGGTTCTAGAAGAAAACCATACATGATGATGGCCATCAAGTACAAGCAAAACCATTCTTGTACCTGGATAACATCAAAGTTTATGCCCTGTAATGAAGTGAATGTAATGGCTCCAAGTGTGCACAAGAACATGAATATTTTCATCCATTTGTCCAGACAGTTAGGTAACGGTTTGTTGCTTTCACCTGTAACTTCATTCTCCAAGTTATATAGAAACTCATTTGTGAATGTTCTAGGGATGTTATCTTCATTCATGCAATAGGAGTCAAGTATGTTCTGGATATTAACTGTTGTGAAGTATTCATTCTGTCCCCTCACTTTAGATATATATGCTTCAATCTGAATTGGCTTATTTTCATTCTTGTGAACAAAATGTAGGAAACTTGTGTATCTTTTCAGTGGCTTCAAAACTGGAAGAAAAAAAATGCAGTTTCTGATCAAATTTCTTTCATTTGAATAATACACATATACATGTACATTCCTTCAACCTAGACTTGTCAGGAAGAAAAGAACCCTTGGTTTAAAAAAACCCCAGCATCACTTTCCATTTTACATGCCACTGTTTATAAGCTGAATTGTTTCTCTGAACCACCTAAACACTGTTGCTGAAATATCAATATTTCAACCTTTCCATAATGTAACTCAGGAATTTAAGCAATTTGATCCTGTTTGATGGAGTTCATTGCTTTGTGAGGCTCTCTTGAACAAAGAATTGGAAAAAGAAGCAAAAAATTTTAAAAATAGGGGTTTGAAATTCTCAGGTCATGAGAACACTCTAAAGCATTAAAAATGAAAGTGTCAATGACACTGAAGCTCAACTTGTTAAGACATGTACATGCATAGTATGTGACACAGCAATGACAAACATCTAGGTAATGACCTGATAACAAAGGTACATATAAAGTATTGTAACGGTCTGTACATATATACTGACCGTAGCCTGTAACAAATGTATAGGTCAAGTATTGTAAAGGTGGGTGACAGTCAGATGCTAAACTAGAAAAGAAATCTTTGAGTCCCAGAGTGGGTCCGACTGAACCCAAAAATATTTCTTCTCATAGCACAGTGATAACAAAGGCACCCCAAAACACACTCGTTCCTGTCTCAAGGTGAAAACAAAGGTACCCAAGAAGTTTCGTGAAGATCAGTTCATAAATACGAGCTTCGGTACAAAATGGCCACTGGCAGCCATCTTGAATTTTGGACTGCACCCAGAAACACTCATTCTCGTCCCAAGGTGATAACAAAGGTACCCAAGAAGTTTCGTGAAGATCGTTTGATAAATACAGCCTCTAGCCTGAGCCGTATTGACATGTGCACTTACAGTGTATAAGTAGCACTGAATAAATCAAAGTTCATCTAATTTGCATAATTTCTGCACGAGAAAATAATCCGTACTATATGTGATGTATTCCATTTTACTAAACATTCATATAAAAATTTATTCAAATCAGAACTTTCATACAGAAGTTCTGTACAAAAGACTGATTGCACTAATTTTGGTACAAAATGGCTGCTGGTGGCAATCTTGAATTTCGGACCACATCCAAAAACACTTGTTCTCTTCCCACGGTGATAACAAAGGTACCCAAGAAGTTTCGTAAAGATCGGTTCATAAATACAGCCTCTAGCCTGAGCTGTATAGAAGTTGTGTACAAAAACTGATTAGACCTAATTTCGGTACAAAATGGCCACTGGCAGCCATCTTGAATTTTGAACCGCACCCAGAAACACTCGTTCTCGTCCCAAGGTGATAACAAAGGTACCCAAGACGTTTCGTGAAGATCGGTTAAAAAATACAGACTCTAGCCCAAGCCGTATTGACATGTGTACTTACTGTGTGTAAGTAGACCTGAAAAAATCAAAGTTCATCTAATTTGCATAATTTCTGCACGAGAAAAAAACCTGTATTATGGTACTAGGAGGGTCCATTGGGAAGACACTCCGTCGGGCACGGCTACTACGATGGATTCTCAGGGTGAGCTGGGGCAGGCCGTTCTGGCACTCAACCGGTTGCTTTCTTGCAACCTTCTAGCTGTCTTCCCTATGCCTCCTGAGGCACAACCTCCTTTGGTTGGTCGCAGAGATGGCTCGCCTGGCCCTTTGCATGCTGTTCAGTATTCACAGGAGGTTTCAGCTGGTCAGCCCAAGTTGAGCTACGTCTCTTCCGCTACAGAGGATGACGATTTTCTTGAAGATTCTTCTTCCCTTGGGTTGACCAAGCCTAAGTCGGCAGTTCTCCCGATGTAGGTCGATGAATCTATGGTGGGCCTGTCCCGAGAGATGCTGGGTATGTTATCTCTCGTGGACCATGTCGTCGCTGCCCTGGCTGCATATTTTCTGCCAGGGGAGTTTGATAATGCTCAGGCACCTTTGTGTGTTTTGTCGCAGGCTTTTATTAGCCTGACACATGCTTCACATCTGTAGAACGGCTAATTTGGAGCTTGCACGCCAGGATGCACTGTTGGATACTTCTCCATCCCTTCCTTCTGAGCAGCGTGCTGTTTTGAGGTCTGCTTCTTTGGTTGGACCTCAGCTGTTCCATGGTCCAGTGGACACTGTCTGTGGTGAGGTTCTTCATCATTCGAAGGACTAACTTTTGTTACAACAGCTGGACCAACCTGCTGCTGCGGGTAGTGGTCATTCCAGGCCCACCAAGCGCCCCGCTGCATCAGCCACGCCTTTGGCTCTGTCCGCTCCTGCTCAAAAGAAGCGCAGACGCGGCCAGGCTTCCAAGCAGCCTCAGGGAAGAAAGTCTCAGGGCTCTGTTGCATCCAAAGGGGGTGTTTTCTCCTCTCAGGGGCCTCGACGAGGCCGCAAATGAAGATCCTCACCTTGATTCGCCTCCAGTCGGGGGAAGGCTGTTGCTGTTTTTCGACCATTGGACAGAGATAACGTCGGACCCTTGGGTCCTCGACGTCATCCAATCCGGTCTGTGACTGTCTTTCCGTCGGCACCCATGTTTATCTTGGGTGCCCTCCCGACTCAGGTCCCTTCTTCTGCATTGGGACCTTCTGTTGCTGAAGATCGACAATCTCCTCTCCCTTTCACCAGGGTTTTACTCGAAACTTTTCTTGGTGCCGAAGAAAAACGGCCAGTTTCATCCTGTCATTGATCTGAGTATTCTGAACGAGTCCATCATAGCACCTCATTTCAGCATGGAAACTTTCAGGTCGGTTCGATGTTCGATTCATCAGGGCGATTTTGCAGCCAGTATCGACCTGAAGGATGCCTATTTCCATGTACCCATTCATCTGGCGTCACGGAAATACCTTCGGTTCTCGTTTCAGGATTGTGTCTTTCAATTCAAAGCTCTCCCATTCGGTTTGAACCTGGCTCCTTGGGCCTTCACCCGACTGATGTCACATGTGCTCGCTTTTCACTGTACTCAGTCGGCTGTGACTTCGTCAGCCTACCTGGACGACATCCTCCAACGGCACCACAATGCTGCAGCTCTGGAGTCCGATGTCTGGCAGTTGGTCGGCCTACTGGTGTCGCAAGTTTTCTGAGTCAATTGCAAGAAGTCGGATCTCCTTACTTCTCAGTAATTTCATCATTTGGGAATGGATTTCAACACTCTTCAATGTGGTGTCGGTTCCCAGTGTTTGGGCGATGATCCTTTCCACCTTGACTCGGAACCTGCTTCGATCCTCCTCGGTCTCAGCCAGGACTTTCCTTCGGATGCTGAGCCTTTGCAGTTCGGTGACAGATCTCATTCCGCTGGGTCGCTTTTTTGTCTGGCCTCTTCAACACTTCCTGTTGGATCATTGACGTCCGAATGTGGATCCTCTGGACCTGGAACTTCCTCTTCCTCGGTCCCTGCTTTGTCACCTCCACTCTTGGGCTGATGTTCCCTGGTTGATTCAGGGTGTCCCGTTGGATCTTCCTTCGGCCGATAGCATCCTTACTGCGGATTCCAGCAATCGGGGCTGAGGTGCGACGTTGGATCCTCTCGGTCTGTCTACTCACGGCAAGTGGGACAGCGAGCAGATGGCCCTTCATATCAAGCAGGAGCTCCTTGCTCTTCTGTTGAGTTTTCAGCAATGGATCTCTCACCTGTTGGACCACACAGTCCTACTTCTTTCGGACAACTCGACAGTGGTGGCCTACATATGGAATCAAGGTGGCACACATTCGATTCCCATGTCTCAGCTCTCTCGGGATCTTCTACTGTTGGCGCGGGATGTAAACGCTCAGGTGGCCATTCGGCACATTCCCGGACATCTCAACGTCCTAGCAGTCTCCCCCACCGAATGGATGCTGCATGAGTCGGTGTTTCAGGCGATTTGTGAGTGGAGGGGGGGGGGGGGGCGTCCTCTTGTCGACCTTTTTGCCACTCGCTGGAATCATCAGGTAGAGACCATTGTCTCCCCTTGTCCTGATCCACTAGCATTTGCGGCAGACACTCTTTCTCTGGACTGGACAGGTTGGATCGGCTCTGCCTTCCCTAGTGCACTGATTCTTCCTCAGGTGTTGGCGAAGATTCGAGGTTGCAGTTGCAGGATCATTGTGATCGCACCTCCATCTCCACAGAGGGTGTGAATCAATCTGCTGCGGCCTCTGTTGGTAGATCGGAAGAGATTCTTTCTCTCATTCCTGGGAGGCAGTCTATCTCCAGATGGATCTGTCTTGCAATCAACCTGGCTTATTCAAGTTTGTCTGCTTCGGATCTTGTTTTGAACCGGTTTAATGCTCATGAGGTTCGTGCCATTTCTACATCCTGGGTGTTCTCCAATTCTGTTTCGCTCCGGGATGTTATGAATGCGGCTCATTGGAGGAATGCTTCTACTTTCTCCTCCTTTTATCTCCGCCACCTACAGCAGCAATCTGAGGACCTTTTTTCTTTAGGCCCTCTCGTTGCTGCTTAGGCTGTTGTGCATCCTCATTAAATATGTTTTTTCAGGTTTGTGCATCGCTCAGTCTTGTTCTTTTCAGATGCTTCTTTGTTTCTTTGTTTACAGGTTTCGTTATTATTCTCTGCCCTCCTTGCATCTCTTTCTGCTACGCTTATTGGTATTGGTTATGTGATTCACCTCCTCCTATTGTTTATTCAGCCAATTGTAAACAATTGTGAGTAGGTTGCGAAGAAATTAAAATTTTTTAGCAAATTTTGTTTCTGAACACTTCATTTACAGGTTTCGCTATTATTCTCTGCCCTCATTGCATTTCTTTCTGCTAAACTTGTTGGTATTGGTTATGTGATTCACTTCCTCCTATTGTTTATTCAGCCAATTGTAAACAACTGTGAGTAGGTTGCGAAGAAATCAACATTTTTTAGTAAATTTTGTTTCTTAACATACCTACCACAATTGTTTACTGGAGGCCCACCCTCCTTGGGGATATCTTTGCCTCCCTGCTAAATCACAAACTTCTCATTGGTGGAAATACGGAATTGACGTCACGGTTGTTGTGCATGCGCTCGGTAAATGCAAGAGGTGTGCAGAGAGAGTACCTGTAATGTCGAGCGCCAGTCTCGCTTGACCCCTTTTTCGATCTTTTTTGTGCTTTTGCACTCTTCCAACTCGTTTGGAAAAGTTTCTTAGCTTGAGTTAGTTCCAAAGTAGGGCTTGCACTTACATTACAGCCAATTGTAAACAATTGTGGTAGGTATGTTAAGAAACAAAATTTACTAAAAATTTTTAATATCCTGGTGAAATAACATGCATCAAGGGTGCCGACATTGAAGTTAATGTTATGGAAAGACAAGGAAGAAATTGGAAATGGCTCACAATTCCAGATAAGATTTATTACAAGAGCGACAAAATTGTCAAGATTATAAGTCCTCCTGACAGCATGATGATGGGAAGTCGCATATTCTTCACGTTTCCACTCAAATGAATTGAATGATCTGCATACATCAAATTCTTATGTTTATTAAATTGTTCTTGTGTTGAAAATTTTTCTATAATTTATTCACAGAATCCATCCATTATTACAGTTCGGCCGCTGTGGTCTGGTCACTTTCCATTGGATGGATGGTGTTTCCCGGATGCAATAACATTAGATTGCAAACACTATTTATAGGAATAATCATAAAAATATTTAATTAATGAAGCTCCAGCCATCATAAAATTCACAGAGTTTTTTCTTGACTCTGGTAACCCTGATAGTCTTGTCCAAATTTGGTACGTCCGTTACCAGAATTTCAAGATAAGTTACCCACCAAAGCCTCCAACGATGAGAATTTCTTTTGTCAATTGTATTATTCATTCAAAGGGGGAAACTGGAAATATACTTGTTATATTTCCTTCTGGCTGGCTTTTAAGGTTGATTTTTCACTCTGAAATGTACGTCCGTTATCATGAAATTGACCATTAATATATTTTATAAAAAGAGATAGTTACTAGTAATAATGAAAAATCTTATTTTCCAGTCAAATTTTCAACACCAGCAGTCTGTATGGTGGCTGAGGAGCTATAATTTTGCAGCTTGTATGTGAAATTTTCAAGTTCAAGGGCAATCACTCTTTGATAAACGAAAGGATCGGAATAAAACATGATGTGGAGGTAGCCATTAGGAATTTGTCACAGGGAAGGTACAAACCAAAATCATTCATGTATCACTAACATAGGTAATGAAAAGTGTGGAAAGTCTCTTATAACTGTTAAATTTGTATGTTCAAGGTCAAGCTAATAAACCACACAAGTAAAAGGAATTTAAACTTGATCAGTAAGTGCTCATCAGGAAGCTAAACACAAAAAATTATTTTCAATATTTCCATCTAAAGCTGAAAAAGGTGCGTAAAACCTGTTATAACTGTAAAATTTCCAAGTTCAAGGGCAAAATTCTGTAATAAACCAACTGAGTGAAATGGAATCGAATTTGATCTTTAGCTATCCATTAGGTCGCTACATACAAAAACCCATTTCAATATTTCCATCTATAGCTGAAAAATGTGCAGAAAACCTGTTTTAGCTATTGAATTCCTAAGTTCAAGGGTAATAACCCTGTAATAGACTAACTAAGCAGAACAGAATTTAACCTTAATCTGTAAGTACCCACTAGGAAGCTACAAACAAAAACTCATTTCAATATTTTGATTGATAGCAAGAGGGATGGGGGCAGGGGGGGGGGGGGGGCTGAAAAGGAACAAATCTGCAGGCACAGGGTGGGTCAAAAAAAAATTGTTCCACCCTTCAGACCCTTGCTACCCCCTTCCTGCAATTTTTATTATTTTTTTCCACGCCTTTTTGGCGACCCACCCCCTAAAATCTTGGGAAAGAAAAGCATAAAATGCAGACCTAGCCCTCTCTGACCACGAATTGTTCGGTTTCTTAATATTTAAGACTATTCGGCTGACTATTCCAGCATTTTAATAAACCTGAGACTGCAAGGGAGATAATTTTAACGAGTTTGAATGGAAATAATAACAAAATATTATCAAATAAGTCTGAATAAGTCTGAGGTAATACATTTCCTGATGCCCTAGTCTGTACTAGATTATTTAGTAATTCTACTAAAACTCTTCATTCTTCATTTTGGAGCAAATAGGGATAGCCAAAATTCATTTTCCCTATTTCAGTCATATGCACATGTGACATGAGGGAAATCGCACTCACAGCCTGATGCCTGCATATCTTGCGGGTTGATGAAGGTTATTGATTGATACTGCATGGCAGTCATCTTTGTTCAGTTGGCCTCTTTAACTAATAAACAATGTTAATTCACGTCATCTAAGTCAGGGGGAGGGGGCAGTTGTTTTTGTTTTATTGTTTTACACCAGTGGGATCAGGCAGTGTTATGATTTTTGTTTATATAAACATTCTGAAATTATTTTTGACTATATTATCCTTCAATTAACATGCAATAGTCAGACAGATTAGGAAGCATAGAGGCAAGCCCATACCTGTACATCCATGAAACATTATGGCACTCTAAATCAGACTGATTAAATCACAAATCACAATTTCAAGTACTTTCATGTTGACATTTGAAAATACTTTCAGTTTGTCTGATGCAACTTCTCTATAACCATGTGGACAGCATTAGTGGTAGGGACCAACATGGAAATGATATGGATTTGGACTTACCGACACCCCTAAAATGATAGTTTATATGTTTTAAATATCCTGGTTGGCCATATAATTGATAATAAAAGGTTAAACAAGCACAGAACTTAGTGGTTTTATGTGGAGGGAACACACTTGCATTTTTGGTCATTCACATGTTTTTTCCGGCCCTACCCCCCCCCCCCCCCCCCACCCCCACTCTCCCCCAAACTGATAAGCTGAAAAAAGTGCAGAAAACATGAAACGGATAGACAAACAGGCTGATCACTAAAAGACACCTGCTGTATACAGCTGGGCCCCAATAACTCCAAAACACTGTGATAACAGAATGTCGTGCAAACAGCAAAATCAAACTTGATCTTCCTTTTACTTGAATAAGGTTGTAGTTTGTTTGCCAAAAATGGATTGGCTACATTGTGTATTGCTGAGTTTATTATCCAGAAACCATAAATCATAGAAATACAAGACAATAAAGGGCAATAACTCCCCAATGAAAGGTTGGTTGACCCTCAAATTTGAACTTAATCTTCATTTTCTATGGATAAGGTGATGTACCAAATATGGATTGGATATGACACAAGATATCATCCAGAAAGCAAAAAGTAAACCGAGTAATGGAAGCACGGAATGCAATACTTACTATGTCAAATTTATTGGTGTTTCAGGTCACATACTTATGCACAATGGCTAATCATGACTGTGACAGTTTTACAGGTAGAGGAAGCCGGAGTACCCAGAGAGAACCACAGAGCAATGATGAGCAGCTGCCAGCTCCCCACTGTAACTCTGCACTGGAGCACAGGCAGGGTTAGACTGGTTGAAGATGTGCGCACAATGGACGTGCAGTATGCCTTAGCACATGGCGTCATTGTGCCCTCATAGGGACAATGAGGGTTTTGTTTATATAAAGCAAACCATGTACACCTTTGAATTCTCAAACTCAGTTTGATAACATCAAGTTAATAGACACTTAAAAGCTGTACACTTTGAATCATGTCTTGCCCAAGGATACAGCACAGGAGTCCAAATCGATCGCTCACATGGTCACCCATCTCCGAGGACTAACTGGGCTTGATGTTGCTGAACTTTGGTGATCTGACGAGAGCCGGTTCACCACCCTTCCCTAGCCCCCCCCCCCCCAACCCCCCCCCCCCCCAACCCCGCCAATATGGCCCATTTACACAGGCATATAATAATTGAAAAAAAATGTTTGTCTACCTGACATTATATCTTGAACCTCTTTAAGAGAAATGCCATCCAATTGTTCAGTATCCTGGAAAATAGAAATAAATTTACGTATGTACTTCAAACATGAGACCTGGCTCGAAGCACAATCCAGAAAGTTACATTAGAGCATATAATGAAATACAAGTATTCAAAATTAATAGTACTGAAAGTGAAAACATTAAAGTGGCAGTGTCTGGTTTGTAGAAATCAATTTAGGCCAGTACATAATGTTTCTAAACAGTTTGCCTCAAAAGAAATAGGTTTTCCGCTTGAGACAGGGGATCCTTTTTAGGGGCCCACTCCCCTGGACAATTTTTCTCCTAAACCATATATCAACCTTGTACAATGTTCCTATGCAAGTTGGACATGTACTGTGAGCAGGGGTAAAAGGCAGAATGTGCATACCAGTAACCAATCGGACATTGATTATGTCGCCAATTTCACCTTGTGAACAGCTTCACAGGTCTGTCATTCTGAGGAGGGGAATCACCTTCACCCACTATGACCTGCTTGAATGGAAAATTCTGCAGCAGGTAAATGCTCTCCTCACCAATTATTGCATTGGCGACAAAATGGGGTGAAGCTATTGTTTAAGCAGAGAGAATATGTGGTCATAATGCGCAAACAGAGAGTAATACTGTACAGCAGATTAAATGCATGCTTATTTAATATAGACTATAACATAATCCTAATTTTACTCAATTATGTCAGCTGATTTATGTGCGTGTGCAGACAACATGTGTATAATGTAAACAATGGCTGTCAATTTTGTAAAGAAAAATCAAATTGAATACTTGATAATTCTGACTTGGAACACCCAGAATAAGGCCCACGGATGCATAACAACTAGCAAAAGGGGCACAGAATTTGTAACCAAAATATGGTGTAAGCTGTGTGCGAAGCATTCCAACAAACTTCGTGTTGATCCAATAGTCATTGGGAAGGCCATAAATGAAATAGACAGATATGTTTTGGGGACTAACTTTGTGAAAAAATTCTAATGTAGACAGAGACCTCACATGCAAAGCAAACCATGTACACCTTTAAACTCTCAAACTCAGTTTGATAACATCAAGTTAATAGACACTTAAAAGCTGTACACTTTGAATCATGGATTCATGGCTTTATGTTGGGAAGATCAATGGTTCTATAATTAATGAAAGTGATGGATGACTGTACTTCTAGCTTGGACATGGAGAAAACTTTAGATGTAAATATATGGACTTTATGAAAGCTTTTGACAAGGTCCCACACAAAAGATCCATCGGCAAACTAAAAAGTTACAGTATTACAGAAAAAACAAAAGGTGGATAAAAAACCTTCCTATATAATACAAGACAGCAAGTAATTATAAACGGATATCATTCTGAATGGAAAGCAGTAACCAACCACATACCCCAAGGCAGTTTCCACGGACCAGTTCAATTTAGAATATGCATCAATGATATGCTTGACTGTGTAGTTTCACTACTATATTTGCCAATGACACAAGAATATATTGGGAAATAAAAGATCTAGAAGATGAGACAATATTGCAGAAGGACCTTAAAGCACTACAACAATGGTCAGATACAGGGCTATTGAAATGCCATCCAAACAAATGTAAAGTAATGACAGTAGTGACCAAAAGGAAACCAGCTGAGAGTGAAAAGAGATACTTACTGAATAAATGTAAAAGGGGCAAAGTCATCTTAGAAAAGTCATCAAAGGAAAAAGATATCGGCATCATAATAGACAAAAAGCTAACGTCTGAAGACCACGTCAGCACACAAACTCTAAAGGCAAACCAGACAAAGGGGGTATTCAGATGTACCTACATTTACTTGGATGAAAAAACTTCTGTATCAAATACTTGTCAGACCAAACATGGAATATGCTGCCTGTATCTGGAGCCCTTACAAACAAAAAAATATAACAATTATTGAAAAAGTCCAAAAATGAGCCACAAAGCAAGTTCCATCATTGAAAAATCTTACATATAGACAGACTCAATATATTTACATCTAAAGTTTTCTCCATGTCCAAGCTAGAAGTCCAGTCATCCATCACTTTCATTAATTATAGAACCATTGATCTTCCCAACATAAAGCCATGAATCCATGATTCAAAGTGTACAGCTTTTAAGTGTCTATTAACTCGTTGTTATCAAACTGAGTTTGAGAGTTTAAAGGTGTACATGGTTTGCTTTGCATGTGAGGTCTAAGTCTACATTAGAATTTTTTCACAAAGTTAGTCCCCAAAACATATCTGTCTATTTCATTTATGGCCTTCCCAATGAGTATTGGATCAACACAAAGTTTGTTGGAATGCTTCGCACACAGCTTACACCATATTTTGGTTACAAATTCTGTGCCCCTTTTGCTAGTTGCTATGCATCTGTGGGCCTTATTCTGGGTGTTCCAAGTCAGAATGATCAAGTATTCAATTTGATTTTTCTTCACAAAATTGACAGCCATTGTTTCTCTTAAATATAGAAGACTGCATCGAGATATGATCAGCTATTTAAGATAAAACAAGGAATTTATGATAAAGAAGTGACAACTAATATGCTCGATTACAATATAAGCAGTACCACCAGAGATAATGATTTTATATTAAACAAGTAACACTGTAATCTCACTTATGCATTTTGGACAAGATCAATGAACACATGGAATGGACTCCCAGAATATTTAATGAATTAAAAAATGGTCTTTAAAATTGAAGTAGGACGCAATCAATATTGGTCAGAGATAGATTTAAAATATGATTACAAAGCAAAATATAAAAAAAACACAAATGGCTAGAAAAACAAAACACAGTTGAAAAGAATTAGTCAGCACTGTGTGAAAAAAAAAAAATTCAAGATAGGACCCAAAGAAGAGAAACGTATCTGTAATGTGAAAAAACAAAAAAAGCCATCAGAAAAACAGCTCAACTAAATTTCAAAAGCTCAAACAATGTGTCATTGTGTGACATCTTCAGTGGAGGTGTACCAGTGTTATGGGTTCTGCCTATACCGATATCCACTGTTCTCGATATCATCCAATAACGATACCGATATTTCATTGACTTGGGAATAAGCAAATGTGAAGTCAACCTGTTAAAACAGCAAAAGTTGATGGCACGTTGCAACTTGTACAGTGTTTTCTTCATTCTTGGGACCGATAGGCAGTTGCGTGAGTTTTGTTGCAGATCACATCAAAGAGAAAAATTGGAAATAATACATCCCACCATGTGTATTGGAAGAAATTCTACCCAATAATTAACTTTTAATAAAATACATATAATGCTGGTGTCATGTTGTAAACAGAATGTTTCTGGGAATTGTATAACATGACAGCCAAGGGAAAACGAAAGTAGCTTTTTACAACAGACTATAATTCCAGGAATTGTTAAAGTGATACCAGGAAACTGGGTGATTGCCATGTGCTTTTTTAAACAATAAACAACAAAGATTAAGGACTGACCAACATTTTGTTTATTTTGCTGAGCTTGAATTTGTGTTGCTTTGTTTTGATATTGATTATCACTCAACCATCTGACATCAATCAATTGGATGAAAACTTACAACACCAGAGAATCAAAATATAGTCAAGAAAAAGTTAACAAGAAAAGTAAACAAAACAGAAGCGAGACACTTTGCAGCTGCTCTTTTGCATTGTATTGGAGTCGTGACACTATGGCCGGCAGCTGTTTGGTCATGGTTCGTTTGTAGGCATGGTCTATGCTCAATTCTTCAATCTTCAAAGATGACTGAAGACGGTGAAGTGACATGTGGTCTATACATTGCACATGGTTAATGGGAATTTTCTTTTGTTGACAATTGAAAATAGGTGATAAATGAACAGGGATACAACAATGAACAATGATTTATTTGAACAAAATATCACTCACTGTGTTGTAATTATATGGAGAATAGTATTTCAGAACTCAGAAGATTCCAACATTTACTCTTTTTTTTTCTGGAAATATGACCATAAAATGATGATGACTGCAGAAATTTTTACAGATTTTTTTGGATGCAAAACTGCTGAAAAATTATTAGCAATGATATAGGCAGAGAGAGAAACCTTCTTTTGCAGATACCGATATGCTGCCAATAATTAACTTATTGGCCAATACCGATAGCCGATACCAATTACTGGCACACCACCAGGCCTGGCCAGTGGCCATTTGAGGAAGGCGATCACTCCCGCTTGCCTCTGCCTGCCTGGATTCAAAATAAGGCGGGCATATTTTGCCCGCCTAACGTAAATTTGCACGCACGATTAAAACTATCAAAATTGTTAAAAAAAACCCAATAATGTATATTATTATTGGTTACAGTCGGCTCATTATGAAATCAGTTTTGGCTGAATTACTTTCCCAAACAATATCAGCACATCCACGAAAAACGGTGCCCTTTAATCATTCACTGACATAACAAAAAGGCCTGCTTGTCATTGAACTTCTGTCATTCTCTGAACACTGCAGTATGTTTTCCGGCACTTATTTCAATGGTGATTTTTGTCTCCAACAAGTACAACATTGCTAAACGGTGCTCCCTTCATAACCTCTTATCGATTCAGCGAAAAAAGTTCCACTTTCAAGTTTAACACTTCAAATCAATGCACACTGCAGCGCATTGACCGGAAGTTATTTTCATATGGAACAGTTTTCAGAGATTTTTGTTTTTCGATGTGAACAATATCATGGCGTGTTTTAAGTCATACCCGTGAGCTTTGAATAAACGACAAGGAAAATTATAAAATTGCAGTCTATTTATTAATTTCCGAATACAAATAACATTGAGAAAATCCGAAATAAAGTAAAGAATGTAAAATGGAAACTGCGAGTGTGATTTTCACATGCCCGCATTTTTTGTTCCAGGTGTCACTGGTCTTAAAAGTAATAGGACTTTTTTGATTGATGGATCACAGAGGTCAATTAAGGGCTGCCATTGTCGCCCGTCTGGGGTGATTTAAGGAGGGTGGTAGCAGCTCGCCTGCATTTTTCAAGTGGCCAGGCCTCCACCACCAATCATCAGGCAGTATAAGTGAGAAGACTATCCTCAGAAGAATATAGGTAGCAAATGTATCTACAACTCCAAAGTCATACTCAAAATTAGTCTCAAGGCTTTTAGATACAACACCCAGAAGACAAAATAAAGCAATGAAAGCTTTACCAAAAATAAAAGCAAACAAGAGACCCCAGGGGCCTGATGCCGCTCACCTGACATGGTAGCTTAAATATCAACCCAGGGAATCAATTTGAACAAGTTGCATCTGCCCCTCCTAAGAAAAGCTGATACCAAATACCCAAGGATTCTGACCAGTGGATCTAAAAAAAATGGTTTTTAAAGAATATTCCTCATATTGAACTAAGTGATAATTTGGGCTCCCACAGAGAGCCCAAATATAAAACCAGGCACTTGGATTGAACAAACTTATATCTCACCTCCGTTAGGATGCTGTATACAAAATATCAAAAGATTCTGACTGGTGGATGTGAAGAAGAAGATTTTTGAAGAATATTCCTCATACTGAACTAAGTTATAGTTTGGGCTCCCACAGAGAGCCCAAATATCAACACACGGACTTGGCTTGAACAAACTTGAATCCCCTAAGGATGCTGCATACCAAATATCAAAACATTCCAACTGCTGGATCTGAAGAAGAAGATTTTTAAAGAAAATTCCTCATTTTGAACTAAGTTATAATTTGAGCTCCCACAGTGATCCCAAATATGAACCCAGGGACTTGGCTTGAACAAACTTGAATCTCACCACCCTAAGGATGCTGCATACCAAATATCAAAACATTCCGTCTGCTGGATCTGAAGAAGAAAATTTTTAAAGAAAATTCCTCATTTTGAACTAAGTTATAATTTGGGCTCCCAGGGACTTAGCTTGAACATACTTGAATCCCCCCCCCCCCCCCCAAGGATGCTGCATACCCAATACCTAAAATTCTGATTGACTGAAGAAGAAGATTTTTAAAGAATATTCCTCATACTGCACTAATCTAAACATTTGGGCTCCCATAGAGAGCCCTAATATGAACCCAGGGATTTGATTTCAATAAACATGTGAAACAATCTTTCAAAGATGTTACATGTGAAATTTAAAGCTTTTGGAGCAGTGGGTTGGGAGAAAAGTAGTCTTAAATGTTTTTCCCATTACCCACAGTGTTAAAAAATGCTGACTCAGCACTTTTTCAAAAGTCTCGAAAAAGTACCCCATGATAAAACCGACAGTAATTTTTTTGGACCATTCCATTCTGTTGGTCCTAAGGAAGCTTCACACCAAATAAGAATTCTCAGTGCTGTAGTTTTGGAGATATGGGCGTTTTATTTTTTCTATTTTTAGCTCCTGCGGTTCCCATGGGACGACGGGAAAATTTGGGGGGGGGGGGGGGGGGGATAAATTAAGTACTTATGACCCAATAAGCCCTCATATCAAATTTGGTTCAAATCAGTCTTTTGGTTTGGAAAATAGAAATTTGAGGCAGGGTGAAAATTCTTGCCCTTCCCAAAACGAAGGCAAATATAGCTCCTCAAACTTCTCTTCAACAAATCTTAGTCTACACCTCAAAAGGAAGCTGCACACCAAATATCAAGTCTCTGCTACTGCTGGTTCATGAGAAGATTTTTTAATATTTAAGCTCACTTTTTGGGCGTGGCCCTACCGAGGGGCGAGGCAACTTGATTTGAACAAAATCAAAATGCGATGTCATAACAAACTATTATCCCAAATTTCAGTTAAATTGGTTCAGTGGTTTGGGGGGAGAAGACGCATACACCATGTTCACGAACGATGGACGGTGAGTGATCACTACAGCTCCCCTGACTGAAAGTCAGGCGAGCTAAAAAACAACTATCATTTGAAATAATAAAAGACTTAAAAGTCACACATTTGTTTTTTTTAAAGAAAAGTTCTATAAAGAAAAAACGTAGAGATTTGTTCACACTCATATCATTTTTGAAACAAAAGAATGCTAGGCACATTGGTACTAGTCATTTATGATCAAGAAGGTTAGCTGTAACAAAATATCCTTAATATCTGAAGCAAGACCTTAAAGGCATATTGACAATGAAAGTGTCAATGACACTGTAGCTCAACTTGTTAAGACATGTACATGTATAGTATGTGGCACAGCAATGATAAACATCTAGGTAATGACCTGATAACAAAGGTACATATAAAGTATTGTGACGGTCTGTACATAAATACTGACCGTAGCCTGTAACAAATGTATAGGTAAAGTACTGTAAAGGTGGGTGACAGTCAGATGCTAAACTAGAAAAGAAATCTTTGAGTCCCAGAGTGGGTCTGACTGAACTCCAAAATATTTGTTCTCATAGCACAGTGATAACAAAGGCACCCCAAAACACACTTGTTCCTGTCCCAAGGTGAAAACAAAGGTAACCAAGAAGTTTCGTGAAGATCAGTTCATAAATACGAGCTGTATAGAAGTTGTAACAAAAAACTGATTGGACCAAATTTCAGTACAAAATGGCCACTGGCAGCCATCTTGAATTTTGGACCGCACCCAGAAACACTTGTTCTTGTCCAAAGGTGACCCAAGAAGTTTCGTGAAGCTTGGTTGATAAAGACAGCCTCTAGCCCGAGCTGTATTGACATGTGCACTTACAGTGTATAAGTAGCACTGAATAAATCAAAGTTCATCTAATTTGCATAATTTCTGCACAAGAAAAAAAACAGTACTATATGTGATGTATTCCATGTTACTAAACTTTCATACAAAAATTTATTCAAATCAGAACTTTCATACAGAAGTTCTGTACAAAAGACTGATTGCACTAATTTTGGTACAAAATGGATGCTGGTGGCCATCTTGAATTTCGGACCACACCCAAAAACACTCGTTCTCATCCCATGGTGATAACACAGGTACCCAAGAAGTTTCATAAAGATCGGTTCATAAATACGGCCTCTAGCCTGAGCCATATAGAAGTTGTGTACAAAAAAAATGATTAGACCTAATTTTGGTACAAAATAGCCACTGGCAGTCATCTTGAATTTTGGACCACACCCAGAAACACTCGTTCTGGTCCCAAGGTGATAACAAAGGTACCCAGACGTTTCGTGAAGATCGGTTCATAAATACAGACTCTAGCCTGAGCCATATTGACATGTGTACTTACTGTGTGTAAGTAGCCAGGGTTTCCGCTAGACCGGCTGCGGGTCCGTCGACCGGGCCCATTCCCCCCGCCAATCATACTATGATCAGTAAAAAAAGCTGGTGGTTAAAATGTCGAGTACAGTGCTGTATCATAACGACACTCAGGATCCTTTGTTTCCATGTAATATATGCATAATTATGTTGTATACTATGCCTACTATTACTGGCAATAACCTGATACTTTATAACCCCCAGACAAGAGGGGGAAACAAAGTTCAAATCCTAAACGTCGCCTATAAAATTTCAGACTCAAATTGTCGAGTTTGGTCCGAAATCACTGGCTTTTATTTCGAGCGATAAATGATGTAATTGCACGTGCATGACATCACAAATCCACATCATGGTTCTTTTCGAATATTTTGTTCTCTCTGCATTTCCAATTATTTACGTTGGCACGTATCGGGTTGTATAAAAAAATTTTAGGTCAAGCGTCGCAGTCACTGTCAGGATTTGTGGATTTTGTGTTGTTTTGGGTTTGTATTTTTATGAAACCTCCGACCAGATGTAGTATTGTGTGTCCCGTGGGAATTTAGAGAATTGTAGGAGCAAAAAATACATATTTTCCACTTCAAATTATTCAGCATTTTAGTGACCAGAATGCCCCCAGAGGCCACCAGGGAGCACCTAAAAATCTTTGCACGTGCGGCAGACGCCTTTGGCGTCTGAGTTTCACTTTCTTTAAACTACCGGACCCACAAATTTTCCCCTAGCGGAAACCCTGAAGTAGCACTGAAAAAATCAAAGTTCATGTAATTTGCATAATTTCTGCACGAGAAAAAAACATGTATTATAAGTGATATAACCATGGTACTAAACATTCACACAAAAAATTATTCAAATCAGTGCTTTCATATGGAAGTTCTGTGCAAAAATCTGATTGCACCTAATTTTGTACAAAATGCAGGGTTCATACAGGTCTGACAAAACCATTTTCCATAGATTTCCATAACCTTTCCATAGCATGGTTGACCAATTTTCCATAGCATCAATTCAAACATGCAGTATACACATGTAATTGAATCGAAATAAGTTGCAGCATAACTACTAGAAACTAAGTAAAATGTTTGCACTAGTGGAGGAAAAGGGGGATATGTCACTCAAGATTATAGTGGTTATCCTGCAACTTGATTATACTGCACTTCAAAGTTAACAACCATTATACATGTAAAACTAAATGTCGCCTTTCTGGTGAATCTTTAAAAATTCTGTAAAATGATTTAAAGCAATCTTCTATCTCCCAGTCAGTCACAGAAAATGACGCCCGAAATGCATTGTGCTATGTATGCAGGCTGCACGTACCGATATCCACAAGTGATTTGTCTGTGGCATTTGATGATCGCATCTCAGTTGTAAAGTCTTAATAAAATTTTATATTTACATTAGTCCCGTCCATTGAAATTTGTAACAACTTACTTACATCTAAAGGTGAACATGTTTCATTGAAATGCTTTAAACAATCGGCTGCTCTCCCATGGCCCATGAACGTTGAATCTAAATAATATGTTGTGACAATGTCATCATTATCAATAAGTCTGATGTGCACATCCATCTGTTTCCTCTGAAGCTTGTCATTTAAGGATTCATCAAACAGTAGAACAAACTTATCTGCTTTCCTTACTTTTTCATGTAAGAGAGATCTAAAGTAAGGAGCAATACCAAGATTTACTAGGTAAGCAGACTTCCACTCACCACAAGCAAAAGTCCTGGCTACAGGAGAGTCAGGAAACATAGTTTTGAAAATCCTGTTACAATTTTCCAAACTCTTCATAGAGTAGTGGCAGCTAACACTGTTTAAAGTCCACAATATCTCAGCATGCCACGCATCCTCGTTGTGTAGCACCATTCTCCCATAATGGCTATTGGCCGGTGAAGCTGAACTTTGCTGAGAGGATTCCATAGATTCCATAGATGTGCATGTACTTCTCATATCTGAGTCAGTATTCTTTTTATTGAAATAATTGCTAATATTTGGCATTTTTCTCCTTTTATCTCGCTCTACCAGTTCATTATGTTTTTTCCCCTTTGCATGACTGACGATTCCCTTTTCACCCATATTACCAATGTCAAACGTTTTTTCACACAAAGAACAAAACGCTGAATGTCTGTCATCCTTTGCTTTATAAAGCCACCCAATCCACCACTCATCTGTTGTCCAGGCACCATTAAACACACACTTCCCTCCAGGCACTGTTGAAAATCAATTTTGTGTAACTGTAAACATGTGATAAAATTCCTGAATCAGAAAAACAGGGTACACTCGATTTCGTTAGGAGGCACTCGATTTCGTCAGGAGTGCACATACTGTATTAGTTAAGAATACCCCACTAAATACGCACCAGGACAGTTCGCACCATTTATTAATTTTTGCTAAAAATGATGTATTTTTAAAATTCTTTTTGTGTAGATTATGCAGATGGTCTTAAAGGTATATTTCAGCGATATTACAGACATTATTAATACCGGTTTCAATCAGAATAGTTCAAATTTCCATAGTTTTTCCATAATCCACTTGAAAAAAAAAAAATTTTCCATGACTTTCCAGGTCCTGGAAAATTCAATTTCCATTTTCCATAGCTTTCCAGGAGTTTCCATAGCCCTGTGTGAAACCTGAAAATGGCTGCCATCAGCCATCTTGAATTTCGGACCGGACCCCAAAACACTCGTTCTCGTCCCACGATGATACCAAAGGTACCCCAAGAAGTTTCGTAAAGATCGATTCATAAATACGGCCTCTAGCCCGAGCCGTATTGGCATTTGCACTTACAGTGCTGAAAGTAACACTAAATACATCAAAGTTAGTCTAATTTACATAATTTACGCACGAGAAAAAAACCTGTATTATATGTGATGTATCCCATGGTACTAAACATTCATACAAAAAATTATTCAAATCAGCGCTTTCATATGGAAGTTCTGCGTAAAAATCTGACTGCTCCTAATTTTGTACAAAATGGCTGCCAGCGGCCAACTTGAATTTCGGATCGGACCCTAAAACACTTGTTCTCGTCCCATGGTCATAACAAAGGTACCCAAGAAGTGTCGTAAAGATCGGTTCATAAATACGGCCTCTAGCCCGAGCCGTATTGAATTGTTGACGGACAGACGGATAACTGGACATGGCATAAGCTCAAATTTAGCTTTGCCAACGTTGAGCTAAAAATACACAAAACACTTGAGGTAGCCACCTCAGGATGACAAATCCCCCCCTCCCCCCAAATCACCTTGATACTGTAACCTCGGTAATACATTAAATTAAATTAATACAGCAACTGTTGGTATTATTTATTCAAATAATACAGATAAGATAACCTGTATTTGATGAAATGTCAAGTTTGGTTTCGATTGGGACTGATAAGATTTTAATTTCAAGGTCATGGTGATCCTAACCTTTGGCACAATGACCTAAGAATATGTAGGGCTCTTCCTCTCAACATGCTCAACCCACATGCCAAGTTGGGTTTCGATCGCGAATGCATATTTTTAATAATTAAGAGAGCTGAAACCAGCTCCAACGAATAAAATTTTGATTTCAATGTCACTGTGACCTTGCCCATTGGCATAACGACTTAAAAAATATATAGGATTCTTCCTCTCATTATACCCAATCCATATGCCAAGTTTGGTTTTGATCAGGCAAACATTTTAATTAGAGAGCGGAAACCAACTCTGACAGAGAAAAGTTAAAATTCAAGGTCACTGTGACCTTTTCCTTTGGTAAAATCTCTCAGACAGTAATGTTAATGACTATTTTGTGTATCCACTAATTATTTAAAATAAAAGAAAGTGTCTTGTCTGAAATAAACTCAAGAAAAAACAAGTCAGTCTAATGACATCCATATCCTCTGCCGACTTTTATGTTATGATAGGAATAATCTTATTATCGACATGGACATGTATTCATAAAGTCACTCACCAAATATCATTTAATTTCTTTAATCGCAACTGAAGAAATCTTCCAAAAACCTGAAATTTTGGTAAATTCAAAGTCGACAAGGGCTATAACTCTGGTAAAATTATTCAAATCAGAACTTCCTTTCCATATGCACCTGTACAGATCATTATTACTGAGGGTCATAACCATGCAAAATTTGTCACATCAAAAATTCCTGACCACATCTACACATGATACTTCAGATCAAGTTTCATAAAAATTCAATAAAAAATGCATGAGTTAAGCGGACAAGCCTTTGAGAGGTATATTTTGCTATTTCCAAGGGCCGTAACCATGCAAAATTTGGCACATCAAAAATTCCTGACCACATGCACATCTACACTTGATACTGATACTTCAGACCAAATTTCATAAAAATCCAATAAAAATGTCGAAGTTAAGCGGACAACCTTTGTGATGGAAATTTTGCTATTTCCAAGGTCCGTAAAAACACAGAATTTGTTGCATCAAAAATTCCCGACCACATGGACATCTACACTTGATACTGATACTTCAGACACCAAATTTCGTATAAATGCACTGAGACTGTTGGCGGAGTTAAGTAGACAAAGTTTGTAATGGACAGATGGGTGGACGGACAGACAGATGAATACCATTTCAATATCCCCCTCCGCACTTAGTCAAGGGGAACAAATCATTTAATTTCTTTAATCACAACTGAAGATATCTTCTAAAAACCTTCAATTTTGGAAAATTCAAAGTCAACAAGGGATATAACTCTGGAAAAAGTATTCGAATCAAAACTTCCTTTCCATATGCACATGTACACATCATACTCATACTGCACACCAAGTTTCGTAAAAATGCAATGAAAAATGTAGGAGTTGAGCAGACAAGCATTTGTAACGGAAATTTTGCTATTACCAAGGGCTGTAACCATGTAAAATTTGTCATATTGAAAATTTCTGAACACATGCATATCTACACTTCATACTGATACCTCAGACCAAGTTTTGTAAAAATCCAATAAAAAATGTAGGAGTTAAGCGTGCAAAATTTATTGTTTTAATTGTCTTTCAAATTTTTCACCAAATTTCAACAAAACCATATCGTGTAACCCCTCAATGGAACAAGCTCATTGAGTTCATTCCAATGAGGGGCTTGACCTGATATCATTCTGTGTGAACTTTTTATAATTTTACATTATGTGGGGAATGTGGCTGATTTGTTAGGTAAAGGATTAACAAATTTTCAACACCTGAAGAGTGTGAATACTTCAAATAATTTGGAATGATGTGTAATTTCTTTTATACCATGATTACCTATTTTACTATATATAACAAGAGGCCCCAGGGAGCCTTAGGCGCTCACCGAATGTTCCATAATGTTAAGACACAAGTTTTATCAAAACATATTCTTAAGGTTCTACAGAGTAAATCTTTTCTCTCTGTGGAGCTAAAACATCAACAGGACTGAATGGGACAATGCTGCTGATCAAATATCAAAAGATTCTGCATGATGGTTTTGAAGAAGATTTTTAAAGAATTTTCCTTGAATTGCACATAGCAGTAAACATTCACGCCCCATATTGAGACCCAATATTGATCAAAAGACTCAATTTGAACAAACATGAATCCAACCCATACGAAGATGCTGCATACCAAATATCTAAAGATTCTGCCCACTGGTTCTGGTGAAGAAGATTGTTAAAAGATTTTTTCTTAAATTGCACTAAGTAAAAATTCATGCCCCCATAGTGATCCCAAATATTGAGCGGAGCATTTAATTTGAACAAACTTGAATCAGACCCATACCAAGATGCTGTATACCAAATATCAAGAGATTCTGCCCATCGGTTCCAGAAAAGAAGATTTTTAAAGAAATTTTCTTAAATTGCACTAAGTAAAAATTCAGGTCCCTATAGTGAGCCCCAAAATTGATCAAGGGACTCCATTTGAACAAACTTGAATCAGACCCATACCAAGATGCTGTATACCAAATATCATAAGATTCTGCCCACTGGTTCTGGAGAAGATTTTTCAATAATTTTTCTATAGTTCATACGGTGATATCAGAGTTATACCCCACACAGAGCCAAGGGACATGGCCATTTCATTTGAATAAACGTGAATTGCCATATAGTAATGAACATCCACATGAAGTTTCGTGAAAATCGGACCAGTGGTTTCAGAGGAGAAGTCGTTTGAAAAATGTTCACGACGACGGACGACGACGGATGACGGACGGCAAGTGATAAGTTGAGCTCCCTTCGGTGAGCTAAAAATTCCTCATATTGACTAAGTTATAATTTGGGCTCCCACAGGGAGCCCAAAATATGGACCCAGGGACTTGGCTTTAACAAACTTGAATCTCACCCCCTAAGGATGCTACACACCACATATCAAAACATTCTGACTGCTGGATCTGAAGAAGAAGATTTTTTAAGAAAATTCATCATTTCGAACTAAGTTACAATTCGAGCTCTCTCTGAGCCCAAATATGGACCTGGAGAAGATTTTTTAAGAAATTTGCCTGAAATGCACTAAGTTTGAATTTGAGCTTTTATAGTGAGCCCAAATATGAATCCAGGGCGCCAATTGGAACAAACTTCCATCAGATCCACCCCACAATGTTGCATACCAAATATCAAAAGATTCTGCCTGCTGGATCTTGAGAAGGAGATTTTTTAAGAAATTTGCCTGAAATGCACTAAGTTCGAATTCAGGCTTCTATACTGAGCCCAAATGTGAATCCAGGGGGCCGATTTGAACAAACTTGAATCAGATCCACCCCACAATGTTGCATACCAAATATCAAAAGATTCTGCCTGCTGGATCTGGAGAAGATTTTTTAAGAAATTTGCCTGAAATGCACCGAGTTCGAATTCGGGCTTCTATACTGAGCCCAAATGTGAATCCAGGGGAAGTGGGGAGGGGGGGGGGGGGGGATTTGAACAAACTTGAATCAGATCCATCCCACAATGTTGCATAACAAATATCAAAAGATTCTGCCTGCTGGATCTGGAAAAGGAAGATTTTTTAAGAAATTTGCCTGAAGTGCACTAAGTTCGAATTTGGGCCTCTAAAGTGAGCCCAAATATGAATCCAGTGGCCGATTTGAACAAACTTGATTCAGACCCATACCAAGACGCTGCATACCAAGTATCAAAAGATTCTGCCCACTGGTTCTGGAGAAGAAGATTTTTTAATAATTTTTCTATAATTCATACGGTGCTATCAGAGTTATGCCCAATACAGAGCCCCCAAGGGACGTGGCCATTTCATTTGAACAAACATGAATTGCCATATATAATGAATAGCCACATGAAGTTTCGTAAAAATCGGACCAGTGGTTTCAGAGGAGAAGTCGTTCGAAAATGTTCACGACGATAGCAAAAATTTACACCTACAGTGGAACTACATCCAAGCTGACCTTTGGTGACCTCGTCTTGAATGAAAACTTGTCTAAATTCATGACTTGTCGCCTCGTGAAGAATGAAATCAAATCCACAATCATTTATTACGTTTTAAAATAAGTTTACCCCATAAGGTACCAAAAATTAACAAACACATGTTAATAAAGCATCCATAACTTGAAATAGTATGTTATTAAAATAGCCAGTGGAAGTACCGCCCACTATTGCTCATGTAAACAAAAACAGAATTGCACATGCGAATATTGATTTAATTAACATTTAAACTCTTATTAATCTGATGATCATAGTATAAATAAAATATACCCAAACTTGTGGTGAACATTGGCAAACCAAGCTACTATGAGTATATTCTATATTTAATTCTTAACCCGCTGAGTATCTTCAAGATATTTTTCATCAAATCTAGTCAAGGCTGCTATGGAGCAGCCATGACTATATTCGATGAAAAATTTGTCTAAATTTAATTCAAGAAATCACTGGTGAGAAAATACATTCAGTTCACAGAGTGGAAATTGGTTTAAATATGCCTAAATTAAACATATTTCAGTGGCAGCAGAAATTCTGTCTTGGCAGGAATATCCACCAGCAGCATGCAAGGAGTTATTCTTCATAATAGAAATATATCAAGTAAAATATCTACCTGTTCCTTAATAACTTCAGGTATATCAACTGTAACTGCAGCATCCACTTGATGATCCATAAACTCCACACAAAAATCATGAAACTTCTTTGAAATTAGCTTCTCTATTTGATCAGAAAGAGTGAACAGGTTCTGATCCATAAGTACTTCTATGTATTCTGCGAGAATGCTGTTGCTGATTAAAACCAGTTCAGTGAAACCATCTTCTTTTCCCGCAAGGATACAGTTTGAAATGAATGTTGTTATGTTACATTTGAGATGAGAGTTGATGTTGTGTTGGCACTGGCTCTCAAGGCCACTCAAGGCAGTTGGAACATTTTCAATAAATGAAACAATTTTAATATTATCACATGATTCTAGATTACTTGCTATATGAGATCTTACCAAATAATATAAAGCTCGAAACTTTCTGTGCACACCTTGTGTTCTCCACTTGGATCTCAAGAGCTCTACAGATTCAAATAATCTTGTCTTTAAAGGATTTGATAAACTAATCATATCTTCAGCCTCTATCATGGAAACAGTCTGTTTGAGAAGATACTGACAAAACATTAAGTTGGTGTTCTCAAATTCATTCCACACCTCAAGTTTTGCATCATAAATTGCAGTATTACAGAGTTCTGATAAAACTGTGATTTCTGCAAGTTCATACTGGAGTTCAAGCAGAGAATCTTCAAGCGTGTTCATAACTAACTCCATAGTTATCTGATCCAAACTCTCTTCGTAAGTGAAAATTTCATAAGCACAGCCGATAACTGCTGAGACAAATATGTGTGTAAATATTACAATATCTTCATATTTATCACCCTGTTGTGAAGGAAAAAATTTATTGTTTTCAAATCCACAATTGTAAAGTAAATCTATTGAATAGTCAAACACATCTACAACTTCAACTGCAATAAGACTGTCAATTTCTGTGATCACCTCATTTGTTTTTAGGCTTAATTCTTGTGAAGAAGCTGGTAAGTAGGTTGGCGGTAACTCCTTTGTAATACAGTGTACCACTTTATTCAATATTTCAGTGCTTTTAAAATATAGATATGATTCAATAGACTCTAAATCTGGTGGATCCTCATCCCATAATTGTTTGGGTTTCATCATTTGCGACAATGCTTCTTTTGTTTCAGACACTTTTGAAGAGGTACTCCACACTGAAGAGCTATTTCGGTACAAATGTGACTGATCAGGTCTATATGGCACATCTCTTATCAACTGTCTGAATAATGATTTACTCAGATTATCAGAGGTATCAAGAATGTTGACTGAGCTGTGAACGGACCTGTATAAACTGTTAGATCTACTACCTGGAGACATTAACTGTTTGTCAGATTCAGTAAAATGATAGTTATCTTCAAAACCCCATGACTGAACTGAATGAAAGCTATCAGTCTTTTTGTGGTGAGGCAGAGTTTGCAGGACAGTTTGAAATATAGAATGACCTGGATGGTGATGGTATAATGACCTTTTTGATGATATTCTTTCTATTTTATCACCACTTGAATGAATTAATAAAGAATTTTCTGAAGATAGTTTTTTTGTTTCTTTACCAAACTTCTTCCATGATGAATGGTCATAAGAATCACCAATTTCCTTCCAAAGATACTGAATAAGAACTTTTGTCCAAAAGTTGATTTTTTCAGCTGTCTTTTTACCATCAAATTTTTTTCCAACTATCTCATTTTTGGCCTCATTCAGTGCTATGTTTATTTCTTCTAAAAGGTATTGAGCACACATCCTGGGTTCTGAAAATCCCGTAGCAACTGTGTGAGCCTTTTTAATAAGTCTTTTTGACTGTCTATCGAATTTGCTCAAGTTACGAACCACCGATTTGACACAAGCCAACTTTGTTTCCTTTTCAGATGATAACTTGCCTGTATGATCCAAATATTCAGAAGTTTCATGTACTTCCTCGAAATGACATTTTTTGGTTACAGGAATTTCCTCCTCATCTGAATTTTGAGATGAAATATGAGAGTGTGCATCAGAAAATGCAGAATGTCTCATTGTGACATCGATAACAGAATCACTCAAACTTTTACTAGTTGGGATATCCACCTGATTTTTAATGTTAATAAAGCTTTCAGTAGCTTGATGAAACCTCTGATCTTGTTGAACCATCAACTTCTCCTTTTTGTTCACTAAATCTGAAGATACATGTATCGAAGTGACTTCCATATTTTTTTCAATTCTTTCAACAACTATTTCTTCTAGTTTGCTTGGTATGTCTAATAAACCAGTTTGTGGCTTTTCACCAGTTACACCTTGAGGATCTGGCTCTGATAATGAATTAAGACTGTGATAAGATGAAAATATGTCATGTGGCAACTGCTCAGATGTTTTACCAGACATAGTATCTTTTAGAGGAAACAAGCTGGTATTATATCCAGATCCCAGTAAATAACTTTCATGCAGGCTTTTATATTTCATCAACTCAAGTGATTTTTCAAGTACAGAACTTGATTTTTCATTTTGCTCTCTGGGGAAAACCATTACTTTAATGTTCAAAATCAGAAGTTCAAAACACCCGACAACAACAGCTGTCACAATAGTTGACAAAAATGTGAATCCTATCATTTTTAAAGAAATATTGAAATCTTTTTTAGAGTTTTCTGAGAATACATATATGATGATGATAGCACCCATTACCAGTGAAATGGTTAATCCTATAAAGATTGTCTGGCTTAAAGATGTATGAACTCCAAACTGGATTGGATGATGAAATGGTGATAACCACTGATGACATTCCCACAATCTTGCTAGGTAAAATGAAATAAAGTTTCTGAAATGAAGAAATAAAAATATACAATACTACTCGCTATTCTTAAAGCTATTACATGATTGAGAAAGAATAACAGGAATGGCCAATAATTAACTTGTCTTCATTCTGGATGCCCATGGCTAAATTTTGGAGAAAATTGTAAGATGCAACATTAAATTTATTTTACAGCCAACCAATTTACCGTCCTTACTTTATCAGAGAAAATTGTGTACTGTAAATCAGAGTTTCTGCTATAGGGCCAGGGGATTCCCCCTCATTTTTCCCCCACACACTCAATGTTGTTTGTTAATAATAACTAAAGTAGTAAAGAACATAAATGCCATCATTACGGTAAAGTAACAAACTTAAGATACAGCTAAATGTGATATCCTTGTGGTTGTGCCAAAGTTGAACAGGACGATTAAATGAGAATCTAAACTACGATTCTTCGACTGGGTGCCATTAATAGACATCTCGTAGCTGTGTCAACAGTAGACTGTACAATTAACGAAAACAGAAAGTAGGACCATGACTCATGGTTGTTTTCTTAGAATGCATGTGGCATACATTCGATACATGCATGGTAACAAAACGTGAGTATGAAAGTGGCATGTCGTATAACACAAAATCTGTGGAACAATAGTCATATAACAGTCTATAATATTTGCATGCTCTGTGTGTGTTTGATGGTTGCGACCTTGATTAATTACCGCAGTAAGATTCGAATTCAGGGGAATAAATGGGCCTTTCATACCAGATGATATACAATACTAACATTGCAGTTATCCTGCTGACGGCTTTTTCACAGTGCAGTATGTGTTAGAAATTGGTAAATTATGGGGGGAGGGCAATGACTGAAGTTGACTCTCCCTTCTCTCGAATGTATCTGTGCTCCCTAACTATGAATTCCTGGCTCCACCACTGTCCCTATGTGATCTTAACTGTAGCTTCAATACCAGAATGAATATCAGGATATGTATCTAGATACATATCGTATCGTGAATCGAGTACCTAGATACGTATCATACCATGAATTTGCTGTATCTTTCCAACCCTAGTCAAGGCTGGAAATGAGTGAAAAATCATATTGCTGTAAACAACCCTCATATTGGAGATCCTATCAAGTAGGAAGGGCTATACCATAAAACATGGATTTGACAAGTTCAATTAACCCTTTGAGACTTTAATTATCCTGACGTTCAAACGTCACAGGGAATTGACTTTCTTCAACGTTTTTCAAAATGCGACGCCAAACGTCAGAAAGTACAAACAACAAGATACTTTTCACATTAGTGATTATCTGGTTGAGGGCTAGATTATTTTTGGTGGTCTGAATTTGTTATTCAAAACTTGTTTTATTACAAATTATTGGAGAGTGTCTATGGGCACTCTCCAATAATTTGTAAGAAAACAAATTTATATAAACAAATTAATATTATTTGTGTTTGACCGAATATGAAATATAAGCAAGGAAAGTGTTGGCTTTCGCTCTGGTTTACTCAGTTTTTTTAAAGCTCCGATAGTGGCTTCTAGCACTCAACCAGTTAAGAAGTCTTGACAGCAGGATTATATCAGTATTTTAAGCCACGATAACATTTGGCTCAACGGTTGTCACTGAGCACTATTCGGGAGAAAATAGGAATTGAGGTTAAAACTTTAAAAAATCTAAAAAATAATAAAACAAATGACCACAAAGTGATTTCGTACGTCAAAAGACGTACAAAAGTATCAACGTGCTGTTTGATTTCGTACGTCACAAGACGTACAAAAGTATTAAAGGGTTAAAATAGTTTATCTCCTTTACATACATATTTATATACCCACATTTTTTGTAACTTGACTGTTCACATTCTAATGGGTGTATTGGGTGGAGTCAAAGTAGTTTGAAACCAGGGCAATTTATGCTTTGATAAAGAATGATAGCAAAAAGTGAGACTTCCTTTTTATGTGATAAAATAGAGATTATCAGTACAGTGAAGTTTTCTGGAGTGCTGTATCACAACAAGTTGAGGATCTTCCCCCAAGCAGTATCAAACTCATGCGATATTGCTTGTTGAAGTTCCTCAAAGGGATACAAAACACCAGAAACTTCACTGTACTGATGATGATCTTCTTATTATATACCTGCCTCAGGTAATAATAAGTAGTATGCAAACTAGATTTTTAAATCTATCAAATCCATTTTGGATGAAAGCAGATGACAAACTTTTTGTTGTAGCTGTTGCTATGACGTATTCTTTATCTCCGTTTCAGACTGGTTGGACTTGATCTACCTCATCATCTAGATGTATCTGGCACATATAATGCATATTTGACAACAATCGTTAAAAAATGAATTGATGTATTTGTACAATGATGAAAATGTAAAAATCTTAATCAATTGATAGTTTGCTGATTTCGAGTATATTTTATAGCATGAGGTGGAAGAGAACACAATTCTCACCCAGCCTCATTTTTGATTTTCCATTATCACACTGCAAGCATTTTGTTGGTATTAGCAGTTTCACATTCCATCTGATACTGCAGGAGATTTGATGACTCAAAACATGCTCGTATCTAGTGATGAGCCGATTATCGGTACTGGTTATCGGTAACGGCCGATAAATGACTTATCGGCTGGGTATCGGTATCGGCAAAAAATACCAATTCGGCCGATACTGGCAACCGATATGTCTTTTTTTTTTCAAATCAAGTTCTCAGGCCAATCGCTGATAATCTCAACTAAATACATGTAGTAGTGGTTACTCAGGTTAGGGGTGGCTGGGTGCAAGGTTTAAACAAATATTTACAAATCACCACGTGGGTCTCCTAAAACTACAGGTAACTACGGATCTGACGGTGACAGCCAATCCTGTAAAAATATTTACAAGCAGAAACAAACACATGGGACATCAGGTCATGGGTGTGGTCAATTACAACTGGAGTAATCAAACTTCAGAACATTCAGTACAGGATTTACTGTTCCGGTATTCTGTATGAGAACATTTGGTTGTCTCACTCCTCGCTCTCAGCAAAGATAACTCAAACTGCTGGAGAATTTGGAGTCAATTTGGAGAAAATAATTGGAAAATAAAATGTGTAGATTAACTATTTGTGTTGGTTATTTAACTTATTTTGAAAAAAACTTATGCCTATTTTCGGCTGACTTCTTTTTGAGTGAATGTATGCTGGTATGCTGATTGGAAGACGAAAAAAAATAGGCTCCCACTTTTGCTGGTACCAAATGATATGTTTCCGAGTTCAATAAGAGAACTCCACAAAGTCCACAATTCCACGTTTTATTTTTAGCATACTGGTACCCGCATCTGGAAATCACGTGAGTTTGTTAACTCTTATTGTTTATAGACATTCTTTTCAAATTTCTTTAGTCTGTTTGATTCATTGTTTCCCACAATTCTATTTAATTTTGGATGGGAAACATAATCAATGGATTAAACCAGTGATGTGTAACTGACTTACTCCGATGTTCATGCCTAAATGGATACAAATTCATCATACAAAAGTGGAATGTTTAAACTATTTATATTGAAATTCAAAATTGTATTGTCTGTGGGTAATGATATTGATACAGTACACATGCACGTTATGTTGAGACCCACCCGGAATGTGTGTTGAGTCACACTGACTGCTGAACTGTCTCGTTTGTCCTGTCTGAATGTCATTATACAAAAGCTTGTATCACCATACGAAAACTTATATCGACATCAGTATCTGTCCGATATTGAATTGAAATATCGGATATCGGCAAATACCAAAAACACCCATATCGGCTCATCACTACTCGTATCAATGATATATAATAACATTATTCATCAGTGCTTTCACCTGTATGTTACTGAATGGTATTATTGTGTACAAAAACTATCTAGAACAAATGGAACAAATCGATTCTTCATTTCTGTGGTCACTTGAATTCTATATCTCCAGTCATTCCATGAAATACTACGGCATGTTTACCAGAACTTATTTGGACAAGAGTGTTTTCTTGAAAGTTGAACTATAATACCCTAGATCTTCCCTTGTCAACATGCATTACTCGGGTATATCCCCTTAAACTGGATAAGCAATTTCAAAAAGTCATTTTGCTGTTTTTGAATCCATCATTGATCATTCCGCACTTGCAGTCGAGTTGAAGCAACAGCTGTAACAATGTAATTTTAAATCTAGACTTTTATAAGAATTGTACACAAAATAAAAAGAAAAAGAATCACTGGCCAGAAAAAGAGGTTCAGCCTCTGATTTGGAAATGGGAGTGTAAGGGTATTTACCTTTCTCCTTTACAAAAAGATAAAAAATAAAAAATTATCAAACCCTCTCAGACTCCCAGTCTGTGACACATTCTGCATCAGTCATCAATGCGCGCTGACATGAAATGAATTACAGCATTGTTGTTCCTTTTTACAATATATTCACCCAGCTCCTGCTGCACAGTTGGATAATAATGAACTTGGGAAGGCAACTTAGTGCAAATGGAGTCATTCTTAGTCATTTCTCAAAGTGCAGTGCTTGCCCTTCTGCTCATCTGGAATCGATGATCACATAAATGAACCAAGTGTTGTTTTATTCCGAGAACAGAGCAAAACCATTTTTGTAACTTTTAACGCATATATTAATGTCGCTGCTATTCAACGTCTGTATTTGTGTATACTAGTGATGTACTACAAAATAAAATTATCTATCTATAAATAAAATTATCTATCTATAACTTGTCTCCTAGCAATGCACCAGTACTTGGCCAGCCGAAGAAAGCTGTAAGGTTATTTAGGCAAGTAAATAGCCTGCCACTCATGGGGGTGCAGGTACTTCAGGCAAGTATGGTTTCTGACCCAGAGAGCTGGCAGAAACTGCTGCCAATAAGGAAATGAAAGCTAAAGAATTACAGGACGTTGATTTTTATTTAAAATAGGACAAGAAGTCTTTACCAATCTCCCCTCCCTCCCCCATGACCCGCTCTGATTTAAGGCACTTTTCAGTGATGTTTTTTACTCACTTTGTAGACTCTGAAAATTTTTTCTGGATTGATTTAGGTTGCTGATTATGATAGATCCATAGTCCATAACCTGTCTTATGAAAAGCCATATAATGCCCCCTATAATGTTTTGTTAAACAAGCCTGAAATTCAGATTTTTAACAGGATTTCACATTAAAATTGATTTATTTAACTCTTTGAGCTATATAAAAATTAATTTGGATTTTTAACAGGATTTCACAATTAAAATTGATTTATTTAACTCTTTGAGCCATAATTAAATTAAAATCTCACTATTTTTGCTCAGTAATCACACTATTTTACAATTCATCAGCTTAACATGTTTGTACACCATCCTTGTGTGCCTCTGATGTGTAAAACCTTAATTCTGCAGCCTTAACAAGAAAAGGGAGGCTAAGTATTATTACATTTTCTGTTATACTTTTAATTTTTGAGACCATTGTGAGTAAGTTTATAACCCACCAGCATTGAAACCTTCAAATTTGAACCCGCCACCTTTTGCAAAATAGTTTAAAAGGCAGGGCCATCCAGCTGTTGAATGCCTCTGATGAAGTTCACAGCAAATGAAACCGGTCAGGCAAAACAAGTCTTGCAAGGGATAATTTGAAGGACAAGCCCTCTTGAACACTTTTGAGTAGTTATTAAATTGACACCACCTCTAGTTCAATGAGAGACTTGAGCCTTAGTTCGAGCATTAGTGCCACCACCATAATTGATTCAAACAGGCAAGCTAAGATACAAAGACTCAGTACGGACGCTGCTCCAACATTTATCAACAAAGCCAGTAAGCTGACATACTGGAAGATCTGTAATCTTTGTTGACAATGGAACACCTGCTCCTATTCCTACTGGAATGCACTGAACATGACCTAGTGCCAACAGGCTTATGCGTAAGTATACCCAAACTTTGTAGCTTCTACATGCACACCATAAAAGTTTGCCTACATAGATGTACTAGTCCAAGTAAGAGGGCTGATCATCCAAATCATGCTCGAACAGGTACAAAATAAATTTATCTCTACCATTACCCAACCTGGTGCTTTCAAAAATGACTTCACAGCACAAGCCAGCCCTAAACAAGTGGATTCTCTGGAACAGTCAACCAAGACCATAATATCCAGATACCAGAAATCACTGAACACGACGTATGAAAAAAGAGTCCTGTTTCTTCAAAACGAAAAGCAGAATAACAGCTGCTAAATGCTAGAGAATGACACATCAACACATAGTTCTAGATACAGACCAGCTAAGAGAGAATCTAAAAATAAACATTTCCGACAATGTCAACAGAATCAAAACCGCACAACAGAACATAGTGAGCACACCAATGGGTGCCACCAAAACTTAACAAACTTTGTAAACCGACTATGGCAACTATGTAACGCCAGCCAATTTAGCAATACAAACAACAATGCCAGTTACCCCAAGTTATCCAACTTATCCACCCATACACTGTCACAAGATGACAAAAACCAACATTCAAAGGGCCTAAATTTTTGCCCCACTCCACTTTGCAACAACAGGGACAATTCTCATTGGACAAAAAAATTGTTCTGGCATCTACGCCTCAAAATTTTCTTCCATGACAGTGACACAAACCAACACTCTTACCCTCTACAACAACAGTTAAACCATAATTTCTGACTCGTTAGTAAGTGGTTCCCTCCAACTGGCCAAGACCCATGCCTAGAAGCATTATATCGTAACACGAACTACCACTTTCTAACTAACCCAGATATGACTTTCAGAAAAGACAACCTCACCAGAGGACAGTGTGCAGCCCTTAAGGTACCAGCACTAAATAAAAACATAGTCATTAAGAGTTTTGACAAAGGGTCTGGTATCACTGTTATTGACTGAAAAGACCACACTAAGGAAGCCCATTGGAAACTAGATAACCATGTATTTTATGCCAAATCCACTGTTGATTTAATCCAACATCACAATGATATTATTTTAAATGCTCCAGATGAACTCCTCACCAAGAGCATTCATGCAGGCCTTATTAACAACAACTGCTGTACACCCCAACTTTACCTATTACTCATGATACAGAAAAAAAAAATAAAGGTCAAGTTCCAGGAAGGCCCATTATCCGTGGCAACGGTGGCCCATCAGAACAAATCAATACTAATGATTTACTACTGAAATTAGATAACTTCCTGAATTTACCAGATTACATCATACTATGCACCATGGATGTTGTTTCACTTTATACAAACATATCAAATCTTGAAGGACTGTAAGTCGTAGCCTGCTGCAACATATGTGCCCTGTAGAGTTTGCCAAACGGAAATACTGTGGTCTGACTAAACTAAGTTCTAAACTAAGTTCTAAGAACGCTGGCCACGGCAACACTTTTTGACAGAAATTGAAGAAAATCAATAGCTCCCATCTAGAAGTCACCCCAAGCAAGCATGCCAGGTTTCAAAGCAATCCGATCATAAATGTGCCCTGCAGGGTGTGCCAAAGGGAGATATTGTGGTCTGACTAAATTAAGTTCTAAGAACGTTGGCCGTGGCAACATTTTTTGACGGAAATTGAAGAAAATCGTTAGTTCCCATCTAGAGGTCACCCTAAACAAGCATACCAAGTTTCAAAGTGATCTGATCATAAATGCGACCTGTGAGGTGTGCCAAAGGAAATTGTGGACGTGCGTACTAACATACTAATGCCCGCCGACGGACAAGAAGTGATGGCAATAGCTCAGCTTGATTTTGTCAAGTTGAGCTAAAAATTGCTCCTCAAAGTTTATTATACTTTCTTTTTTTGACTCAGTATAATAGTACAGGACAGAAATCCATTGAGGGCATGGGACCATGGGGAGTAATGTTAGTTAATGTTATCTAAAAGCCAACTTATTTTCCAGTTTTGCAGTTACTTTTATTAAAGAAAACTAATAGGCATTTAGGCATCATGATTACAACAATGAAAACACTGTGCTAAACAAACGGCTATCCACCAATTATGGCCGGTTCTCCGCAGTCAACCAATGAGGAGAGAAATCTTTTAAGATCCCCTCACTACTTTCCCATAGACAGAACACCTCACTCAAGGATATACTAACCTGGGCCAAATTTCCCAGCCTTCATCAAATCAAAGGCAGAACAGTTACCAATCCTCGCACCTCATGTTACAAATTAAGCAGATCGATATGAATAAACTTCACAGAAGTATTTGGCTCAAGAGCACTATTATTTCCAAACATAACAAAGGACCTATTCAAACAAATTGTAAGACGAGAAACAGCATCTACCTAATTACCTGCAATTCTTATCAGAAACAATATGTTGGAGAAACCAAACAACACTTCCACATTTGAATCCGCAAACATATGGCAGACATTAACCATAAAAGTGATACCCACTTGTTCATAAACTTCAACCAAAACAATTACAATTTAGCAAACCCTGATAACTGCATTATACAGATCCTTTACTCCAACCTCGAACAACCCACACGGTATATCAATGTCAGAGAAGAGAAATCAATTTGATATTCACTCTCAGAACATTTCAACTACTCGCACTGAACAGAAATGACTTTCTGTTTATTAGTAAAATTTACAACTGAAGGTAACATAAAATTTAAAGGACAGTTCGAAACAGTATTCTTTCAAATTTTAACCCTTTACCCAATGCAGACTATATCAAAATTTATTATTTTAAATATCAATTTTTTTATTTTTTCAAAAACATTCAACAAAACCATATCATGTGACCTCCCCCCCCCCCCCCCCCCCCCCCCCCCCCCATTGGAACGAGCCAATGAAGGGTCACATCATATGGTTTTGTTGAAATATTTTGAAAAATTTAATTTTTTCAACTGCTCAATTTGCATATTACGTGGGCGGATGCGTGGGATTTGTTAGGTAAAGGGTTAACTGCAATAAATTTCTAACCACACTTCAAAGTATAGTGAAGTAGTATTTTAGTTTTGTTACACTAAAAATGAATTTTTTTCAGAAAATTTCCTATGCAGAGTTATAGGATATGTAAGAAGTTACTTTGGCATAATAATATGCCACAGGTTTATTGACAGTGTCATAAAAGCAGCATATAAACTATATTTTTCCAGCAAATAATAATAAGCACTAACTATAAAAATATTAAAAAATGTGTACCTGTTATATTTACATCTCGTCTGAACTACAACTGGCGTTAGTGGAGACACTTTAATTTTTGTAAATACCGGAAAGTACCACTTTTGTTTTGTTTTCAAGTTCACAACTGTGATATCTTTGATTCTCCTAAAATTGAATAATAAAATTTTTTGAGATTTTCACATGAAACATATAAACAATTTTTTACACATCTCTAAGAACAAAAATTTGATGTTTTAACATCATACAGAGATAAGGGTTTTTCACAGTTCAAATACTTTTGGGGGAAGAAAAATAAAACACTTCACAGGATTTTTCCAGACATTTTTCAAGCACTTTCCAGAACTTTGCATGAAATAATTTTGATCATCTCTGATGCTTGTATTCATGTCAGAATACTATTCCTCCACATGTGTTCTGGGCCAATACATGCAGGAATACCCTGGCTATATTTTACTAGATGAGTCCATGTCATGTCAATGCCTCCTATTCTAATGAAGAAAAGGTTGTACTGCACTTTGTCTTCATTTTATCTCTAGCTCAGCTGTTCTATGGGTTAAAACACTTGTTCAATAACCAACAATCCCACACAGCATTCAGTCTGTTGAAATCTACACTTGGCTAACAGAATGTTCTCCACTTTATTTATTCATCCATCAAAAATGGTGGCAGAAGATAAAAGGTTCACATTAAACATTAAGAATTCCATCATTTATTAATAGGGATGTAAGTGAGCAGGGTTGCAAAATCGGAAAACTTAAATCCCTGTATAACTGTGAAGAGCTTTTCTCTAGATGACCCAAAAACCCATCTGGATACAGGACGATTTTCATCTTATTTAAGATCAAAATTGTCCCAGGTGAAAGTCTAAATCGTTTAAACCTGGAGATTCAAATCATTCAGCCCTGAATCATGCAAAAAAGAAATGAATAGTTCGTCAAGGTTTGAATTGCCAGCATCCAAATCGAACCAGAGAAACCGTCTCTGGATTGCTAGCAATGAGTGTAAATAACATTCCAGGAAATATATACTTTTTATATACCTTGAATAAGAATCAATGATCTCACTAAAAGGCAAAATGAAAAACAGAACCTAGAAGACAAAAAGATGGGAATGATGAAAACTTACAACATTGTTTATTAATCATTGCATTTGTTGATTTGGTAGAAAGAAAAAACAATATCAAAGATATATTTTTTGAACAGCTTGTTAGTGGCCTAATATGGTGTACTATTTGTAAATTTATTTATGTTTAAGCTTACTTTTAGTATATATGGCTATATCAAGATCATAGCACAGGTATGATGTAAAGTACAGCCAATTGTTTATAGCTCACTTTTGAGGACTTCCAACTCACGTGTTGTTGACCAGATCCAATTTTACCAATAAAACAGAACTTGCTTGAAGCAGTAAAGAAGAATATAAGTTACATGGTATGTAGCTGCCTGATACATTTGTTATCAACCTACCTTACAGTTGTTTACTATAGGCTTGCATTACAGTGGAAGTCCCTAACTTGGAAAATATACTCTCTATTTTGATCTTTCCAAAGCAATTTGGGAAAGAAAAGTGGTGCAAAAGCACCAAGAAAAAATAAGCCAAAACTGGGTTGAGTGCTACCTGCGCACACCCTCTTGGGGGTCGATCTTCTCCTATTACAGATCCACAGCTTCCGGTGCCAGTGCACAGACGTGTAATCAATGACTCATTCTTTTTTCTTCGGCCATATCGGCCTCAGCCTTCCCTGACTTCAACTCGGCGAAGTCGGAAGGGGTTGCTGGCCGAACCCTCTGCTGTGGTCTCTCAGCCGGCGAGCCCATCAGCTTTTTCATTGGATTCAGATGATCATGGTGTGGTCACCATGGACTCTGTTGTGTTTCCGTCCATGCCCTCTGGTCATATGGTTTTGTGGGACCGACACATTTTGTGCAGCCTGGACCTTCTGTCCCTCAGAGGTCCGCAGCGACTCTCCTGAGTTCCCGAACTTCAGATCCTTGGGATATTTCATACCCCTATAAGCATCTGCATTCAGATGTTTCGGCTGCCACCTGTCGCCCCACGTCGGGTGTACTACAGGATTGTGAAACTTCGCTTGTTAAAAGGGTCAGGAGTGAAACTACTTTGCTGGATCGCTCCGTCGAACCCAGCTGACACATGCCGTGAGCTTAGGGAGGCCCTCTCCTTGCTCACGCAGGTTCTTTCCAAGAGCCTTCCTGTTGCCTCTAGCGAGGCTACTAGTGGTTTCCAGGCATCACCCAGGGATCAATGCCTCCCGGGATTAGAAGCAGGCCACTTTCTGATCCCCTGGTGTACCTACACCATGGGAGGCATTGGCTGGTTTTCCCTTGATGGGCTATGTGTCTTCCGACTCAGAGGATGGGTCAGACATACCTGATGTTGAGGGCCAACAGTCTTCTGACTGGCAACTCTTGACTTTGTGTTTGAGTTCCTTCTGAATCTCAAACCGTCAGACCAGCCGACAGTGTCAGCAGGCCACGATCATCGGAAGTGCGCCTACAGCCTGTGGAGCAATCTGCTTCTGGGTGCCTTCGACCATGCCAGTCGATACAGGTGGTTGAAGCATTTGCAGCTTTGGACTCTAAGCTGAGTTCCAAGGCTATGAAGACTTCGTCCTTCTCCGGGGCTGATACCTTTTTGCCTCCAGTGCATTATCGTTCCTACGATTCGGCCAATCTGTCAGTCTGCCAGACTTTGACGGTCTTGGATCAGGACTCCTCCTCCCTCGGGCTTTCCAAGCCGAAGTCGGTCGTTATTCCTATGGCTTCTCTGGAGTCCCTGTTGGGTTTATCGAGAGATGCTGGGCATGCTTTCTCTCTCAGATCACGTTGTCTCTGCTTTGGCTGCTTATCTGCCTCCAGATAAGTTTGAACAATGTCCAGGCTCCTTGGCGTGTGATTTCCAAGGCGCTCATGCATCTTACTCACACGCATGTCTGTAACACGGCTAACTTGGAATTAGTTCGCCAGGACACTGTGTTGGACACAAGATGTTCCCTTCCGGAGGGGCAGCACGCTATTCTTCGATCTGCTTCCTTGGCGTGTCCATGACTATTCCGTGGTTCCGTGGCATCAGTCCGGGATGACGTCCTGCGTCGTTCCTAAGATCAGCTGCTTATTTGCCAGCTTGATCAGTCTTCTGTTGGAGTTTGGGGGTCGTTCTAAGCCTAACAAATGCCCTTCTGCTTCCTCTGCGAAGCCAAGGGCTGATCCTCCTGCCATCTACTTCTTACGTTGTAAGAGTAAGCGTCGGCAGACCAGAGGGAGGACTCAGGATCCTTCATCTAGTAGAGGAGGTGGTTTCTCACCGGGGCTCGAAATGAAGGTCCTCACCTCGATTCGTCCCAAGTTGGAGGAAGAATATCAGAGTTCACAGAGCATTGGGCCACGATCACATCCGATCCTTGGGTGTTAGATGTTGTTCGGTACAGGCTGCGAATATCCTTCCGAAGGCAACCCATTCTGTCGAGAGTGCCTCTTCCAATACAAGTTCCTTCAGACGTTTCACATCAGGAATCTTTGATCAATCTCCTGTCAAAAGGGGTGATCAAGGTCGTCAGAACATTCATTCAGAGGGATTTTATTCCCGCCTGTTCTTGGTGCCAAAGAAGGACGGCCAACTCTGGCCGGTTATTGAACTGAGTATTCTGAACCAGTCTATCACTGCTCCCAAGTTCAGCATGGAGACTTTCAGGTTGGTTCGCCGCTCCATTCACCAGGAAGATTTTGCTTCCAGCATCAACCTGCGAGACGCTTTCTTTCAAGTTCCGATTCATCAGACATCACAAAGTATCTCAAGTTCGTTTTTCTGGGGTGAGAGTTTACCAGTTCAAGGCCATGCCTTTTGGCCTCAACCTGGCTCCTTGGGCTTTTGCCCGACTGATGTCGCATGTGATCGCCTTCCATCGCACACAGTCCAGGGAGACTACTTCGGCGTATCTGGATGATATCCTCCAGAGGCACTCCAATGCTGCTCTTCTGGAGTCAGATGTTGACACACTGTTAAGCCTGCTCACGTCACTAGAGTTCAGAGTCAACAAGGAGAGGTCGGACCTAGTCCCTTCTCAGTCATTTTGTCATCTGGGGATGGACTTCCGTACTCAGCTGAATACGGTGGCCGTTCCCCGGGCAAGGGCTGTGATTCTCTCCGCTTTCGCCCTGACTGTCCCAGTCCACGTCCGCAACAGTTGGAGTATTCTCCAGCTGCTCGGTCTCTGTGGTTCGGTGACAGATCTCATTCCTCCAGGTCAGCTGCATGTTCGAACCTTTATCCCAGGTGGATATGCATTTTCTCACATACAAGACAGCTTTTCTGATGGCTTTTGCCTCAGCCAGACGGATTAGTGAGCTTCACGCCCTCTCGGTTGAGCCAGCCTTTTTCAGGAACTCTGCCAGGTTGATCCAGCCTTTTTCAGGAACTCTGCCAACAGTGTTACTTTTACCACTGATTGCTCCTTTCTGGCCAAGAATCAGATACCAGAAACAACTCCCCCTATTATCTGTTATCAGGGCTCTTCCTTCGGCTGAGGGTAATCGCCCTTTACTCTGTCCGGTTCGTGCACTTTGCATTTATCACAGCCAGATGCAGTTCATTAGGAAAGGCAGGAAACGAATCTTTCTGTCTCTTATTCCTGGTCGACAGAAGATCTCTCCTCAATCCATTTCTCAATGGATTTGTCTTGCTATTCGAGCGGTCTACGCTCATCTAGCGACTGACGATTGTATTACCAATCGTATTTCTGCCCACGAGGTGCGTGCCTTGTCTACCTCCTGGGCTTATGCTAACACCGTCAAGTTATGATGTTATACAGGCATCCGACTGGAGAAATGCTTCTACTTTCTCCACCTTCTATATGCGTCAGTTGCAGGAGTAGTCTAAGGACCTTTTTTCTTTGGGCCCTCTTTCTTCTGCTCAGGCTGTTGTCTACCATAGCAATTAGGCTTCTTTCAAGGTCAGTTCCAGCCTGTGCTGTTTTACTCTCCTTTCTGTCTCTGCGTCACATAGAGCCATACGCCTCATCTCTCATTGTCTTTTATTAATGTTTGTGATGCTATGGTTTGATAGGTCAAGGGAACTCTTCTTCTGTCCACAGTTCCAGTGCAGTCGGGTTATGTGGCTCCCTCCTCCTATTGTCTATTCAGCCTGTAGTAAACAATTGTAAGGTAGGTTGATAAGAAATTTAAATTTTATAGTAAATTTTCTTTCTTATTATACCTACAATTGTTTACATGGAGGCCCTCCCATCTTCTTATTCGGGTAAGAATCCTTCCTCCCCGCTGATCACATAATTCCAATGTTGGCAGATTCAAGAGAATGAGTCATTGGTTACACATCTGGGCATTAGTACCGGAAGCCGTGGATCTGTACCAGGAGAAGAGCGTCCCCTACTGGGTATGCACTACTAGCACTCGACCCAGTTTTGGCTTATTTTTTCTTGGTGCTTTTGCACCACTTTTCTTTCCCAAATCGCTTGGGAAAGATCAAAATAGAGAGTATATTTTCCGAGTTAGGGACTTCCACCATAGTACAAGCCTGTAGTAAACAATTGTGGTAGGTATAACAAGAGCTGGACTGTCATCCGTTGCATACCCCCACGTGGTGTACCGCCCAGTGTGGGCATATCTATGACCAACAAATATTATAGAAAATAATGAAAGTTATGAACATTCTCGGACTCACACACGGACAGATGCACAGATGAATGGACGGACGCACAGATGGACGCATGTAATCCAGTATACCCCCCTCCCCTCCCCCCCCCCCCCCCATTTTCTTCCAAAGTTTTCAACAATTTCTAAGTCAAAAGGTATGGTAAATTATTTGGTGTTTGGAAGTTTTATGCGTATGCAATGAGGCAGAAGCCTTTGTCATAGGCAAACTGCATGCCATATTTCAATAAAATCTGATAACCCATACCTGAGATACAGGCTGAACAGACAAATAATGTCTATTTCCTACAATTTCTAAGTCAAAAAAGGGGGATAACTCTAAAAAGGAGAATGTGAGAAATATCGTTGAATCCTCTTTTTAAAGCCTATACCATAAGCAGTGTTCACAGCAAATTTCATTGCAATAGAACATTCTATACCCAATATACAGGCTGAACAGACAAAATTTGGCTTGGACGGACACAATTTCTAAGTGAACAAGTAATAAAAACAAGTAATAAAAAAAAATAATAATAAAAACAATAAAAAAAAAAAAATAACTAATGTGGGCATACCTATGACCAACAAATATTATAGAAAATAATAATTTCTAAAGTTAGGAAAGTTATGAATATTCTCAGATGGACTCGCACAGACGCACGTCCGTTCTTACACGTTCTTACTCGTGGGGTTTTTCCCATGTTAAACCCTAACCCCACAAGGTCAAAAAATTACCCCCACAGTGCAAAAATTAACCCCACAAGTGGCCACTGTACTAACCCAACCCCACAACTACCACTGACCCTAAATTGTAAACTCCACAATGTACCTCTGCTAAGCCCGGACACAGGGACGCATGTAATCCAGTATACCCCCATTTTCTTCGAAAGTGGGGGTATATAATAAGAAAGGAAATTTACTATACAAGAGGCCCCAGGGGGCCTTAGGGGCTCACCGAATGTTCCATACTGTTAAGACACAAATTTTATCAAAACCTATTCTTATGGTTCTACAGAGTAAATCTATACTCTCTGTGAAGCTAAAACATCAACAGGACTGAATGGGACAATGCTGCTGATCAAATATCAAAAGATTCTGCATGATGGTTCTGAAGAAGATTTTTAAAGAATTTTCCTTGAATTGCAAAAAGTAAACATTCACACCCCCATAGTGAGCCCCAATATTGATCAAAAGACTCAATTTGAACAAACGTGAATCCAACCCATACCAAGATGCTGCATACCAAATATCTAAAGATTCTGCCCACTGGTTCTGGTGAAGAAGATTGTTGAAGATTTTTTCTTAAACTGCACTAAGTAAAAATTCGCATCTCCATAGTGATCCCCAATATTGAACGGGGGATTCAATTTGAACAAACTTGAATCAGACCAATACCAAGATGCTGTATACCAAATATCAAAACATTCTGCCATCGGTTCCAGAAAAGAAGATTTTTAAAGAAATTTTCTTAAATTGCTCTAAGTAAAAATTCACACCCCTTTAGTGAGCCCACACACATCACATATCAAAACATTCCGACTGTTGGATATGAAGAAGAAGATTTTTAAAGAAAATTCCTCATTTCGATCTAAGTTACAATTCAAGCTCCCACAGTGAGCACAAATATGGACCTAGGGACATGGCTTGAACAAACTTGAATCTCACCCCCCTAAGGATGCTGCATACCAAATATCAAAACATTCCGAATGCTGGATCTGAAGAAGATTTTTAAAGAAAATTCCTCATTTTGAACTAACTTATAATTCGGGCTACCACAGTGAGATCCAAATATGGACCTAGGGACATGGCTTGAACAAACTTAAATCTCACCCCCCTAAGCATGCTGCATACCCAATATCAAAAGATTCTGCCTGCTGGATCTTGAGAAGAAGATTTTTAAAGAAATTCGCCTGAAATGCACCAAGTTCAAATTGGGCTCCTATACTGAGCCCAAATATGAACCAAGGGGGCCGATTTGAACAAACTTGAATCAGATCCACCCCACAATGTTGCATACCAAATATCAAAAGATTCTGCCTGCTGGATCTGGAGAAGATTTTTTAAGAAATTTGCCTGAAATGCACTAAGTTCGAATTCGAGCTTTTATAGTGAGTCCAAATATGAATCCAGGGGGCTGATTTGAACAAACTTGAATCAGATCCACCCCACAATGTTGCATACCAAATATCAAAAGATTCTGCCTGCTGGATCTGGAGAAGAAGATTTTTTTAAGAAATTTGCCTGAAATGCACCAAGTTTGAATTTGGGCTTCTATAGTGAGCCCAAATATGAATCCAGGGGGCCGATTTGAACAAACTTGAATCAGACCCACACCAAGATGCTGCATACCAAGTATCAAAAGATTCTGCCCACTGGTTCTGGAGAAGAAGATTTTTTAATAATTTTTCTATAATTCATACGGTGCTATCAGAGTTATGCCCCATACAGAGCCCCCAAAGGACGTGGCCATTTCATTTGAACACACATGAATTGCCATATAGTAATGAACATCCACATGAAGTTTCGTGAAAATCAGACCAGTGGTTTCAGAGAAGAAGTTGTTTGAAAAATGTTCACGTCGACGGACGACACAGACGACGACGGACGGCAAGTGATAAGTTAAGCTCCCTTCGGTGAGCTAAAAATTTAAATTTCCATACAAAATGATGAGATTTCATATCAGGTGAGACAAAGCCCACCTGATATGAACACTCTGAGCCTTGTATGGAAATGTATCAGCCAGCTACATGCAATGTAACATAATTATTATGTCAAAAGTCCTTGTAAATCAAGGGACTAATAAATTTTCACGAGCAACAAAGAAAGATCGGAAGTTTATTTTTTAGAAACCACTATGGACAGCACCACACAGAATCATCAACAATAACTGTCACTGGTATGCATCCATGGTCACAGTAAACAATCACCGCTGTTCGAAGTGCGATATTTGTTTACAAAATAAGAACTATCAAGTCAATCATATCTCAAATACCCTAACATGCATTTCATGTCATAACCACCTGAATAGGGTTAACAAAGTACTTATAAATATTCAAAAAATGACTTTTAATCTGTTGAGTAAAGTGTAAAGAAAATGTTCGCTTCAGCATAATCAATTGACACAGTGGTAAAAACAACAAAGAACTTTGGGGACTACAAATAATATTTTTTGTCCATTTTTTAAATATTTAATGTTTTAAATCAATAAATACAGTACCTTGAAAATATTTTTGGAACTTAAATTCTCTTATTTTGTTTAAATTCAAAATATGAAAATTCGAAGCGAGTGGAAATGCTTCAAAATAGTAATGGCAGCTACTCACCTGATATCAAATAATATCAGGAGAGTTATCTTATATGGCAGAACCCTTAGATGATATTCCAGAGTTCTGATTGGACAAACTAACTTTGAGGCATAATAATAGGGAATACATGGGGTCTGTAAATTCTATATTGGGGATGTAAAAAATATGCAGCCTGCAATATATATATTACAGCTACTTAGAATATGCAAAGCATCAACTCTACCCATCTACCTATTTTTCCATAGAAGACAGATGTGTACAATTTTATGTTTGTCCATTTGGGTTTAACATTATGCATGCTGCTTGCAGATATTCCTGCCCAAGAGAGAACAACTCTTGCCTCTAAAATAGGTATAATTTGAGCACTTTTAACAAAAGGTTCCCCCATAAATAGAAGTGACCGTTTCACTAATGATTTTTTGAGCAAACTTTTCAGGAATTTTCATCAAATCTAGTCGTGGTTACTTTACCGCAGGTAAAAATACTTAGTGGTTTAAGAGTTAGTTAACACTTTTTAAACATCCTGACTCATATCATGTCAGCCAATTTTACAGGTGGTGCAATCCTGAGTACCTGCAGAGTATCACCGAGCAATGGCAAATAAGTGTTGAACTTTCCAATTCACTATCCCTGCACAATCAGCAGTTTTCATTGGTAGACATGTTCGCCTATGGTACACATACCTTCAACTGATGATTAGAGCCCTGCTTGTGTCCGAAGAGTAAATTGTGGAGTCTGACAGTTACTCACCATTAGTGCTGTGCTGTATACCAAATTTTCTGTATGGTTTCGGTATTACAGGGATACCGAAAACCGGATCGAAACTAATTAAAAATATTGCTCATTTCGGTATTTATATTTTTCTGTGAAATTGACAAAAAGTAAACTCATCAAGGTGGATCGTAAACCCGTGGGCCGCATATTTTGATCGAACTGATAAGAAAACATGCAAATGTGAACTTTGTAAGCAACAGGTAGCAGCAGACGCTGCCGAATATGTCAGAGAAAGAAATTTAAACAAGAGGCTCCAAGGAGCCTTAATTGCTCACCGGTCAAAGTGGTTCAAAGAAGTATTTGGGGGTCACATTCAGTTAGACATGGTTCATCAACACAATAAAGGAATAAAGTCCTGAGAGACAAATTTTATGGAACTAGGGCCATGGCTTGAACAAACTTGAATCTTACCCCCCTAAGGATGTTGCATACCAAATATCAAAAGCATTCATCTTCTGGATCTGAAGAAGAAGATTTTTAAAGAAAATTCCTCATTTTGAACTAAGTTATCATTCAGGCTCCCACAGTGAGCCCAAATATGAACCCAGGGACTTGGCTTGAACAAACTTGAATCTCACACCCCTAAGGATGCTGCATGCCAAATATCAAAACATTCCGACTGCTGAATCTGAAGAAGATTTTTTAAGAAAATTCCTCATTTCGAACTAAGTTACAATTCAAGCTCCCATAGTGAGCCCAAATATGAACCTAGCGACATGGCTTGAACAAACTTGAATTTCACCCCCCTAAGGGTGCTGCATACCAAATATCAAAACATTCCGACTGCTAGATCTGAAGAAGATTTTTAAAGAAAATTCCTCATTTTGAACTAAGTTATCATTCGGGCTCCCACAGTGAGCCCAAATATGGACCTAGGGACATGGCTTGAACAAACTTGAATCTCACCCCCCTAAAGATACTGCATACCAAATATCAAAACATTCCGACTGCTGGATCTGAAGAAGAAGATTTGTGAAGAAAATTCCTCATTTTGAACTAAGTTATAATTTGGGCTACCACAGTGAGCCCAAATATGAACCCAGGGACTTGGCTTGAACAAACTTGAATCTCACCCCCCTAAGCAAGCTGCATACCAAATATCAAATGATTCTGCCTGCTGGATCTGGAGAAGAAGATTTTTTTAAGAAATTTGCCTGAAATGCACTAAGTTCGAATTCAAGCTTTTATAGTGAGCCTAAATATGAATCCAGGGGGGCCGATTTGAACAAACTTGAATCAGATCCACCCCACAATGTTGCATACCAAATATCAAAAGATTCTGCCTGCTGGATCTTGAGAAGAAGATTTTTTAAGAAATTTGCCTGAAATGCACTAAGTTCGAATTCGGGCTTCTATACTGAGCCCAAATATGAATCCAGGGGGTCGATTTGAACAAACTTGAATCAGATCCACCCCACAATGTTGCATACCAAATATCAAAAGATTCTGCCTGCTGAATCTTGAGAAGAAGATTTTTTAAGAAATTTGCCTGAAATGCACTAAGTTCGAATTCAGGCTTTTGTAGTGAGCCCAAATATGAATCCAGGGGGCCGATTTAAACAAACTTGAATCAGATCCACCCCACAATGTTGCATACCAAATATCAAAAGATTCTGCCTGCTGGATCTTGAGAAGAAGATTTTTTAAGAAATTTGCCTGAAATGCACTAAGTTCGAATTCGGCCTTCTATACTGAGCCCAAATATAAATCCAGGGGGTCGATTTGAACAAACTTGAATCAGACCCATACCAAGATGCTGCATACCAAGTATCAAAAGATTCTGCCCACTGGTTCCAGAGAAGAAGATTTTTTAATAATTTTTCTATAATTCATACGGTGCTATCAGAGTTATGCCCCCTATGGAGTCCCAAGTGGGCATGTCCAATTCATTTGAACAAACTTGAATTGACATATGGTAATAAACATCCATACCAAGTTTCGAGCAAATTGACCTAGCGGTTTCAGAGGAGAAGTCGTTTGAAAAATGTTCACGACGACAGACGACGGAACGACAAGTGATAAGTTGAGCTCCCTTCGGTGAGCTAAAAAGTTACAGTATAAAAACGAAAAATGTCAATTTGTTTACTTGGTACTTCCGTTTCTGAAGATGTCCGGCCCAGTCCCAGTGTTTCTTACATTTAGGGCTGGGCGGTTTATCGGTTTTTTGGTTCGGTTCATTTTTTTTTCAAAACTAAGACTGAACCGCCGCCACCTTAACAAAAACCCGAGACTTTCGGTTTCAACAAATTTCCTAGAACTGGTAAGTTTATGACCTCTCAGTCACTTGCTTTCCACACAACAAAGGCTAAAATGTAAGGCAAAGGTAAACGTTGTGCCATTTATGCTTACTTCGAGAGGACTGACAACAAATCTCCCCCCTCCCCCAACCCCCCCCAAAAAATAGTTGAAGCAAATTTGTTATATCTTAAACGATAGCTACAGAACCACCACCGGAAAGAATATGAAAAATTAAAAAGTCTTACCTTAGAATCCACACATGCAATTCAAGAATCGTTAAGTAAATTTAATGAACCGGGCACGGCCCCAGGCTCACTCATATTCGACCAAATAGGAGTTGCAAGTTACCTGACAATATATGGTGTAAAAGTAATATAAATTATCTTTGACCCCAAAGCATCTGCGTACGGCATGTAGTAAATTAGATTGGAGGTAAACATAAAATTTATTGAGTTTTAAAACCTCAAAGTTCACATGGGAAAAATGACAGGTAAGTTACGTTAATTAACCGACTTCTGGCACGTTCTCTGATGACACATGTTCAAAGATAACGCTGCACATTGGCAGCTCTGTTTTTTGTCAACAATGAAATGGTTAAATTAAAACAGTTAAATGGATGGCAGGTAACAATTGAAAAGTTTTTTTAAACTTATTGGGAATTGTTTGTATACTATTTAAACTTACTTTAAGGAATTATGCAGTACTGCAGGTCTATCAGGTATAATTAAACTCAAGTGTCAACTTAACGCTGCATTCCCAATACGCAGTTGTTATAATCAACACATGTTCTCCCATGTGTATTTTGTGTACAAAACAAATATTGCAAACTTCCAAATCCCATTATGCAGCCGTCTCCATTCACAAACATCAATCACCTGTCTTGACTGAGATGTAATCAACACAGGAATCAGCGAAGAGAGCGAAGTGAAGTTGGCAATATCTTCGCCTTGGCACTGCTCACTTCGCCCAATTTCTATGTTTGGGCAAAATCAAAGTCAAAAACGAACCCCAACAGCTGAAATTAGGAGAAATATTGTGAAAAGATTGGAGTGAGTGACAGGACGGGTGGGTAGCTGAGTGGTTGACAATTGGTTGGAAATAATCCACTGGTATTGACAATTCAGTACATTTAGAACTTGACATACAAATGGTAATACTGCTTGTGGTTAATGCTTCTTGGCGATTTTGTATAGCATTTCTTTCAAGTCAGCATTGCTATTTTAAGTTGCAGATACTTTTAACAACTGATCATTTTATTAAAGTACAAGCCCCCAAACTTTAATACCTGATCAGTTGCTTTATATTCTTTTAAATAAATAATTTATACTGCACCAGTGCACAATGGAAAAACGTGATTGACCTAAATTTTAAGATACATTAAAAAACAATATACGGAAGCCAACAGGTGACATCAGATTTAGCATTATCCAAGTTTATTTGATCGATCGAAGCACAGCAAATGCTTTGAAAATGGTTTGCTGCTGTTAGTCAATTGATTTGCACATTTTTTCTCATGAAAAATGAAAATGTACCTGAATTTATCATGGAAAAACGTGGATTCTCTGGAATTTTCAGAAACGTGTATGAAGCCACGAACCAGAAGTGAAATTAGTGGACTGGTAGAGTAATTCCACTCAAAATACCCTATAATTACAACTAGATGAATGTTATAAAACATATTTTACATGTTTTTCAAGGATGAACCCAAACAATGATAGGTGGATGACACCATGTCATTGAAGCATTACAAGATTGGCAATGATTGCACATTGTTTTCACAACTGGGATTATTATAGAGAGATTAATTACAGTTGCCTTACTTCAATTTACTTGAGTGGATATAGAACACTGCATTCACTGGACAGTGGACATTAATCTTGTTGCCACTTTGAAAGATAAGGAGGGAAGGACTGACCAAGGGTGTTACTACTAGTGAAAACTTACTGAAACGCCTTAATTGAAGGTGAGGAACATATGTTTCTTCTACCTGATTCATTTGGGGAGGGGCATGATATGAAGGACATAGAAGCCAACTGATTACTTGGCAAGTTATTTAATGAATTACTCGATTCAGTGTGATGATTCACACTGAAACGAGTGATTCATTAAATAACTTGCTAGACTAATTATCGCAGATGAATCCTTGTCAAACTCATCAGATGTCAGGGCTGAACCTGTTAAGTTACTGTGGGGTTGAATGTTGGGAAATTTGGTCAGTTTGCGACTACTTTCAGTGTTCTGTGCATATAGCGAATATTGTATTGAAACCGAGGTATTTAGCAGAAAAATACCGATACGGAACCTGAAATTTCAATACTGCACCTCTCTACTCCACTGATTGGAGGCTGTTGCCAGGTACTCTGATTTCCTTCACATGTAAAATTGTCTGACATGATATAACCCAGGTTATTGTATATGTTGTTAAACCCTAATAAACAAACATAATGAAAGTGTCAATGACACTGTAGCTTAACTTAAGACATGTACATGTACAGTATGTGACACAGCAATGGCAAACATCTAGGTAATGACCTGATAACAAAGGTACATATAAAGTATTGTAACGGTCTGTACATAAATACTGACCGTAGCCTGTAACAAATGTATAGGTAAAGTATTGTAAAGGTGGGTGACAGTCAGATGCTAAACTAGAAAAGAAATCTTTGAGTCCCAGAGTGGGTCTGACTGAACCCCAAAATATTTGTTCTCATAGCACAGTGATAACAAAGGCACCCCAAAACACACTCGTTCGTGTCCCAAGGTGAAAACAAAGGTACCCAAGAAGTTTCGTGAAGATCAGTTCATAAATACGAGCTGTATAGAAGTTGTGACAAAAAATTGATTGGACCTAATTTCGGTACAAAATGGCCACTGGCAGCCATCTTGAATTTTGGACCGCACCCAGAAACACTCATTCTCGTCCAAAGGTGATAACAAAGGTACCCAAGAAGTTTCGTGAAGATCGGTTCATAAATACAGCCTCTAGCCCGAGCTGTATTGACATGTGCACTTACGGTGTATAAGTAGCACTGAATAAATCAAAGTTCATCTAATTTGCATAATTTCTGCACGAGAAAAAAACCCGTATTATATGTGATGTATTCCATGTTACTAAACATTCATACAAAAATTTATTTAAATCAGAACTTTCAAACAGAAGTTCTGTACAAAAGACTGATTGCACTAAGTTTGGTACAAAATGGCTGCTGGTGGCCATCTTGAATTTTGGACCACACCCCAAAACACTCGTTCTCATCCCACGGTGATAACAAGGGTACCCAAGAAGTTTCGTAAAGATTGGTTCATAAATACGGCCTCCAGCCTGAGCCGTATAGAAGTTGTGTACAAAAAACTGATTAGACCTAATTTCGGTACAAAATAACCACTGGCAGCCATCTTGAATTTTGGACCGCACCCAGAAACACTCGTTCTCGTCCCAAGGTGATAACAAAGGTACACAAGACGTTTCGTGAAGATTGGTTCATAAATACAGACTCTAGCCCGAGCCGTATTGACATGTACTTATTGTGTGTAAGTAGCACTGAAAAAATCAAAGTTCATCTAATTTGCATAATTTCTGCACAAGAATAACACCCATACTATATGTGATGTATCCCATGGTACTAAACATTCATACAAAAAATTATTCAAATCAGAGCTTTCATGTGGAAGTTCTGCGCAAAAATCTGACTGCCCCTAATTTTGAACAAAATGGCTGCCAGTGGCCATCTGGAATTTCAGACTGGACCCAAACACACTCGTTCTCGTCCCACGGTGATAACAAAGGTACCCAAGAAGTTTCGTAAAGATCAGTTCATAAATGCGGCCTCTAGCCCGAGCCGTATTGGCATTTGCACTGACAGTGCTGAAAGTAACACTAAATAAATCAAAGTTAGTCTAATTTGCATAATTTAAGCACGAGAAAAAAACCCATATGATATGTAATGTATCTCATGGTATTAAACATTCATACAAAAAATTATTCAAATCAGAGCTTTCATATGGAAGTTCTGTACAAAAAACAGATTTCTTCATCGTCGATACAAAATGGCGGCTGGCAGCCATCTTGAATTTCAGACTGCACCCAAAAACACTCGTTCTCGTCCCACAGTCATAACAAAGGTACCCAAGAAGTTTCGTAAAGATCGGTTCATAAATATGGCCTCTAGACCGAGCCATATCCAATTGTTGACGTCCGGACAGATGGACGACGGGCCATGACAAAAGCTGAAATTTGGCTTCGCCAAAGTTGAGATAAAAATGTATACGTTTTACAAATAAGTACAAATGTGTCAATGAGTGAGAGTGATCCTCTGAAAACTGTTAGTATACTCCAACTCTGAAAGGTTTTGCTCAGTCAAAAATTCATCCAAAGAAGTTCTGTGGTCTGATGAAGAACTCTGACTACTAGTGTATTTTATCCATTACGCCTATAAATGGGTTGGTTACCCATTCATTACAATAAATATCATACCACTTGGAAATTCTTGTTTTCTTGAATGAAAATGCCACTGCACTGATATCACCAAGATTTTCTGAAGAAAAAAAACCCCAAATAAGCAATAGTATCAAAATCAAAATGAAAAGTATCATCATAATAGTCTTCAACACATAGTCCAGACCCTGAATGAGGTAGGTATCACCGGAAGATGGAGAAATTCCCATGCACTTTTTCTGATACCCTGGTGCCTAGGGACTCTGGAAAAATAAGGTATCACATCGAAAGCTGTGGATAAATTATTTTTTTCGACATTTTTATGTATTTTGGGACCAGGAAAACCCTACAAATTGCGAATAGGCACACAGGTCAAAATTTTCCACTAAATTGCATGGTATTGTCTGTTTTGGGATACTACTGAACTACTTGTAGGTCACAACTGAGAATAAACTGGACATATTTAGGATTATCTGTGATTTTTTCCAAAATATTGAAAAAAATGGCCATTTTTGACCTAATGTTTCCAAAAAAAATCTCCCAAATATCTTCACAAAGACAATACCTGCGGTACCATGGTGACAAAATATGATTTAGAAATTGCGAAATACATTGTGGATCAGATTAGATCATTTAAGCCATCATAGCTTATCTACAATCAGCACAGTGGTGAAAAACTTAACCCTACCCCCAAAATCTCAATTCGAAAGGAAAAATGACAAAAATTAGTACATCGGCGACAGTAAGTAATTGTTTCACAAAACTAGCTTTCAACTGAACCTTTTCAAATGCAAACAGTCTGCTGTTCCATTACAGCATATAATACACAGTAATCAGTCTTATCTATAGAATTTTTTGTCTTAAAGCAGGATAAAATTGGAAAATTTGGTTTAATTTCCTGTTTACCGTTTTAACAGGTAATTCCACACATCTTTGAAAATGAACCACTGTCAATATTTTGTTTCCATTTGTGGTTTCTAAAACACCTACAAATACTTTACAGATGCTACTCTACTTTCAGTTGTTATAATTCATTTCTAATCTGGGTCATAATGAAGTACTTAACTCTACCCCAATGTTTAATTCCACCTATAGCTAAATTATGCATACTCCAAATTCCTTTATAAATGAGTATATGTTAGCTACTGTTAAACATATAGTCATATACCATGTAGACTATTTATCTGCTTTTATCATCAGCATAACTCATTTAAAAACATAAAAACAAAAGTCTTTAGTCCCATTCAACAAATTTATTAACTGTTTTCCATGGTTATACCATGTTAATTGTGTATCCAGATTTTGGCGAGTTTAAATTATATAAAGTAATTACCAGCTTTATGTATAAGTAAACTGATCCTCTTAATCCACCTTGAATCAACACATTACAATCATTGTTTGTGAATAATCATTCATTGGTTCTGTGTGTAAACATTTTGCTACCCGAGTAACATATTATCCTAAGAGACACCCTAAAGTGATGTCTCTTAGAATAACATGGAACTCAGGTTGCGCTGAGTTAGATCTGATTTTGATTGCAATTTCTATGTCTCTTCCTCACTGTCACTACTGCCATAACTATACTCTTCCTGTTCATCGGAAAGTAGAATGTCTTCTACCTCTTCAGGAAATATGATTTGGGGTAGCTGAGGTTCTTTATCTTGTGTCCATCCATGTTCAGTGGTATCTGGGATATTTATGTGTGATTCACTTGCTAATCTCCACAGCCTTGCAATTAAATTTGCCCTTTTACAATGTAACACCAGTGTCTCTTTACAAGGCAGTAGAATAGAAAGGTCAACAACTTTTTTCTGGTTTTTAAATTTCCTACTGAAAATTTCCCACCTTGCTTCATTGACATCATTAAGTTTTCCCAGTCCAAACAAACAACACACATATTTCTCCAGATCACTCAATGTACTTTCATCAAGAATCCATTTTTCACCCAGTCGTGCCATTGTTTTCATAAGGCTGTTTCGTTTGTCTAGTACTTTCCAGCACAATTTCTTCCCCTTTCTGAACATTGATGAGATGTAGTCATTCCCCGAGAATGCATGGAACCCTGTCAAAGCATCTTTTTGTAACTCACTCATTTCTATATCACTAACTCTAACCACATATCTACTTTTTCCTTTATTTGAATCTATATACACCCTGTTGCCATCTTCTATGAAATGTGACAATATTAGAAGGATAAGCGCCAAAATGCCTTAACTGGCCACTTTTTTAAAAATTAGCCTCGTTCTGAAATGCAAGATAATACCTGCAGGAAAAACATTTTTACTCCAAAATATACAGTCTCCCTTGTTCAATTTAATTGCAAGGCTGTGAAGATTAGAAAGTGAATCACACATAACTATCCCAGATATCACTGAACATGGATGGACCCAAGATAAAGAACCTCAGCTACCCCAAATCATATTTCCTGAAGAGGTAGAAGACATTCTACTTTCCGATGAGCAGGAAGAGTATAGTGATGCAGTGAGGAAGAGACATAGAAACTGCAATCAAATCAGATCTAACTCATCGCTACCTGAGTTCCATGTTATTCTAAGAGACATCACTTTAGGGTGTCTCTTGGGATAATATGGTACTCGGGTAGCAAAATGTTTACACACAGAACCAATGAATGATTATTCACAAACAATGATTGTAATGTGTTGATTCAAGGTGGATTAAGACGATCAGTTTACTTATACATGAAGCTGGTAATTACTTTATATAATTTAAGCTCGCCAAAATCTGGATACACAATTAACATGGTATAACCACGGAAAACAGTTAATAAATTTGTTGAATGGGACTAAAGACTTTGTTTTTAAATGAGTTATGCTGATGATAAAAGCAGATAAATAGTCTACATGGTATATGACTATATGTTTAACAGTAGCTAACATATACTCATTTATAAAGGAATTTGGAGTATGCATAATTTAACTATAGGTGGAATTAAACATTGGGGTAGAGTTAAGTACTTCATTATGACCCAGATTAGAGATGAATTATAACAACTGAAAGTAGAGTAGCATCTGTAGAGTATTTGTGGGTGGTTTAGAAACCACGTATGGAGACAAAATATTGACAGTGGTTCATTTTCAAAGATGTGTGGAATTACCTGTTAAAACGGTAAACAGGAAATTAAACCAAATTTTCCAATTTTATCCTGCTATAAGACAAAAAATTCTATAGATAAGACTGATTACTGTGTATTATATGCTGTAATGGAACAGCAGACTGTTTGCATTTGAAAAGGTTCAGTTGAAAGCTAGTTTTGTGAAACAATTACTTACTGTCGCTGATGTACTAATTTTTGTCATTTTTCCTTTCAAATTGAGATTTTGGGGGTAGGGTTAAGTTTTTCACCACTGTGCTAATTGTAGATAAGCTATGATGGCTTAAATGATCTAATTTGATGCACAATGTATTTGCGCAATTTTTAAATCATATTTTGTCACCATGGTACTGCAGGTATTGTCTTTGTGAGGATATTTGGGAGATTTTTTTTTTAAAAATTAGGTCGAAAATGGCCATTTTTTTCAATATTTTGGAAAAAAATCACAGATAATCCTAAATATTTCCAGTTTATTCTCAGTTAAGACCTACAAGTAGTTCAGTAGTATCCCAAAACAGACAATGCCATGTGATTTAGTGGAAAATTTTGACCTGCGTGCCTATTCGCCATTTTTAGGGTTTTTCTGGTCCCAAAATACATAAAAATGTCGAAAAAAATAATTTATCCACAGCTTTCGCTGTGATACCTCATTTTTCCAGAGTCCCTAGGCACCAGGGTATCAGAAAAAGTGCATGAGAATTTCTCCATCTTCCGGTGATACCTACCTCATTCAGGGGCTGGACTGACAGAACAAGTTCTTTAACATAATAAAATGATGAATTTTATGATCCAATTTGTATATATTATCTTCCATAAAAAAACGACTGGTCTCAGAGGCATTTATGGTAGCCTGTTGGCTTTCTCCTATATATACCGGTACCATTAGCTTGGGCAGGTAGAGGTGGTGGGTAGGTTTACTTTTTTTTTCATTGTTACCTCGTGGCAGGTAGGTGTGTCAGGTAGGTGTGTCAGGTACATGTGGCAGGCAGATGTAGCAGGCAGATTTGCACCGGTTAGATGTGTGGGTTTCATATGTAATAATTTTTATTTCTGTGCAACTATATGTTGCTTTTTCTGTTTTCCAGATTCAGCCAAAGGTACAAAAAAAACTTATGAAAAATAGCAAGAAAAAGTTCAAAAACTTATCTTGACATTGTTATTACCTACTACCTAGTACATGCAATAATTACTTGATTCTAATGACATTCAACAGTGAGTGGAAGCCTTGATTTCTTAAAATGGCTAAGATGGAAAAATGGACAAAATATATTTGTAAAGTTAACCCTTCAACAAACTCTTCTAAGATAGAACAAGAAGAATGTTACAAAGGTAACACATGCCCCCCCCCCCCCCCCCCCACTCTTGTGACCTTCACCTTGCAGATGTGGCGGAAACTATTATACACAACACACCTTCTGACTGTCCTTAACATTTGTAAAAAGTTTAACAATTGTACTATGATTTGTTTCTGAGTTATGGCTGAGACACGAATATTGACCGATTTTTAGTGTGACCTTGAAATGTGACCTTGACCTTGAAGGTACGAGCCCGGCTATGGTGTGTGACACATCCTCCCATGGTCCTTTACAATTGTGTGAAGTTTGATGACTGTGGCCCTAACTGTGTTCAGTGTGACCTTGAAATGTGACCTTGATCTTACGGACCTGGCTGTGATGCGTGACACATCCACCTGTTGTCCTTTATAATTGAGTGATGTTAGATGATTGTAGCCTTAATAGTTTTGGAGTCATGCTTGAGACACGATTTGTGACCCTGAACATATGAAGGTCAATTGTGACCTCCACCTCGCAGATGCAGCGGAAAGTATTATACGCGACACACCTTCTGACTGTCCTTAACATTTGTAAAAAGTTTAACAATTGTACTATGATTCGTTTCTCAGTTATGGCTGAGACTCGAATATTGACCAATTTTTAGTGTGACCCTGAAATGTGACCTTGACCTTGAAGGTACGAATCTGGCTATGGTGTGTGACACATCTTCCCATGGTCCTTTATAATTGTGTGAAGTTTGATGACTGTGGCCATAACCGTTTTCGAGTTATTGGCTCGGACACGCACATACACACACACACACACGGACGGATGGACAGACAGACAGACACACGCACACTTCAATCACTATATGCCACCCAACCTCAGTCGGGAGCATAAAAATATATTTGTAAAAGTTAACCTTTCAACAAACTCTTCTAAGATGGAAAAAATATATTTGTAAAGTTAACCCTTCAACAAACTATTCTAAGATGGAAAAATATATTTGTAAAGTTAACCCTTCAACAAACTCTCCTAAGATGGAAAAATATATTTGTAAAGTTAACCCTTCAACAAACTCTTCTAAGATGGAAAAATGGGCAAATATATTTGCAAGATTAACCCTTTTTAACTCACTAGAAATTTGAATGAGGTGTTAAAAGAATTTTTACTTTTTCATTTTTCCTCCAAAGCTTGTAATCTTTCATAAGAAAGCACTCACAAATAAATTTTTAACTCACATAAAAGTGAAAGTCAAGGTGAGCTATTGCCATCACTTGGCATCTGTTACTTTGCATACCTGTCTTCTTCTTTGAAACCACTGAACCAAACCCAACTAAACTTGGCTTAATTATCTTTGGGGGATAACTTCCAAATTTGTTCAATAGAAGTAACTAAGCCCAATGGGCTGGGTGCAATGCCTGAAGAACCCTAAATTAAAAAACTTCTCATAACCCACCAGTCACAATGCTTTGAAATTTGGTATGCAGCTTCCTTATACATGTATGCTCAAGATTCAAGTTTATTCAAAGAAAGTTTCTCGGGCAATATTTGAGCTTGTGCTGGGAGAGGTAATATTTTTGACCTCGCCCCAAATTTACATTTTCCCAAACCAGTGGGCCAACTGGGATCAACTTTGGCTTATAGTAGTAGTAAGGGCCATGTACTTGATTTATGCCCAAAAATGTTTTTACACCCCTGTGGGAACCCCAGGAGCTCAAAAATAGAAAAAAATAGAATGCCCATATTTCTCAAACTCTATAGAACAAAGAATTGTTAAAAATATCATCCTTGGGACCAGTAGAAAAGAATGGGCCACAAAAATATCAATCGGGCACCAAAAATATCAATTGGTTGCATCTTGGGGTACCATGTGGTGTAATTGAAAAGTGATGAGTCAGCACTTTTCAAAAATGAAAAAAATAAAATTCTCCATAACTCCTGATCAGAATCTTTCGATATTTGGAAAACATCCTTTATGTTTATGCAGATCAAGTCCTTGGTTTCTTATTTGGGCTCCTTATTGGAGACTGAATTTTAACTTAGTGAAATATTCCTGAGTAACATTTTTTAAAAATCTTCTCCAGATCCACCAGTCAGACTCATTTGATATTTGCTATACAACATCCTTATGGGAGTCAAACTTAACTAATTCAAATCAGGTCTATGGGTTCTTATTTAGTTTTTCCAATACATGTAACTGAAATGTAATGTAACAGACAAAAATTAGTGAGTAATATTCTATTACTTTTCCGTAACATTACATTTCATTACAATTCAGATACTAAAAATGTATAATCTTTATCTCTGTGATCGGAATATGTTACATAAAACTAGATGCAAAGTGATGTGGGCCATCACTGTGGGCCCTGCATTTGAAACGGTTTGAAATTCTACCAGTATACAGTACAATAAAACCTTCCTTGAGAGACCACCAGTCTTGGGAGGCTAGTGAAACAATGTACCAAATAGCTGTTTGGGTTCCTGGGTATTTATATAATTATTATACAGCTCCCCGACAGTATCCCATACAATATCTTCAGGCTTATTGTAAATGGAACACCCTCACCAAAAAGTTGTTAACCAGTAGATGCCTGCATTCATGTACAGCAAAACAGGTCAGAATTCTTTGTAAGTCTAAACATTAATGTTGTGTTGCTCTGAAGTAGTTGCGGCCTTTATTGACAAGTATAGACTAGTTCCGGCAGTTTCAATTTGATGCTAGTCCTGGAGGTAGTGCCTTTGTAGGTCTTCAGGCAAGTATAGTTCACTAATGTTGAAACGATTAGTCGACTAGTCGAAGTTGATTCGATTTTCAGAAAAATCGACTCTGAAATCTGCCAGTCGACTAGTCGGGAAACTCAAAGATGAAGTCGTAAAATGCCAATACTGGGGGTTAATGATTACAAACATCAGACGTTTCTGCTTCGTGGTGGACCTATTTTAAATTGTACTGAGAAGTGGATATCAATGCAATCATTGTCGTTTGTTGATGCCGATAATGTTACAACTTAAAATTATTTCAGCAGCATTACAATCACTGATTTCACCTAACCTAATCACTGGCATGCATTGAAGAAAAATACTTTGATGTACAACTTCAAAGATGCCATTACCCACACTTTTTAATTGATTGCCGGTTTTGGCCGTTACGTCAGGTAAAGGGTTAGGGCACGCTAAGTCCTTTCTCCTATCATTCGTCCGCAGTACGCTGCACTCCACACAACAGTCAGTTGAAGCGCCGTAACTCTGCAGTTTCTGCAGAGTTCCCATACTTAAACTGACTCTTATACATGCATATAAGTGAATCTTCTTTGAGCCAATTGCCCTGTCCTCCTCAAAGATAAATCAATGCCATAGCTCCATATTCTATGATATTACTGTACTGGTTTGGGTGCGAGCTGGCGAAGACCGGATACGAAGGTGAGGAAACTGTCCATCACAAAATTTGACCCGGGCGTTTTTAATTAATTGCACCGGGTGAATGGCGGCACACTTCAAACATTTTACAAATTCACGAAATTTCTGTTTTAACATCATTGGGTACTTTTTCCACTGTACGGACAGACTAGGAGGCAGGCTCTTCCCAGGTATCCTAATTTTTTATTGAATGGTTAAAGCTATAATATGCAAAACGTTTTAAAAAACTCAAAATACAAAAAAGAGAACATCTACTTTCATGACTTTGACAAGGAAACTTTATCAAACACCTGTCAAATGAAAGGGTTATCAACTTACATGTAACAGTCTTTTATCACCTAATTTACTGAGACAATTATGTTTTCAACAGAAAAGCTGACTAGTCGATTTTGAATTGATTACTCCCGTCGACTAGTCGACTTTGAAAAATAGGTAATCGTTTCAACACTATAGTTTACCACTCTGGTAGTTTGAGCGAGTTTAATAGCAGTCCTCATTGGCAAGTATAGTTTGCCAATGGCTCCATGAGGAGTAAAGATGAAACCCTAGCATCAATGCCACCCAGGGAGTGGCCTTGGCATAGTGTCCATAATGGTTGCAAAAAAGGACTGGAAAAAACTCCTGTAGTAGTTTTGAAGGCCAAGGGTTATCCATCAATCCTTCAGGGGGGTTGAAATGCTGTGTCGAAACTTACCCCTTCCACCACTCCATGAAAATAGTTGAAATAATCAGTATAGTTGTGGATTAAGTGTACCTCAGTTTGTAGGTAGAATTTCTTTAGTGGATTGAGTTGGTCGGAGCAGGGTCAATCGCAGCAGCACCCACCAACAATGATGCTGGCATCTGAACTTGGGGACCGCAATGAACATATACTTGTGCTGCATGATGATATTCACCTGTCCATAACCACATTGGGTCATTCTGTGAGTGTGCCTGTCGTTCTGTAGTAGTGATGTCAGTATGTAAGTGAGTTGATGTGATATAGTTGAGAGTTTAATGAGTTGATCTGACTAGGGTCAAGTTACTAGCATCCGGTTGGGGTGCTCGGTGAACTGATTTTATGCAGCATGCAGTTTTGCCTATCCATATCCACTCGTGCTAGCATATACTGGTATGTGTTTGTTTGCTGAGAACCAGAGCCTTATGCTGTATGCATCCATAAAAACATGGGCTGAAATAACACTAAAATCACTTGAGTGTTTTTTTTTTGTTTTGTTTTGTTGGGGTTTAACCTTGTGTCAGACAGTTTTATGGGTGGAGGAAACCTGAGTACCCGGAGAGAACCACCGAGCTGAGGTGAGCAACTGTCAGACTCCCGAACTCCATACAAGCAGGTTTAGCATTGGCTGAAGACAAGTGCACCATTAGTGTGCAGTAGGTCAGAGTACACGGCACCACCATTCCCTCACGTAGGCAATCAGAATTAAGTGCTTTGTCCAAGAGCACACTGCAGTTACTCCTGGTGGGGACCGAACCATGGACCTTTCAGTTTGAAGTCCAGTGCCATAACCACTGAGGCACCACTCCCCCAAATCAGCAGAGTACTACATGTACCAGCTTTACATCAACAGAGAAGAACCACTTCAGGCATCTAGGTGTTAATTGCAGGGATTCTTCTGCCCTCTTTGGGAAATGGTCTGGCAAATGGGAGCTTTGCAGCATGAAAACTCCAATTGGGAATTGTTTTGGAGGAGAACAAACTCACAAAGAATAAGAAATACTACCTTCAGAATGAACAGAGAACATTTTGACAATCTGCATTGTGCAGCATTGCAGTTGTTTTAAGCCAAGATTTGCCAAGAAACAATGGCAAGGTTCTTAGAATGGAACTTACATCTAGAAAGTGCCTCTTCAGACACCAGTTTTGTTTCAGTTAAAAGTGTTCAAAATCGGAATTTGGCATTTAAGGATTCAAGAACTTGTTGTTTGCCCTTGAAATCAGATACTAGGTTAGGTTGTAAACATTGGTTTTTAGATTTCTGAGGGCTTATGACCACTAAGTTCAGGATACCAAACGTGAATTACATTTTTGTTTGAAAGGGGAATGAGATTGGAAAATATTGGTTTGAAATGGGAAAAACCATGCTGGAAGGCCTTTGGGAAAGGGGCCCATATTTGGTCCCTGTAGACACCTAAAAAAATCCTTGAATTGTCAAAGGATTCCATTAAAGTGCACCTAAAAATTAAAACCTACTTACCTTTACACTGTACCAGAAAGATATCTCTACATCCTCTCTGTAAAATTGTTCTCTCAAAGCGGTTAGTTTCAAGTTCCACATTACAACACTGAAATGCACCTCTCAACTCCATATTAACCTGAATACCCTTGTTTATAGATGAACCTATATTGAAAAGATATATACTGTAACACGGGGATACTTTGGCCCACATTTTTAATTCATTTTAACATATTCCTTAACTGAACAAATTTACCGCCCAATAAATTCTGCGAAAATGTACGCACAGTTTGATTACACACAATCACATATATGCTTGGTGGATAATATTAACAGAATATAATTTTTTTTTTTGTTTCATGGGTGGCCAAAGTTACCCCATAGGGTGGGGGAACTTTGCCCACCCACTAATTTTCTAAGGATTGTCAATGTTTGAAGTTTTAAGGGGATACATTGTCCGGTGTTTATATTTTTAAAAAATATATGAACATAATTAACTCTCAAAAAACATTTTATTTTTAGAAAATTGAAGTATTGTATTAAAATACCGTGGGGTTCATCATTTTCTGACTCGTACAAAAAAGAACTGTTCAATAAAAGAGTCAAGCACCAAATGCTTATACACCCCAGCATTCACATAGTTTTTTAGTTTCTATTTTAAACACACCCCTGTCATTGTAAGGTATAATGGATGCATCTGGGACTTTTTCTACCACATCACAAAACGGATATAACAGTTTGTCCTTTTTACATGGCCATCGCCATCCGATTTTCTCACACTTTTGCATGACATTTACCTCAATACCATTTTCTCCACATTCTTCTACTCTTCCTGGAAACAATGATCCTTCATACTCTACTATCACCCAGTCATTAAGTGTAAAATCTGAAGCAGTAAATATTTTCTCACTATCAACACATACATCTGTTTCTTCTAAATCTGTTTCTTCTTCATCATTTTCAATCATTTTTTTTATTTCTTGTTCATCATCCTCACTTTCATTTGATTCTTCATCTGAAATGTCCATTATGTCAGCCATAGCCATATTTTTAGTTTTTAGTTTTGTTTTTGCATTCACAGATACTTTGTTTTTTACAGTCTTTTCTTTCTTACTTCCAGTGTTTGATGCATCGGCATTAGTCTCACACTCATTAAGATCCTCAGCCGAAATACTTTTTCCAGCCTCAACACTCAATTTCTTTCTTTTCTGTCGCGGCTCCTTGGCTACATCAGTCCTCAAATCAATATTTATATTTATTTATTTATTGGTGTTTAAGGTCACATACTTATGCACAATGGCTAATCGTGACCGTGACAGCTTTACGGGTGGAGGAAGCCAGAGTACCCGGAGAGAACCACCAAGCAACGATGAGCAGCTGTCAGCTCTCCAACATCGTAACTCTGAACTCTGCACCGCAGCACAGGCAGGGGTAGATTGGTTGAAGAGATGCGCACCATCGACGTGCAGTACGCCTCAGTACACAGCGTCATCGTGCCCTCATGTAGGCAATCAGGGTGAAGTGTCTTGCCCAAGGACACAACGCAGTTGACGCAGGTGGGATTCGAACCGAGGACCTCTCGGCTTGCAGCCTGCACCTCTACCAACTGAGCCACCGTGCCCCCCCACCCCCCCCCCCCCCCCCCCCCCCACCCCCCCTCAAATCAATAAGAAAATCTTGAAAACTCTGCCCTATGAGATCAGAACTATCTCGCCTATGAGGAAGTCTGTCTAAAATTTCATTTTTATTTATTGGCCATATGCCAGCTTTTCGGAAACCAGATATTATGTTCTGAGATAAGTTTTCCATAATGCTGTCATGTAGCTTCTTTAGCTGCCTGGGAGTAGTGTGGTACTTGACTTTTCTCTTTTTTTCCATTCAGTTAAAAGTGATCTCCATTTTATTTTCATTGGTCTAAAAAAGCTAATATCCAGTGGCTGGGTGAGGTGAGTGCTATTTGGTGGAAGGCAGACAAAGGAAATATTGTTCAGTGAGCACGACTTTAAAATTTCAAGATTCATGTGGGAGGAAAGGTTGTCCCCTATCATCACCTTTTTTTCCTTCTTTTTTCTTCATGTGTGGTAGTGCAATTGTGAAATTGTGAAAAACCAATCTTCAAAAGAGTTACAATCAAACCAGCCACTTTTTGAGCGGTTGTACCGTGTACAAGGTGGTCCACCATGTGTCCATGTTGACCAGAGATGATCAGCCCTGTACACTACATATGGGGCAAGGAGCTCACCACTGGCAGTTCCACAGTACATGATTGAGATACTTGCTTTAGAGGTATTCAGCACTCTTTCAGGATACTTACAGCCCCGTTTGGTTATAATTTTTTTATTGCCAGGGTCATCTACGAAATTTGTTTCATCATAATTGTAAATATTGGAAGGACAAACATCTTTCAGTTCATGTTGAAGATTTTCCATATATGACTGTACAATTTGTGGTGAAATGGCAGCTCTCTTCTTCTTTATGTTGGAAGCAAATCGAGTGGTCAGAGTTTTATTACGCTTCAAAAAGGAAAGGCACCATTCTATTCCTGGGAAATTATTGACAAATCTTCTTTCTGTGGCACCCTTTCGATCTAAATAGTTCTTTACACAAGCACGCAAATCATAACTGTCAAGCGGAAAACCAAAGTCACTCATTGCAATGATATGTTGCACTAAAATATTCTCTTTATCTGGTGTCAGTGCCCCAGGTCTACCAACATTTTTTGAATGAACATTTTTCAGTTTATTTTTTATAGTGCTCCTAGGAATGGCAAAGTGTGAAGCAGCTTCTCTTTGGGACATTTCACCATTTTTGACAGCACTGAGGGCTGCTTTCAGTGTCTGATCACTATAATCCTGATACCTCCAGGCCCCAGGTGTTCTCTTGAGTACTCGTGGCATACTGATTCTGAAAAATATAAGGTTCTAATTTAAGTTCATACTGATAAATCAAATATCGTCAGTTCAGTTAATCCTTTACCTATCACAGTAAAAAACAACTGAATAAAATTAAAATGGAGACATTTTACCCAAACACAGTGCCAGAATATCTTGGAAACGAATTTAAAGAAGCATACAATTATGATTATCATTATAACTGGATAGAAAAATCGATTCTAATGATATTCATAATTTATGGACATACTGAAAGCATGGGAATTTGCTGTGTTAGGTGAAGGGTTAATAAAGAAGACAACTGTAAACTTAACGATTATTTTGTTGTAATATTATGCATTGACTTATGTTACTGAACATATTCATATTTGAATGTTGAATTAATGGAATGTGCATGGTGTGAGGCAGACTGGGTGGTACCTACCAAAACAGTGGGGGTCCGGGGAGGGAGGAAGGCTGGGAAGGAGATGCATTTTCCAATAGGCATTTCTGAGCTTTTATCTAGCACAATAGATGATAGAAAGGTACTTAGAAGGCAGCTGAAAAGTTAGAAAATTTACAATATATACAATGATCACAGAAAAAAAAACCCACTAGATTGTCTTTTAAAAACTCCGGGTCAATGTTACCCCAAATTTTGCTTGATTTCAGGTACTATTTTATAAATTTATCATTCTGAAGTTCATGTACAAATAAAGCCCAATATTTTCATAAATTATCTAAACCAGATTAAATTTCAAATTCTGTGCACAACTCCACTTTGTTGACTCTGACCATGTGCTCTCACAGGAAGTGGATTTTTTAAGGTAATCTATTTTTAGACATTTTGCAATATTTGGTTGAATGAAAAAATAGGATTACCTTGAGAATATAAAAACTGGAACACCTCTGCAATCTCTTGTTTCTTGAAGACTGGAACTATAAGCTATCTTCTGTTATACTTGAAGTTGAAAATGTACAATATTAATGAAGAAAAAATTAGTGATATCTTTTTCATGATTCTGGGCCAAAGTTGCCCCTGAGGGCCAAAGTATCCCCGTGTTACGGTACTGAAGTTTATCTGTTATTCTACAGGCAGCCTTTTGTTTAAACATTTTATCTGAACTGAAATTGTATCAATGTAAATGTTTATGATACTGTAGCAGATGAGGTATAAAAGCCATTTACCATCCAGCCTGGTTGGTCCGGATCTGTTAAGTCTGGTGGTAAATGGTTTGCTTTGAGTGCTAGAGGTAGACAGTTCGAACCCCAGCTCCCACACTTATCTCTCCTCCTGTTACATTTGGGGGCTCGTCCGATCCTCAGCAATTGGTGGTGTTGTGGACGCTGTGGTGAAGCTTGGTGGATGTTTCGACTGCCCTGAGGTGGAATCGGGGGTGAGATTCACAAGTGGTGAATCTCAAAAGAAGGGGAGAGTAGTGTAGCGGTCGAGGTATAAAGGCCATTTACCAACCAGCCTGTTTGGTCCGGATCTCTTAGTCTCATGGTAAATTGGTCGTTTTGTGTGCTAGAGGTAGACGGTTCAAACCCGACTCCCGCACTTATCTCTCCTCCTGTTACAATACAATACAAAAATATGACACAATCTGAACCCAAAAACTGGATTCGAGAGAATGCATAATCCTCATGCAAGCCACCTCCATTCATCAACACTGCACTGTTTTTGCAGAATAAAAAGTTAAAGCCATGTGAAATGTGATTATTATGTGGCCACTTAATATAATTTCATTTTGCATAGTTCTGAATCAGAGAGTGTGGTGGCTCAGTAGGTAGAGATGCAGACTGCCAGCCGAGAGGTCATAGGTTTGAATCACACCTGCAGCAACCACGGTGTCCTTGGGCAAAACACTTAATTAATAATGGGGGCCAGTGGCATTGTGTACTAAGGCGTATTGAACGTTGATGGTGCACTTGTCTTGCTAACCCTGCTTGTGTGGAGTTAGTACATTGGGGAGTCTGACAGTTGCTTGTTGTTGATCGGTAGTTCTCTCAGGGTACTCCGGCTTCCTCCACCAGTAAAACTGTCCAACACGAGGTGACTTTGGCTGTCAAAAGAGTCATTAAACCCCAATAAATAAATAATTCTGAATCAGTCTAAGACAGATGACAACCTGTACTTGATCTGTCATGGCTCTGGTTATCAAAATGATGGTGACCAGTTTGTGAAGTGCTTTTCTTCCTATTGGATGGATGAAAAATTCATATGGCTAGCAGGCAACTGATATGGAAGTATGTGGATGTGCTGATGAAGGAAAGAGACGATTCTCTAATCAAACATAATACACAATGATAAATTTAATGATGCAAAAATGTACATAGGTTGATCTGTGGTTGATACTGTTGAACGATACCAACCACAGATCAAACGATGTACTTTTTTGCTTCATTCAAATTCTCCAGTCAGATCCGGAAAGCAGCCATTATCCATTATAAAATAAGGAGACGAACACTAGAAATGAGCTGCGCACACTCGCCCCATACAGCCTGAACAGAAAGATTTTTAAATTTATCATTGTCATACCTTTCTTACTTTTACTTTCTGTTATCACATCAAGTGCTCGACTGGAGGCCAAGAGAAGATTGCACATTGAATCGATGTCAAAATAGCGATGATGCTCCCAATGCCTTTTCTCTTGAGGAAGGCTGGGTCATAATTCATACTCATCCTTATATCTAATATGTCTTACACCGACAACATTTGAGGGGCATGTTACAAACAGCATCAGATTCTACCAAGACACAATACAGTCACACACAGACAGGAAGGCTATAAACAATGCACCAGCTGTCCAAAGATTTTCGAACATCAGGAGTATCTGACTAATGTAACGGATTTAGTAACAGC